>JAIPRK010000060.1:0-497681 GCA_025469195.1 Chaitophorus viminalis | reverse complement strand
CACCAACAATAAATCATTATTATAAGTAGTACCTATGGTAAAAAAATCAGTGTATTATTTGAGACTTACCAACATTTACCACCAGTTTTGGTAAATGACATCAATGACCGGTGAAAGATGTACATTTAAATTTAAAATCTGGTTTTTTCCACCATTTACCTACATAATCAAATCATTTTGGTAATAGACGTCATTCACCGGAGAATGACGATATTCACCAATATTCATCTTTCACCGTAACATATACATATATTAAATCTCTCGTAAAAACCTACAAGCTAGTTATTTTATTTAGAAAAACAATATTTTGCCGTTTTTTACAATGAAAATATTTATCTTTGTAAAGTTAAAATTGTCGTCTGCTGGTTTATACAACTCTAGTAAAAATGTCAATCAAGGCATTGTATACATACATGATGGTCTGATGCATTGAGTTATTAGCAAGTAATTAAATACTTTTAATCTAATAGTATTATTCTATGATCCGGGGAGACGATACTTTCTAGATGAACCTTTTAACAGCTATATCATATACGTATAACAATAATACATATAATCAGCGCTCGGATCTTTAGGCATATGTATATTCGTTAAGAAAATATTTATAAGAATTTTGATTGGGCACAAATTATTTTCATATTATCCTCAATTATTTTATAAAATTTTATGTCTCATAATTTTGTTTATTTCGTTACTTTTTGGGAATAACGCATATAATAGGTTCAAGAATATAAAGAAGTATAAAGGACGTATACATAATAATTACTACCTTATATTATCAACTAATTACGGGTGAGTTGTCTTGATTTTGGGAGATTAGTGCTATTCTGTATGTCGTAATTATTGTGTATTCCTGTTTCAAACAAAAAAAAAAAAAAAAAGGAAAAATAAAAATAAAAGCATTCACCGTATTTTCATTTAAAAAATTAAAGAAGGATAAAATCTACTGTTCTACTACACATAACAAAGAAGTACCACAACATTATTCTTTTATTTGAATTGCTTTACTTTGTATATTAATTTTGCATTTTATCCTTATTTTACTCTGCATATTTTTCTTTTTTTTTTTTTGTCTAATTTTGTAGTTTTTAACTCATAAATATCGGAGCCCTAATTAAAATTAATTATAATATATACGTAAATATTATATGTAAAATAATATATAGGTATATGATTTACAGCATATAATACTCAATAAAAATAAGTCGATTAATAAACACGATTTTAATAATTTGAATACGGTGTGTTTAGACTCCAGAATTTCTATTCGGGTAGGTACTTACCAAATTTAGGTTTTGCGACCCTAGAGTCACATCTGTTACTTTTTGTGGCAAAGGAATATCTGATTCAAAGGCATCTACATCAACGGCTGTAATACCATTGCGCCCGTCCTACCTTTTTACATGCAAAAAACGTAACACGATTGCGCTCCGTGAAATATATGTCAACATAAGATCGATATCCTATAAAGCATAAGCTAAGTAATAAGTAATAATCGGGTATTTTAGTAACTATTATTAGGTTTAGGTATATTGTATATAAGAACTTATACGAGATAATATTTTATTGTTAATTTATCTTATCTGTATATAATATACCCAGGGCCGGATTTAAGGTTGTGGGCTCCCCAGGGCCCATACAAGAATGAAATATATGAATTTTTAGTTGATCTACATGCTTTAAAACTTAAAAAAAAAAAATACATTGATGATGGGTTATTCCCTCATCAAGTTATTAATTTCTTATCACATCAATTTTGCTTATTGAACATAATTAATACAGATTTATAAAATGTTACTACAATTAATAAATAAATACAAGTAACACTTTAAAGTCATATATTTTTATTTTGTTAAAAATGGATTGTCAGTCTTAAGTCTGTGAAATTGGGAAGGAAAATTGATAAATATATAGTAAATACAGACGATCATGGTCTGTATTATAAACTATCGACTGTATTTTTAAAAAGTGTATTGGACAAAGACCTATATTTATAAGGGCAAGACATATATTTCAGGGACCGCAATCGTGCGGATTTGCTGGGCGCAATCGTGTTACGTTTTTTGCAGGTAAAAAAGTAGGACGGGCGCAATCGTGTTTCACCGACATTAACATCATCTAATTGTTTATTTTTTTTGAAAAAAACTCAATATTAAGCCATCCTTTCTTTTAGCACTCATAAATGGTAATTAATAATGTTAATATTATTTGTATGAAATATATTTTAATATAATATAATTTTGTATAGCTGGATCGCTGAAAGACAAACTATAACAATTAACAATATTATAACGCCTGCAACTCGGTAATTTAAACTTTAAAACTGTTTAGTCATATTATTAAGTCAACATTCAAGATAAATCGACCAACTATATAGCCTCGCACTGGCTACGAAATACAAATACGTATCGCCCGTATCGATATCGGTATGCACGGAAAGGAGGATGTTAATTGTTACTTGTTAATTGTTTATTGAATATTCTCGATTATCGGCGGGCTAATTCGCGGATATTTTGTATAGACAACTGAATAGTAAATATAAATAATAATAATAGCCTAATTCATAGATATGAGTGTAGATAGTAGATAATAATTATTATTATACCATACATAAAAACATACCAAAATAGATTATAGTTTATTTTATTATAGTCCTAAATCGTAAGACATAAAATCTACTGTACAAAAGAACGGGTGGGCCTCGCTTTGCTGTACAGTTGGGGGTGAAGTGTACCTCGTTTATAGGATAGGTCATTATTACAATGGATTTGTTAAATTTGAATGCAATGATAGATATCATTGTATACGAATAACGATTCTGAACGCAGTTAATATGTTTGTCTAAAATGTGTATATAATAATATAGTATTTTATATTTAAATTGAATTATAATGCAATTTCGTAAAAATTTAAATTTAAAACAGTCATAAAATTTTTGCTCTTAAGTCTGGAAGAATTTTTTTATATATATTTGAAGGTAAGCTTATGGACAACCTAGTGTTAAAATTTTGAATCTTAAGTATAAACAGAAAAAATTTTATAAATTTTCAACTACAAAATAACTTGCAAATTATCGTGATTTTAACATATTTTATACAAATTTGAACTTTATGAGCTTATAAAAAAATTTAAGTGAAACCGTCACTGATATTTTTTAGTTACAATTAGTATTACTTATATTTAATCCTTTAAAACGTTTTCAAGATGTATATTAATAAGTCAAAATATGTCAAAATAATTTGAAAACTTAACCATGTATAGAGAACACCAATATAAAGATTTGGTGAAAATTTCAAGTTGTTGCGGTTTTTCGTTTTTGAATTAGAGCATTATAAAAAAATGTAGTTTGTACAAACGTGATTTTGCGTAAAATTTCCCGTTTTTTTCGTAATTTTTTTAACATTATTTTCGATTTTTGCAAAAATTATTAAAAAAGTTGGATTTTTGACGTGCCCAAGTACCATTTACATTCACTTTCCTTTCAGAAAAGTTGCTGTATAAGCAAATCGGAACATTTTTACTGCAAAAAAAGTTGTCGTCAGACACAAAAAAAAAAAAAACTCACATCATTGTAAATCAATATATTCCATCACTCCGTTCAGAATCTAAAATGTACCATTGATAATCAATTGTTTTTAGAAAAAAAAAATTAGAAAAAAATTAATACCTTAATTTATAATAGATTTAATGCACATGAAATATAAATATCGAAAAAATGGGGGTATCAATCCCCCTCATCACCACCCCCCCCCCGTTTGACCACCACTGTAATACCTACTTTAGATGTCACTTATTGAAGTTTTCCGAATAATTCAGAAAAGTAGTAAAAATGTAACGTATGCATAAGTTACTATCTTTTGAAAATCGGGATGCCTTAATCTCCATATTTTTTCACACACATTTTTATTATGCTATGATATGAATTCTTAGATTATATTATTTTGGTATTCGTAGCGACTCAAAACATTTACTGGATACCTACCTTTATCAGAATTTTATAAACATTTCATAATTTTCGAAATTTTTTTTACGTTAAAATGCACATGTTATTTTTGATTAATTTTTAAACCTACCTAATACCTAATATTAAGAACCCAATAAATAAATAATTCAATTCCTACATAATGAGAATAACTTATTGAAGCATTGGACATAAACCCACACTTAGTAAACTAATCATATATTCAGTATAAATTATTAAGTATAGAGTTAATGTTTTATAGTTAAATCGACTAATTATATATATAAGTAAAGCTTAAGCACATGATGTGCTTTCTGAGATAGAGAAGTATTGCATTAAATTTCTGAATCATTTTTGTATGACGTTTAATTTTAATGTTTCTATTTATTTTTTTTTTTTGCAGATCTGAAATAGCAAAACGGTTAGAGGGTCAATTTTATTGCCTTATACTGGAATTTAATTTTCTTGGATCTTCAATTATGGGCTCTTTTACAACATTCTTTTTAGTACAATTTAATTTTATGTTTATTACAATTCCAGGGCGGGTAAGTAAAAATCTACTACTTCATATTATATAATTCTGTTTTGTGTTAATCATTTTTGAATAATCAACCGTTTTTAAAATGTTTCAGTTTTTGTTTTTTGGAGGTTTGTATTTCATTATCGGAATAGGGATGCTATTTAATTGGGCACTAACAAAGAATAATAAATATACCGTTTTGGATTGATTAAACCATATGTAATTGAAAATATGTGTAATGAATATAAATTTGTTGTTATTTAATTTTATATATCAGTTGATTAATTAATAATAATTGTTCTCAAAAATAATTTATGTATATATATATATATATATATTTATATACTTTATTTAACATGAAACATAATGTGTAGTGGAGACTTTTCAAAGTCAAGGAAGGTTGGCGAATTATTGGAAGAATTATAAAACTGTCAATATCAACGATATTAAAATGTTTAATTCAAATAAAATGTTTGAAAAAATAAATGTTTTTTTTTAAATTTTTCGTTTCAGAAAAATTACAGTATTAGTACATAATACATAGGTGATATACTTCAGGTAATGCTACTATGACTGGTTCTGATTATCAAGCATTTTTAAATAAGTCGATTAATAAACACGATTTTAATAATTTGAATACGGTATGTTTAGACTCCAGAATTTTAAATAATAATCAACCTATATTTTGAAGGTAACGCTATGTATTAAATATTATATATTATTAAGAGAAAATTTAAATTATAAATCGAAACGTGTATGAATCAAAACAAATGTTAGAAATTAGAACTTACAGTTTTAATAGATTCAATACATGGAAAATTAAATTAATCATACATTACTATAACATATTTAATATTTTTAAGCGATTATTTTCTTTATTAACATATATATATATGTATACATATCAGTTTTGTACACATATAATAACTCTCTAATACACACATATTTTATATAGATCATTATATCAAATATTATTATAAATGTTTTTATGCGTAGCCTTCGCATAAGGTCATTAACGCAATTAACTCGTAGTTTACATTATTATTATAATTATACATATGGACTATGGAACACTTGTATTAAGTATTTCTAACAATTAATTTGTAAAACACAGATAGTATTTAGTTAGCCGAGGAACTTTATCTTATCAAAGGAATAAATTTAATGTTTCCCAATATAATTCGCGGCATCATTCTATATTTTCAATACCATTTCATCGTACCTTATATGAATTTAATAATCCAATAGATCTTGAGAAAGTAAGAAGCTGAAAAATATGAACCTATTTTTTACACGAAATTTATAGTTTGTAAGGTTGGTCTTCTTAATATGTGGTAAATATCTTCTCTGGAGTAATGCTATTGTTTAAATTAATCTGTCGTTTTTATATTTTTTGATTTAAAATTGTACTTATATATGTATTTATATTGTATTAATATTGTACTTACAATATTAATATGATGTTCATAACTTTGTATTATTAAACTTATCACTAAATTGTACTTGAACCTACAAAGGCGTTTATATCAATAAATAAATAAATAAATAAATTGGTAACAATCATAAATATTACATTACAATATACTACAAGTATGTTATGTTTCTCTACTCAACACTTAATTACAAAAAATCTGTTTATTGTCTGACCCATCTATTAACACTGGTTAAGTATGATAACAAAATTAATTTTAACATACATTGTTTTCTCACGATTACTATACTATAACAACGGTAGTATTATTAAATATTAATACTGTCTACTGGGAGTGAACATACATACTTTATTTTATTAGTATTTAATTATTATAGTGGGTACAGGCCGTACAGCGTAAATTTCAAAAACAAGAGTGATGTTCACTTTGCTACGCCGCGGAATAACTTTTGGTGAACTCCATAATTTAATTTATATTATTTATTGATCAGGATATTTGAGTACAATAAAGAATAAAGAAATTAATTGTTAGATTAATAAACTAAAGAAGACGATTACCTGTATAAGATTTAAGGAACTGTAATAACATTAATTTCCAACAAATAAAATATTAATATTGTTTGGACTTTGATGTAGGTAGGAAGCTTATGTTCAAATAAATTTTAATTCTATAAATGCATTATACGTAAATTATTCAGAATATTACATTAATTTTAGGAAATAATACTAGGAAGGTATTTTGAATAGTGTATTTAGAATGCTTTATTCAGAATACTGCACAAAAAATGATCATTTTATGATGTTTTGATTATCTTAATCATTATCTTTTGATTAATACAATAATCGTCTTCAGGTAGTGTCAAAAAGAAAAAATATTTACAAGGACCATGTAGTCTTATTGTTGTTTTTGGTATTACTTTTTCACGCAAAAAAAAATACATCAAAAGTTATCTTTTTAGACCTAAATTAACTTTATTCACTAACTCAATTTTCAAGAATGAACTCATACATTTCATTACAGTAATCCTAAAAAAAATCAAAAGTCATTAAACGTCTAGAAGAACCTTAAAAATCCATTTAATTGTAAAGCTTAATAAATTCTATCACTTAAATATATTCTTTCAGAGATCTACTACTTCAATTCAAAATAATTCATAAGTCAATTATTTTTTTTAATTTAGTATAAGTAGCTATTTCCATGGAGATTTTTATAACAATACCTATTTGTAATGGCTAAAAAAAAAATTGATTTTAAGAACTTTCCACCGGGGTTAGGTCATACACGTACTCGTACCATAATATGGACATTCCTATTTTCTAAATTATTACAGTGACGTCTAGTAGTAGGGTGCGTAATTTGAGAAATAAAAAAATGGGACAGTTCCTAAAAAATGCATTTCCATACATAATTATGATGCGGTACGTTATCTCTCCTCAGCCATGCAATAGTTACAATTAATAATATGTTACAATAATTTTGAAAACATTACAAGCGATAAAATTATTTATTTATTATAATAACGGCATAACTAATTACTAATTATTAGAATATAATAATTCTCCAAAATTAATTATCCCAAAAAACTTTAGTCGGAAGTAAATTTAACGTTCATGTATATTTGCTTGCCTATTCGTTGGCTTAGTACCACTATGGACTCGATATTGTAGAATAATTTTCATAATATTATTTAAGTTAGTCCCATCCTTCTGCAGTTGACTTCATGTTGCATTTAATTGTTTTCAGAATATCGATTTTAATGATCTCGTAAAAACAGCTGGTTCCTTGGGAAAAAAATAAAAATATAAATAGAGGTAATATTATAAATAAGTTTAGTATCTATGTCAAATGTGACGGATACATGAAATACAAAATTAATTAATATACAAATAAATACATTGCTAAAATAGTATAACAACTTAATAATTATCTTATAATTTATATTTATCAAACAGTATGCAATGTAAAATAAAACAACGTTTCTCAAACTATGGGCCGTGAATATGTTTATGGTGAATCGCGAACAATTTTTTTTGAATTATATAGGTACCAAGAAAAGTATGTCAAATTATAATAAACTTATATTACTGAAGTAATATAGTACTAACAATTACGATGTTTTTAAAATTATAATTCATAATTAGTAGTAATAAGTTGTATTTTTATTTTACTTAAGTACTTAAATACTAACTACTTTCTGAAAAGTGAAATTATGTGGATCGTCAAAGAATTTTTGGTGGTATGTTGTGTCGCAATCATAAAACGATTGAAAACCACTGGATCAAAGTATATAACTGATGTAATTACTTAGTAATTACTGATTTGGAATCTCTTTCAAAAAGTTTAATATTTATTCTTATGGTATTTTATTTACATATTATTATGTTCACTTATTAGTTAAATAATTTAAATGTATAAATGTATTGTATCGTCTTTCTATACCCAATATTTATCATATCTCCTAGTACGATTTTTTTTAATATTCAAATTAATAGTTGTTGAACTATTATGGTTTTTAATAAAATATAATAAAAATAAATAAAAACTATAAATAAAGGGAACTCCGATAATTTTCTATATTTTTTTACGTTTTCTGAAAATGATAATAAACCTTGTCAAATACATACATAATATCCTCACTCCCGAATAATAGCTTATCAAAATTTAATTTACAATCTGATTAAAATAACAAAGTGAAACTTCTTTACATAGGGTTAGGGTTGTAAAACTTCGTAAAATTTATTTTTTTGAAATATTTCATTTCCATGAAAAATATTTTTTTTTATTTCCAAGTGAACATTTATAAAAGTTGGTTTATTGTATGAAATAAAGAAAATATGTACCATAGTTACATACTACATACATAATAATACACAAAAACAGACATATATAAAAATAAATATAAATATAAAAATATAAATATATAATTATTAATTAATAATTTATAACCATTGACTGTTAACATTATTGAGGTAAGGTTTTTAATTGGTAAACCTTGGTTGATAAATGATACCTAATTGATAAGTTATTCATAATCAATGTTTTCTGTGTTTTATCAATATATAATTATTTTTAATCATCTATAAACACGTTTAAAAGAAAAAAAATATTTTTCATAATTTCATTGAAATATTTCAAATTTACAACCCTACATAGGGTACGAATATGTCATTACGCCCCTTTTGCATTTAGCACTGGTTATCTGGCACGTACCTTCACAATATAATCAGCTGATAACACACTCACACAAAAGTAAAAAAAGTATTACGGACGTAATGTGTGTCATATTTTTTATGTGATTTGAGTTTTTACTTTTTACATTTTAGTATTTACATCTTGCACTTAACTAGCCCTCAACTTTGGCCATTGGTTTGTCGTTCATCTACTACTGTTAAATTTTACATTATTATTATGTTCTTTTCTATATATTAATTCTGTGTTTCTAATACAATTGCCGATAGAAACTAAATAATAGTTGGTCAATAATATCTGAATAATAAAAACAAAAATACATAAAATATATTATTACTATAAAATCCATATAATAATTATTAGCCCAGGAAATAAGGACCATTTGATTGTATTAGGTACATTTAATAATAGAATGTAAAACATGGAAAATAAATTGATATTAAATAAAAAAAATACATCAACATTTTTACTGGTTGTCAATTTATCATCGTTGTACATTTCTACCAGTTTATAATCACATAACTGTGCAGAAACGAAATATGAACACTTGGCCGATTTTCTATACTCTAATATAAATTTTTCATATTGGTACTCGGTAATTCACTAGGACACTACTATTGAAATAATATTTTGGTTAAAAGATTTTGTGTTCATATATAATTAAACCAAACTACTTACGGAAATTCATCTTTAAGGTAAGAATAAATGCTTGATACTTTGTATCAGCAGTCATCTGTGTAACATATTATAATTATGTAGTAACTTTTTCAAATCGGAACATTTTAAGAAATTATTTACAGTTTAAAAATTATTATTTGAATCAAATGTTTTGGTTAAAGTTGAGATTGAAAATTCTATAATTATCTAATAGTATGCTAAACATCATTGACTATGTAAAGTCTCCACTAAACATTTTATTTTGGATTATTTAAAGTATAGATATACATAAATAATTGTTGAAAACAATTATTATTAAATGATCAACTAATATTTAAAATTTAAAAACAACAATTTTATATTCATTACACATATTTTCTATTAAACAAACACTTAGTATAATCAGTCCAAAACTGTATATTTATTATTCTTTGTTAGTGCACTATTAAATAATACACCTATTCCGAGAATGAAAAACAAACCACCAAGGAACAAAAACTGAAACATTTAATACCGGTTAATTACTCGAATACGTAAGTCACAAAACAGAATTCAATAATATATTGACTAGGTTGTAACTTACCCGCCCGGGAATTGTAATATTCATAAAATTAAACTGCACTAAAAATAACGTCACAATAGAGGCCATACTTAGAGATCCAAGGAAATTAAATTCCAGTACAAGGCAATAAAATTGACCCTCTAACTGCTTTGCTATTTGGGATCTATAAAAAAAAAAAAAAACATTAAAATAAAATACCTTACAACAGTGATTAAAAAATCAATTTAATACTTCTCTCTTTTTCAGAGAGCACACGATGCGCTTGACATTTGTACCAATTGAATAAAATAAATTTAATTTAACTATTAAATATTAAATCTACAATTAATAATAAATATTAAATTAATATGATCAGTATACCAAGTGTGGATGTATGTCCTATATTTCAATAAGTTATTCTCATTAAGTAGAGAATTAATTATTTATTTATTGGGTTCTTAATAGGTAGGTTTAATAATTAATCGGAAATATCAAGTACCTGTAAACGCACAAATAAAAAATATAAAAATATTTCGAGAATAATGAATTGTCTATAAAAGTTTGATGAGGGTAGGTGCTCAGTATATGTTTCGAGTTACAATGAAAACAAAAATAATATAATTCAATAATTAATATCATAGAACAATACAAAAGTGTAAGACAAAATATGGAGAGTAAGGCAATTTCCAATTTCCAAATGATACAATCATGATATGATGAATTGATGTACGAGTAACTTTTTCACTACTTCTCTGTAAATTCGGAAAAAGATTCAACGAATGATAACCTAAAGTATGTATGAACTGGACAAATTATTTGATATCGGAATGTATCAGAATTGTTTATATAGGCGCATTTAGAGCAGTTTATGTGACCAAACTTGTATTCTCAGACAAAGAAAATAAAAATACTCACACACATCAAAACCTTGGTAAAACCAACACATTCCTAGTTTTACCTAGAATTTAAAAGAGATTTGAATACTCACATTTGTAACATAGAAAACGCTTGAAAAACTATACAATATAGTATAAACGATGAATATATTAATACTAAATGATCATAAAAGTAACACGATATGACAAGGCCACACATAATAAAAGAGCTAAAAATAGTAAACATATCAATATAGCGGTCCCAATCCAATTTCACTTTGCCCATCACAAACGCACCCATACCTCCTGTGAACATAAATTAGTTTTTAGCTTATGAATTAATAACAATGAAACATTTATACCATGAAGTTTTAAGAAAAACAAAAAAATTCAAGTATTACAAGGTAACCAGACTTGGGTAGTATTCCGATTACAGTATTTACTATTTATACTTTTTAAGTATTCCGAATACTTTTTAAATACTTTTTTTAAAAAGTATTTATTACAGTGTTTTGAATACTTTTTACAAGTATTCTATATACAGTATTCCGAATATCTAATTTTTTTTACGTTCAATCACTGAATTGTCTCATTATTTTTGAATTTATGTATTAAACATAAATAGATAAATACTTAATATTTATATATTTTACTTTTTTTCATAATATTAAATGGTAATATAATATTATTTTATTTTCTACTATTTTTATACACTATAGGTCTATACGGTGAGACAGTAATGTTATTTCCAATTTTGTAGCAAACAAGCTATCAATAAAATAAGATAAGAATATCGTATTTATAATTTGGCAACTGGTATAATATTGTGAATTGTGATATACGACATACGTATTGTTATAATATATTAAAAATTATAAGAACAAAATGTATACAACGACTATACCTATAATTTAGGTACATTGGAAATAATTCGATAACAATATCTTGATATTTTATGAAAAAATGACAAAATGAAGATACCTAGTACCTATTATCCAAACTTAATGTTTAAAGGAATCACCATATTACAATTTGAATTGACATTATTTAAAACTAATATGTACGTGTATATTATTAATCATTTATAATATACACATAAAATAATGAAATGAACATATTAATATAATTATTAATCTGTTCATTCATAAATATTAAATTGAATAAATAAATGATTTAATAAAATATCAACTAATATTTTCGTTATTCAAATCTACTAAAAATAAATAAAAAAAAAAATATTCCAAAAGTATTTGGAATACTTTTTGTTAAGTTTTCCAAATACTTTGGGAATACTGTCATCATAAAGTATAAGAATATATATTTTGAATACTTTTTTCTTAAGTATTCGGAATATGTATACCAAATACTTTTAAAAAGAATTTTACCCAAGTCTGAAGGTAACTAGTTAGAATATATTGTATAAAATTTTACGAGGTATTACATCAATGGATGACTTCCCCATCCCATCAGTAAATCTCTTTCAAATTACCTATACTATCACTTGTAAATAAATAAAATAATTTTTGATTTAAATAAAAAAAAAAACACTTAACTAATAAATAGCTAGTATTTATATTATAAAACAATGATTTTACAATGATTTTTATTATTTCTTTTTTTTTTTTTTGTCTGATGATATTCTTTGTGGTAGTAAAAATGCTTTGATTTTCTTAAACAGCAAGTTTTCTGAAAGAAAAGTGAATATAGATGGTACTCTTGCGAGTCAAAGATCAAACTTTTTCATTACTTTTTAAAAGCATCGAAAAAAACGATAAAAAAATTACGAAAAAACGGGTAAATTTTACACAAAATATTTTGAAAATACATTATTTTTAAATGCTGTATCTCATATACGAAAAACCGCTTGAACACAAAAAATACTTGAAATTTTCACCAAATATTTATATTGGCTTTTTTTATACATGGTAAAGGTTTCAAAGTATTTGAACTTATTTTTGACTTATTATTTAAAGACAATTTAAATTTTCAATTTTTGTAAGTTTTTTATTTTGAAATATCTATAGCAATTTATTTGTTGGTCCAAAAACTCTTAAAAATCTATAACAAGGTTATTAAAGCCATAAGCTACTCTTCAATAATCTATAAAAAAATTTCTACTGGACTTTATGAAAAAAGTTTTATAACCATTTGAAATTTAAATTTTTACAAAATTGCATAAAATAGTAATTTATCCCCAAACGATTTTAAATATTTGTTATAATTCAAAAAGTATAAGTCACAGAAACTTAAAATTTTTACCAGCTGTTAAGATTGGCATTTCCTTTATGTCATATATTTTTCAAAATATTATAATTTTAAAGCTACTTATAGGTATTTGAAATATTTGATTATCTTACATTTTATTTTTTATAGTTGTTTATAAAATACTTGAATATTGAATAGAGACTCCACTTTAATTGCTTTTACTGTCATTTTAAAATTACTCATCTCCATAAGCCTAATTATTTTTTATAACCGTCTGAAAATTAAATATTGATATTATATTTCAATTTAAATATAACATAATATATTATACAATATACCTATTCTAGACTAACATATGATCTCCGTTTAGAATCGTTATCGTTCAACTGATCAGAATCTTTAAACCTATCCTATGAACGAGATGCACTCCACCCCTAACTATACAGCAGAACGAGGCCCATCCAGTTCTTTTTATAAATTAGTGTTAGAAATTATTTGTTTTACATTGCATTTTACATAAGTATTGGAAACATAAAACTTGTTATTTCTTCGAAATAAATTCCATATAAAAACCAATCACCATAATTCTAGTTAACTTATTCTGTGTAAAACTTTAAACTTAAAACTTATTTTTATTATTAATTATGTTATAAAAAAGTGATACCAACCACCTAATGTAGCCAACGCATCGGCAAATCCGTTTTTTAAAACATCCTGATTACCTGGCTTTTCAATGACGTGCGAGTACAATATATTCATGTTAGTTATAATCTATAACATAAAAAATAAATAAAAATTAATAACAAACCATTGTAAAACGATTGTGTTGTTTTTTTTTTTTTAGATTCTGAACGGAGTGATGGAATCTATTGGTTTTACAATGATATGTGATTTTTATTTGTTTGTCATCACGTTTTAGGGCAGAAAGTAAATATAAATAGGTAGTACTTGGGCAAGTCTAAAATCAAACGTTTCCAATACTCTTCAAAGGTGTCAGAAAAACCATAAAAAAATTAATTGAAATTTTCATTAAATGTTTATATTGGCATTAACCCTTTATTAATAATTAAATTTGAAAACATAATAATTATATACTTCTATCTTTTCCGGCAAATATATTTAAAAAATTATCGTTCTTCATTCATTAATATTTTGCTAATTTTCTATGAATAACATATAGATAGTAAATATATAGTAGTAATATACATATAGATACTAAAGATATAGTATTTATATAAATATAGATACTAAATTAATGAACCTATCGTGAGTTATTGATATTCTGAGGTAGGTTTAAAAGGAAATCATGAAACGATTTTGAATACAATATCAAGGAGTATTAAAAAGTTTGGAGGAGTTACGTGTGAACACTCTACCTCTCTCCTGAAATCAGATGAAAGAAGTACAATATATAATAAAATATGTTAACGTAATATAATCATTAAAAAAATTATTATGATCTATGTAGGATCACAAAAATAAAGAATAATATCTATTCCAATCAACATTATACATAAACGCTATAAAGGTTACGTATTATAATTAATAATTTGTAAATTCTACACTATGTGTATACCAAAGTGTTAGCTGTCGTTCCCATGAAATACGATAAACTTCTTTTTACTACAACAGGATCGGAGTAAACAATTCTGATAGTCGTCCACATTTCTTTCAAAACATTATCTACTTTATTATATTTCTTCTTGATCATACTAATGCAATCTAAATAGATATAAGTAAATAATATTATATTAAAGTATATTATGATCCGTAAAATTTATTTCAATTAAGGTCACACAAGTCAGAACACAATATATTTTTTAGTTATGGTCAAAGGTTATTTTATACGAATATTTAAATGCATTTAACTACTCATATATCTAATAAAACAAATTTTCAATTACCTATATTGTCGTTTTTTTCGTTGGCTTTTTTGAAATTTTCTACGTCATTTTTACCAATCCATGATTGTTTATTTGGAACACTTTCAGCAAATAAACTATGTTTTCGAACAACTGGTGGTAAATGACAAGTACATATAAATGCCAAGAACAAAGCTAAAAAAGTAATTATTAATGCGTATTTACATAGCATAAATGTAATTCGATTCAAAGAATGGTGATATTTACTATAATGTTCATTTTATATACGACTTATGTGTTCAAATATTTAAGTACTTAATCACATCAATAGGTACACTTACAAAAACATTTAGGGGAAATACGTTTGGGCGCATTTACCCAAAACAAAACACTTTTGGGCGTAAATGCTTAACACGTTTGGGCTTAATATTTCCCTTTATAATAGTACGTTTGGGCGCATTTATTTCTTTGTATATATTAATATATTTTACTTAATCTAAGCCTATTAGCGTTAACCAGAAGACACCGCGAGGAGGTTGGCTCAATAGTCTTAGAAAAATATTTAAATATTTAATTTTTTTTTAAAACCTAATTTAATTTTTTACATATTTATTTTTTATTTATCTATATTATGATTTCTATAATTAATTAATTTTTTTTCCGCAAAACGTGGTCCTAATTTTTTTATATAATTTAGTAAATTTTTTTTAACTTTATAAGTCTCCCAACATTTTTGTACAAACTTTTGCTTTTCATCAGTTTCTTTTTTTAATTTATTTGTTATTTTTCTTCCAATGCTGTTTATTTTTAAATTAGTCTTGGCTAGAATTTCAATCAATACGTTTATAACATTTTGATGATTTGGATGTTCTTTATAAAATTGCTGATTATAATTTGAACGGAAAGATTCCGGTCCATTAGTTGTTCTTGGGTATGTTAGTGGCTCTTCAGTCCAAATAAAATGTGGAAATTGCGAATCTTCTGATATATAATTGTCAAGTACATAATCAGTGAAATCTGTAACACCAGGCGGCGCTATAGACATAAGCTCAACAAAACCACATTAACCTCATCAAGGATTAAAAACTCTAGCCAATAAAATATTGAAGCCAAACACCTGTCTCTATTATCTCGGTGTAATGTTTCAACAAAAATTTGTTACTTTTTATTTTATGAAACCATCTTTAGTGTAAGTGAAATCAGCAACCAATTATTCGACAATTGGAGAAAACATTTTTGGCCGATATATGAGCTGATTTTTCAAAATCCAAATAGAGAAATTTAAATTCTAAACTTTGATCAAGAAGTTCTAGACATAAATCCTTAATTGTAATCCAAAATGTTGAATACATTTCAGATGATTTTTATTTTAAAAATGCATAAATAACCGGTACATAAAATTCATTTTTCCAAACATGTTTAGTGTACATTTGTAAAAAAAAATTCGGTGCATACGAAAATGTACCATCCGCAAATACATGACTTGATTCACTAAGTAATTTTAAATTAGATATGCACGTAAAAATGAAAATTATACTTTACTATAGTGTTAACAACTATACGTTGGCCACACATTAGAGCTCAATACACTGCAATGATCATAAACTATCAAACGGCGAACGCAAAACATATTACATAATATCTGTACAGTATATAGATAAATATCTATATATTTGATGTGGTATTTTCCAATAATTAGGACATAGTCTACAGATCAAATGATTAAGTACTAATTAGATTAGATTACATAAGACTTTCGATTTCTAGTTGCAGTACCTATTGTTCCCAAACGTGTCTTTATAAATGCACCCAAACGTGGTAACAATTTTCAGGTAAATTATTTATACTGCGCCCAAATGTGTTATCCCCAAACATTTCATACTCATCACTATGAACTATTATGAAACACCAAATTTAGGGCTACAAATTTCATCAAGCAAAATATTTCAGCAAGTATATTGTTTATGATTGAATGATTGAAAATATTTATAATTATTGAACATTATAGACAGTGCATAGCTAATAATAATAAATAACTATATACTTTTAATAATTATTTTAGATATTATAAGTCGTACACATTATGAGCCATAATATAAAAATATATATAATTTTATTCAAACACTGTAATTTATACTATCTCTTTGTAATTTTAATTTCAAATAGTATAATATGCTACACTATAGTATACTCATCAACGATTATATAGAATTTTTTAAATTCAATCTACTATACATCCCAATTATAAATGAAAATTGTATTTCTATTTATTACTAGGCCTGAGCGCCCTGAGCATTTTTATAAATCGTTTTCAATGTGGAACTATAAATGATTCTCTGTCATTTTTTTATACCTGTAAATATCCGTTAAATAGCGTAAATTCACATTTATAATAAATATTACAATTAAATAATATGACTGTGGTAATTACTGAAAACATTGCAATATGGCAAAATAGTATAAACCTCTCCGGTTGAATTTACAATGATTTGAGCTAAGATGTTTCCAGTGGCTTTACCAAATTGGTACGCAGTATAGACAATGCTAGTGGCCATTTGATAATGTGTTCTGTCCTCGATTTGAGCGTACAGATAACTTAACGATAATATCTTGGTATTGTACATAGCCCCTATTCCAACCATGGATACCTGAGATGAATTCGTATAGACATCACATACAAAATATCCTTACGTAAATCATCGGGTAAACTTACCCTAAGCTGTGTCAAAGACGGTGAACCGGTCATAAGAAAATAACTGATACACCCCCAAAGAGGCAAGATTATAATGTTTATTTTATATTCGAAGTAATCGGAAGTAACCATTAAAAATATTGACACGATTAGCCCCGAGTAAGATTTAATTGCTTCTATGCTGTAGGCTACCTAAAAATCAATACACATATATTAAATCACGTAGTTCAATTTCGATTCAATGAATGAGTTACTTAAATATAAACTATAAGGTAATCAGGTATATGATGACACTGGTCCCCAATATCTTCAATATCGATAATCATTCATTAGTATTCATTTCTATAGACTGAATTATTTCAAGTTGTTATAATAAATTATGGCATTGTAGTCCGTCGAGCCCAATACAGTAAAATATATTATTGGGACAATTATGTGTCAACAACTTTGTTGAAAATATTTTTGTGAACAAATATATTTTAGAAACACAAATGTTCAACGAACTTATTTCACTTAAAAATATTTTAAAAAAATGTTCATCTAAAATATCTATTTTATATAAATAGATAAAAAATAGCTAATTAACTTTCAACTATTATTTTCTTGTTTTCATTAATATTATATGAATCTAGTACAGGATTCCATTTGTAAATTATTCTCCCCAGTATGTACGAAAGTTATTAATATTTAACTGTCGAATTATTCAATAAATTGTCATTTTCTTGAATACATTTAATCATATTAGGGAATCATTAAATCAATATCCTGATTTATCAGTATCATTGTATTATTGGAGATTTAATTAAACGTATCGATTTCTGAAAAGGAGACATAAGGAATATCAATTATCACTTACCCGTCATTAATTACCAGTTATGGCCTAACCATAGAAAAATATATGTTTTTATTTATTCTGAAAACATTTAATAATATCTCATTAAACAATATAATTTAGAATTTTATACCTTTATTATATAATATATATTTTAATTTCATCAGCACAGTGGAATACGTTTTTTGAGGAATCGCTTTGATTTTAATAATCATTTATAAATATACACGATTCTGTAAATTTCATAAATATTTACACGATTCCATATGATTTTAAATGCAGCATTGCTATACCATCCGTCATTAAATGCGACTTTTAGTAGCTATTAATGGGTAAATATATAAAAAACATTTGAAACTATAAATTATAAAGCCTAAATAAATAGTTCGCAGTATAAATGTTCTATATGTAAATAACCCATCATAATATTCATCATTAATAGATATCAAAGCAAATGTCTAAGACTATAAACTAACATTAATGATATCTTTTACCATTTTAAACTTTTTTGAACTATCAATTTTATTGAAAAGTTCTATAATATTTCGTTTAAATATTATTAGTCGATGGTTTTTCTTGTTTTTTATACCTATATTGGGCTTAGCTATTTAGCAAAACGAATTTTGGATTACGAGTAAGTGAGTATATGAGTCAAATCCATGTGACGTATAAAATGTTGTAGTCTGTATACGTATTATGCCAAAAAACTGACAATAAGGCACAATGTTGCATTTATAATTACGGAGAATCGTGTATGTTCATAAATGGTTATAAAATCAACACAATTCCGAAAAAGTTACAGAATCGTGTTGTAGCCCATCAGCATAACTAAGGAGAACGGATAAGGGGAAAGTCAAATGCCTCACACTGAATCAACTGATGGACATAACATGGCCTAGTGCAATTTTTTCCATTCACTAAACAGTTAACACAAAATTATTGATTATCCAGTTTCAATAAAATAATCTACTAATAGATAGACTTATATGTTTATTTAAAAAAATGCCAAATTTAGAAACACTTATAGCCAATAGTTATGCATAATATTTTTATTATAATATATAATATTTTTCAAAATAATTTCTTATATTAAAATAAATTGTAGATAACGTCCTACTTAAAAATCGAAATTCAAAAAGAAATATTTCACAAATTAAAAAAATAATAAAAAGCTACATTATAGTTGATTGTATTTGCAACTTTTAAACAAATAATCTAACCGGAATGTTTGTATTATTATTATAATACCACTTGTATCTTCATAATTTTGTTTTCAAAATATTGGTCTCAAGAGACAATGGATTAAAATTATATTTTTTTTGAGAAAAATAGTCTCGCCTTACTGCACATATAATACTTATGGTGACCATTGACCAAGTATAAAATTTTGAAAAAAATATTATAAAAAAAACCTCTAGAGAAGTTACCAATGTCTGTATTATTCTACCTATTTTAACTATAGCAATTAGCCAATAAGTTATCTCTAGCTATAAATTTTATTTTTATTTTCATCTATCTAATTATATATATATATATGTATATATTTAATTATATAATTAATATAATTATAAAACTAATTATTTGAAATAATATATTCAACACAAGGTCGACTCATTAGGTGTAATAAGAATTATGTATAAATTTAATAAATTAAAAATTTAATTTTAAGTACAAAACTATATTAAATATTCCTAACAAATTTGATTTTAAGTTATACCATAAAATATAAATTAATATTAAAATTATCAGAAATCATAAACATCTATTAACCCATAATCTTTTTTAAAAAAAGGAGTTTTATGTACTTAACACTATTATCAGGTTATAGCAGGACAATGCATCAAAAAAAAGGTAAGACTAGTCATTATAATGATGTACTTTTAAACGAATTGTTTGTTGTTTTACTTTACACAAAATTTCCGGTCTCGTCATACCGTTCTATGGACTTCATCTAAAGCTCAACTAGTCTACTAATTTTCATGTATGTACAACGACTATACTATCCTCTGAAAATAGTTAACCACTCTTAACTCATATTAAACTGTTGATACATTAAGTCATGTCATGCATTCTCAGTTAATAAAATATTATAATTGATTAAATATAATTACCTCAGATAAGGGTAGATTTCCATCAGGACCTGTAAGAAATGCCGTAAAGTACGGATCTAGTGGCCGTATTTCAAATAAAAACATATAAATGGCGACCATATACGAAATTTTTTCCCATTTTTCCATAGCGAAAAGCGTATAAATTACAGTGTTTGAACATTAATCAAATATTATTTCTTGTTCTTAATATGTTACTTTGCTGATATCTAGTTTTGAACTGTATACTATCCGAAATTCGTAGCAACTAGATTATTACAAATTAAAATGTATGATGATTTTGATAAACAACTTTTCTCTATAAAAGTACAGGTCAAGGGGTATTGATAAGGTATTATCACTGGTCTGAAAATTGATTGAAAAAAAAAAACTACAGTTATTATAGAAACCAACGGGAGCTGTGTATAAGCCGGTAAAGACACGATAAAAACCAATTATTTATGATTTGTTAATTGTTATGAATCTAATTATAAATTAAGAACACATTTAATAATTTATTTAACAATAATCTATTTAAAAAAAATAAAAAGCACCGGACGGGGCTCACTTTGCTATACCGAAGATAGACTGGACTTCGTTAATAGGATAGGTCATTATAATTAATAATATGTTAAATCTTTAACGCATTGTTAGGTAACATTGTATACGAAAAATTATTCTGAATGGAGATGATTCGTTAGTCTAGAATAGGTATGTATTATATTACACAATGTATAAATAAAAATATTATTCTTATAATTTTTTTTTTATAGTTATAATATAATTATTATATTATATTATATAATTAAAAATTAAATATTTCAAAAGTCTAAAAATTGCTTAAGAATAAGTAAAATATTTTAAAAAGAAATATAAGAAATTATATTTATAATAAAATATATATCGTTAATATATGAATAATTCGTTATTTTACGCACCTTTTTAAAAATTTAAATTTCAGACGTTCATAAAATATTTTCTTGTTAGTCTGTTAGAGTTTTGTTTATAATTATTTGAAAAAACCTTATAAATAACCTTGTGTTAAAATGCTGAACTTAAAACCTGAACTTTTTTAATAATTGTTGGTCGTGCAAATCAGTATCATTTTACTGTATCAGGTGTATTATTAAATATAATATTACAATCTATTATAGTTTTGTACCATATCACATTACCACCGTATGGATACAACATAGTTATATTGCAATACTTATTTATTTAAATATAAAAAAATTGTGGATGTAGTCCACAATGTTTGGCATATATAAAATATTTGAATGCAATTTAGCTTTAGTTTCTCCGTTGTCTATCTATTACAATAATTTATAATAATAAATTAAATACAATTAAATAATACTTCAAAGTTAGGAAATCTTAAATCCAACCAATGCATTTCGTTGGCTTTTATTTTACCCATCAATTATTATACCATGTTTGCAATAAATATATTTTAAAACTCTTCGGATAAAAATTCATGATAAATACATTCCCAAAATAAGCAGACATATCTAGCGTTAGAAAAGTGTATAATTTTGCGCTTGCAAAAGACCAATAGAATACATAACATGATTTAAAATTACACAAATATTATACTGTTTCTTATTCTTATTGAATTTTACCTACTTACAGCTAATATTAGTACTTATGCATGATATTGGTCAAACTCATATGGGACATTTTTAAAGGATTAAGTACTTAATCATTTTCCAGTAATAGACGACAATAGGAAAATGTAGAAATAATTATTTAATTAATAAGATAAAAAAAACTAAATTTGTTATATTAAGTCTTGGCAGCCTAAAATTAATAGATATGAAAATTACTTTTATTTTCATTAGTAAAATGAAGCTTCAGATAACGACTAACTATATGCCGGCATCACTATTAAAAGTACTTTGTAGGTGATTAATACAGTGGTTAATTAATTAAATAACTTGATTAGGAATTAAAATCA
Organism: Chaitophorus viminalis; assembly: GCA_025469195.1. Taxonomy (NCBI): domain Eukaryota; kingdom Metazoa; phylum Arthropoda; class Insecta; order Hemiptera; family Aphididae; genus Chaitophorus; species Chaitophorus viminalis. The sequence continues at coordinate 474,873 of JAIPRK010000060.1, read as the reverse complement.
CTACCGCAACTAAAACAGTTATATTAATCTATGAGGAGTGATGACCCTGAGCTAGCAAAATATATACTAAAAATTATATTATACATTGTATCATTGGGCAAAGCCCGTTTATGTAAGTATAAGTAAATAAATAAATAAATAAATACAGTCCGGTTGTAACGTTGAGTTAAACGTTCAACTCGAGCACACGCACATCGCGCTGGTGTTTATCGCTCGCCGTTATCTCTGAATATGCTCATTAAATAATTTTCTTTATGATCAATTATTTTGTTCCTTAACCATAACGGTAATATGAACAATAAAAACGGTCAGAATTCGGGCCTAGAGTCTCCGACCACATCTAAATCCACAAAAAGGAATCTGTCATCTTCATCATTGTCACTGCATCCAAATGATAAGAAATCCAAATATTTTGTTTCACCTAATCGTTTCACTATTCTGGCATCCAAAGAGGATAACGCTGTTGAACTCGACGTCAAAGATGATATTTCCGTCACAATCGAAGAATCCATCATCCCCAATCAATCTGTCAATGATAGGGCTTCGCCATTGTATGTCCTAGACGTCAAAAACTTCTCCGCCTTCAAAAACACGTTAACCAAGCTTACTGGTCAAAACGGATTCACATGTAAGTCAACACCTTCTTATTTGATTATCCACTCTCAAGATCGTGTAAACTTCAATATAATCTCTAGTCATCTAATGGAAACTAATTCGCGTTTCCATACTTTCATGCCACCAATATATAGGCCTTACAAAATTGTCATTAGAAATCCGCACCACTCGACTCTCATTTCAGACATATCTGATGCTCTTGACGAAATAGTTCACTCTGCTAGCCGTATTGTAAATGTCACTAAAAATGGATATCCGCTTCCACTTTTTTTCGTGGAGCTCAAACCCAATATCAATAATAAAGAAGTTTTAAGTCTGTCATCAATGTTGCACACTAAAATCAAAGTTGAATTACCACACAGGACCAGAGTGATCCACCTCAGTGTAAAAATTGTCAGACCTACGAACATACCGCTACATACTGCCATCATCCCTCACGCTGTGTTAAATGTGGGGGAGGTCACTCATCAGACATTTGCACCCAAGATAGAAGCAGCCCAGCCACATGTGCCCTTTGCTCGAGTGATCATACCTCAAACTACAAAGGATGTCCAAAATATAAAGCACTACTCAAACATCACAAATTTACTCATTCTATTCAACGAATTCCGAAGACTGTACTTACGCCTAATATTATCAATCCATTACCTCACCCTCCCAAAGCCTCTTACGCTTCCGTCACTGATCCCAATAATACCACTAACGATCACATTTTTCCAAATTTATTTCAGAACTTTCCGCACTAATTAATCCCCTCATTTCCCTCCTTACTGCCGTACTACACAATCAATCCATTACATAGTTCATTTCTTTTCCATCTCATTAGCCTAATTAACCAATTATGTCATATTCACCGATAAATATTTATGTTTATTTTAATTTCACTGTTATGTATTTAATTTTAAGCACTTTATAATAATCGTTATATCATGTAATTGTTGAGCTATCATAGTAATATATTAAAAGCTATAAATAAATAAATAAATGAAATCAGACTAAAACAATTGATTCCATGGATGATTTAAAAAGTATAAAATTAAACAATTGTTGAACTATAAGAACAACTTTAATTTGATAACATTGTTTCCATTTAACATGAAAAATCCATTAATATTAAATATAATAACTTGCTACGTTGTAATAGTTGTCAAATGGTGAGCGCCGAGCGGTGACCATTAAGTTGATAAAATTATGATTGGGTATTATTGGTTATTAATTTATGATCGTTAAACATTTCTGCCAGTTTATAATCGTATAACAATGCAGAAATAAAACTTGGTCACTTGGCCGATTTTCTACACTGTAGTATAAATTCGTGATATTGGTATTCACCACTCGGTAATTCACTATGATACTATGATACATAAATTAATTTTGAAATAATAATTCGGTTGGAAGATTTTGTGTTCATATAATATCATACCTACAGTACGTTTCACGAAACTAGCGACTCCGCAGTGGCGCTCTTGGTGGCCATTTTCCCGTGTGCCGCGGTTTCTCAAACATGCACACAAATACACAATACGTGATAAATTGAAATACAATACACAGTGTAAATAAAAATATTTATTTTATTCGTTGTATAATATATTTTATTATATATTATATTATTTAATATAACATACTTATATATACATTTTTTTTTAATATTTTAACATACAATATATACATTTTATTTTAGTATTTTAACATTACAATATTTACAATTCTTATAATACATGCATAAATGATTACAGTTAAAATGCGTCATCATCGTCATCCTCACTCTCGCTGCTGTCATCCGGGTTGATTGTCATATCTATTGGCTATAAAATCTGGTCCCTGAATCCTTCTTTGAGGAAGTCTTCGCTCTGAAGACGTTCACAATGACTTACACACCGTTTCCAATTGTCTAAGGTGACGGATTCTATGGCAATATTTGCCAATTTTTCAACTTCTGCGATTTTGAAATTATTATTTTTATTAGCAATTTCGCCTTTAACTTGGGCCCATATCAACTCAATAGGGTTATATTGGCAATAATATGGGGATAGCCGTATAACTTCATGCCCCATTTGCAGAGCAATTTCATCAAGTTCATACATTCTGTCCTTAGGTTTTAAAAATTGTATCCGTTGTTTCAGCTCACTGAGTGTTTCGAATGGAGCGAATTCAATATTATTTTCCGTATGCCACTTCTGAACTGTAGCTTTATTATCATTTGCTTTAGGATAATTTTGCACAAGAACAAAATGGTATGGGCAATTGTCCATCACAATGACACATGGTTCTTCCAAGTTTTGCATCATTTCAATGAACCACTTTTTAAAAATTGTTGAGTTTATTTGAGAATGATAAATATTTGATTCTGATTTACATCAAAATATTAATTTCGCTCTTTTAACAAACCCAAATGTACTTGACCCAGCATGACAAATTATTATTCTCTTGCCCTTTCCAGTTGGTACTTTCAACCCCTCTTGATTTTGTCAAATTTTTCCACGTGTATGGTTCTGGTTCACCCACGTTTCGTCAAAATACACAACTGGACGAGTTTCATTATTTTGCCGTAAGTCATGCATTTTTCTTAAAAATTTAACACGCATGGCAACAATATCATTTCGTTCCATTAAAACACGCCGACCGTCGTTACATTTTTTATATTTAAAATGTAAAAATTTAAGAATTCGCCACATGGAAATCCTTGTTCCCTTATAAGTATTGACTTTTTGTTAGTAAGCAGTTAAAACTTTTTGCGATGTAGGGAACTGACCTTTGTCGTAAAATTCATGCACAGTTCTTCGAACAATATCAGCGTCAAAATCATCAATATCCGTTGCATATTCAATACGTTTATATGATTTTCGAGGTGATGTAAATGATGGACCCGGCACTGGTTCTTCAGAAATTGATTTGGACCCTTCAGCAGTTACCCGTTTCACTGTGCCGACACTAACACCACACGCCTTTGCAGTCATTTCCTATGTTTTTCGAAAAAATGTAGCAACCATGGGATTAGCTTTGTCATTTGCTAATTTTTTAAAAAAGTTGTACACATTAAAAATTGTGTTTTTGGTCTGTGAATGTACATCAGATCGAATGGACATTTTGTTTAAAATTTCTTTCGCGCTCGTTCTCAGACGCGACCACACACACTGAAATATTATGATAACAGGGGCCCGCGCAATTAAATTAAAACAAACGCAACCAATATAGTCATAGATATAACAATTATGATAATAAATACACATTCACTTAAATCGTAGTTATAATACAGAATATAAAGTTGTCAATAAACGATCGGGATAACACAACACAATCAAAGTAAACATACAAACAAATTAATAATGTGGCCGTTATCGTTATCAAGAAAAATAGTGTGCAAATCATGTGTAGTGTGCTTATAAGATATATGGGCGTGTATGCAGTTACATTTAGTGGTTGGTAAAATTAAAAAAAAAAACATTCCAGTGGAGACAACTGGTCAACAGTTGTTCGATGCAGATCGTCATATCATTTTTAAATTGCCGCGCTTTTTTAGACACAAGTTTATGAAACCCTAACGAAAATTTGCCACCGGTAGCGCCACGGCGAAGTCGCTAATTTCGTGAAACGCACACTACATACTTACATAAATTGGTTACAGGTATTTTACCCGAATCGAAATTCCCGTATGTCCTTTTTCCTGAAAGTCCGTATGCCCGAACGCCTTTTTCCCGAAATGGGAACAAAAAAAAAAAAAAATCAAAAGAACACAATATTAACAAAATTAACATGGATGATGATATATATAAAGTATATATTTATTAACCTTGCCGGTATGCTTCATTCAAGATGGTGAATATTAAAATTATTAGCACTATTTTGTTCAAAAACTTATTGTTCAAGAAGTTTGATCTTTATCAAAGTATTTATTATTTGATTACGATATCAGAGATAGTATATGTGAACATATGTGTGTAAAATTAATTTTACAAAAACAATTACAAATAATAATTACGTGGCAAATAATAATGGTGTTGCGTGCATTTTATTTAATGAGAAAAATTATAGATTTTTAATAGTATAGTTTTAATCATATTGCCGGTGTACCTATGTGTTTTTTTGATTTATATTGTTCAAATTCATACGTACATAGTCATTACATGATTACGATACCATTTATCGGCGATGAAGATATATTATTGCACAGACCCGATTTTATAAAGTCGTTAATCGTCACGTTAATCGTCACGTTAATCACCGACGACCTCTGTTTCTCATGTTTTGTCTTATATTGTGTACAATAGTTTTAGTGTTTTATAAATTTAAAAGTTTATTTTATACTATTTATTTTTTAAAATTTGTTTTTTTTTTATTATGCCTGACATTAAAATTTTGTGTGAAACAAAATTAATTTTTAATGGTTTTATTGATGTACAGTCTAAATTACCAATCAATCGCAAAACATACTGAGAGTGTCAGAAATCACACCACAAAGAATGCAAAGCAAGAACCATCACTAAATTTAATACTTATGAAAATAAACATTTTTTTGTACGAGAAACAACATTGGACGATCACGTACATATGTATGTTTGTGTACCTATTTAAAATAATAAAACATATTTTTATTAACTTACAGTAATATTAGTTTTTTATTTTTAACAATAAACGTCGGAAAAAAGTTTTCGGGAAAAAGATCATTTAGGAATTTCGATACGGAAAAAAGTCGTTCGGGAAATAAGGTTTTGAGCATACGAACTTTCGGGAAAAACACCATTCGGGAAAAAGATCATTCGTAAATTTCGATTCGAAAAAAAGGACGGGTAGTGGGTACCACATAAATTCATCTTTTAGACTGAAAAAAATGTTTGATATTCTATATTAGTTACAGAAGTATACTGTGTAATATATTATACTTGTGGTATAATTTTTCTAAGTCAAAAAATTGAAGACATTATTTACAGTATCAATAAATAGTGTTTGAATCAAACATATTGGTTATAATTGGTTGCTTTAGGAGTTCTTTAATTCTAAAAATAGCATGCTAAATATCATTTACTCTAAAAAGTCTCCACTGAACATTATGTTTCACCTGTTTCGGATTATTTAAAGTATATACATACAAAATTATTGAGGAAAATATTACAATTAATAATTTTTATTTAATCAACTAATATTTAAAATTTAAAAACAATAGTTTTATATACATCACACATATTTTCTATTACACAAATATAAGGCATAATCAGAGCAATACAGTATATTTATTATTCTTTGCTGATGCACTGGTAAATAGCAACAATATTCCGAGGATGAAAAATAAACCACCAATGAACAAAAACTGAAACATAATAAGAAATCGGTTGAGTATTAAAATGCATTAATTTCAAAACAGAATACAATTACATGAAGTGTTGGATATTAACTTACTCGCCCAGGAATTGTAATATACATAAAATTAAATTGCACTAAGAATAACGTCATAATAGAAACCATAATTAAAGATCCAAAGAAATTAAATTCCAGGACTAGGCAATAAAATTGACCTTCTAACCGTTTTGCAATTTCGGATCTGCAAAAGAAAAATGGAAACATTTAAATTAAACACCTAAAAAAAAGGATTAAGAAATTCAATGCAATACTTCTCACTTCTCTATCTCAAAGAGCACATCATGTGCTTATATTTTTAATAATAGAATTAGTAGATTTAACAAATAAATATTATAACTATAATTAATATAATATATTAATTGTATACTTGAAAGATTTATATTAATTATTTTTAATATTGAAATAAATAATAATAATACACAATTATTTAGATCATTAGTGTTTAAAATATTATGATGTAAATAATGATAATATTAAAAATGAACCCAATGGGGACTCGCTCCGATGTGGAGTGCACCTCGTCCATAGAATATGTCATTATAATTGATTTGTTAAATCTGAAAGCAATGCTAGGTATTATTGTATAGGTACGTAAAACTATTCTGAACGGAGATGATTAATTGTTAGTCTAGAATAGACATATATAATATATTATGTTATATTTAAAATAGAATATTATGTCATTTTTGTATTTTAAACGCTTATGAAAAATAACTATCCCTATGTATTTCAAAAATTTTTGAATGATAGTAAGAACAATTTATTTGGAATCTTCTATTAAATTTTCAAGTATTTTGTCCTATCCAAATTTTTTTTATCGTCCATTATTCACTAAAAATAAAACGTTAATAAAAATCGAATGTTTCAAATTCCTATAAGTTACATAAAAATCAGTTTATTTGAAAAAAATTACTTATTGAATAATAACAAATATTTAAAATGGTTTGAGAATAAATTGTTATTATAAGCAATTTCATATAAATTTAAATTTCAGACATTCATAAGAATTTTTTTAAATAGACAGGTAGACATTTATTTATAGATATTTGAAGAAAACCTTATGGAGAGTCATGTGTTAAATTTTTGAACCTTTAGTATAAATATTAAAAACTGATGAGAAATTTGAATTATGACATCTTCTCTAGAAGATGTCATAATTCTCTAGTAATACTCTAGTAGGGACCAACTAAGACAGGTTATTTTTCCAACAGAAAAATATCAGAGCAATCAATCTGATCAAATTGTATGCTTAGATACAAAAACCAAACACACACACACACACACACACACACACACATACATTCTATTATCAAAACCAACACATTTCTAGTTTCACTTTGAATCTAAAATAGATTTAAATACTCACATTTGTAGCACGGAAAAAGCTTGAAATACTGTACAAAATAAGACATACGATGTGTATATTAATATTAAATGATCATAAAAGTAACACGATATGACAATACCACCCATGGCAATAGAGCTGAAAATAGTAAACACATCATTATATCGGTCCCAATTGAATTGCAATTTGCCCATCACAAAAGCACCTATGCCTCCTGTGAACAAAAATTAGTTTATAGTTTATGGATTTATAATAAACAAAGTAATATTCACGAAGTTTCAAGAGGAACTAAAAAAAATATAGTACAAGAAAACTTTTCATTATATTTATCAATATTCATAATATGCATGTTTTTACAGTTTTGTGGGTACTTATGGGTGACTTTTACTTCCCATCGGAAATTTTATCTAAAATACATATTGTATCATTTGTAAATACAGAAAGTTAATAAAATATAATATTTCGATTTTAATAGAAAAAGAAGAAAACAAACGCCTTCAGTATGTATTTATACAACCAAAAACTGTAGTCTGTAATGATCACGGTTTCATAAAGTTACATGTTAAATTAAATTTCAGTACATGGACGGAAATCCCTAAAGTTCAAATTTTTATGAAACATTTTAAAATACGATAGTTTCCAAGATATTTTTTAGTAATAAATTCATAAAGTTTTTGGTGTGTGTAGTTAAGGTACAACATTTTAACACAAGGTCATCCATAAGTTTTTCTTCAAATAACTTTAAAATTCTACTGCACTTTCAGAAAGAATTTTTATGACTGTCTGAAATTTAAATTTCTACGAAATTGCTTAAATTACGAATTATCCTCAAATGATTATAAATATATTTTGTTATTATTCAAAAAGTATAAGTCATAGAAACTTAAAACTTTTACCAAGTTTTAATTTGGTTTAGATTGGCATTTTCATTAAATTATTTTTAAAATATATTACTTATTTTTAAACATTTATTTATAGATGTTCTTAATGGTATTCAAAAGTTATTGAAATACAAGGGCATTAGGCACAGTTATTTTTTATAAGCGTTTCAAGTGTAAATATTCACATAATATTACAAATTCAATTTAACATACTATGTTGAAAAATATACCTATTCTAAACTAACAAATCATCTCCGTTCATAATCGTTTTTCATTTACAATGATACCTATTGTATTGAAATTTAAAAAATCATTTTTAATGACCTATCCTATGAACGAGGTAATTTCCCCACCCAGTAATTTTTATTATTATATTATTAAATAATTATACCAACCACCTAATGTAGCTAATGCCTCGGCAAATCCGTTATTCAAAACATCGTGATTACCTGGCTTTTCGATGACGTACGAATACAATATGTTTATGTTAGCTAAAATCTATAATATTAAAGATTAGTAGAAATTGATTACAAGCCACTGTAAAACTATTTTGTTATATAATTTGTATAATTTTTTAAACTATTTACCTACATTTATTATGATAAAATGATATTAATTTGAAATTTTTGAGAAGAACTAAATTATTTTAAATAAATTGACCCTTTAGAGCCTTCCTCCTTCACCCCTCCCCAATTCACAAGTATGACATATTATAAGATTATGGGTACCTATAATAGTATTAAGAAAAATACAAATTAATTTACATTTTATTATTTACTATGATAACTGTTTATTGACTATTAAATTTAAAAGAATTAAAATAATACTTCTACCTTTGTCAACAAATATTTTTAAAATAACATCGGACATTATTGATAAATATTTTTCTGATTTACTTTAAATAATAATATAGATAATAAATTAGTGAACCAATATATGATATATATTATTGGGATATTCCGAGATATGTTTAAACGGAAAACTTAAAAGGATTTTGAATACAATATCATGGGTTATTGCAAAGTTTGAAAGAAGTAAGTATGAGCCCCCAATCTATCTCTTGCAATCTGATGAATTATGTACAATATATAATAAAATATTTTAACAAATAGTTAGTATAAAAATATTATGATCTATGTGGAATAATAATTTAATAAAATAATTAATAATAGATAGTCATTATATAAATAAACGTTACAAACATTATAAATAATAATTTGTAAATTCTACTGTACGTGTTACCAAACAGTATGCTGTCAAACCCATGACATATGATAAACTTCTTTTTACTACGACAGGATCGGAGTAAACAATTTTGAAATTTGTCCACATTTCTTTCATAACCATATCTGCTTTATTATTTTTTTTCTTCTTGAGCATACTAATTGAATCTATAGACAAGTATAAGTATATAATAATATATTAAAGCATGTTATATGATTCATCTTATCTATTTCATATAAGGTAACATAAGACATAACACAATAAGTTGTTAAATGGCCAACGATTAATTTACACAACAATTTAAATGTTTTTAGGTACTTTTATCTCTAAGAAAATCAGTTTCAATAACCTATATTGTCGTTTTTTTCGTAATCTCTTTTGACATTTTCTACATCATATTTACAAAGCCGTGAGTGTTCGTTTGGAACACATTCCGCAGACAAATGATGTTTTCGAACAACTGGTGGTAATTGACAGGCCCATATAACTGCTAACAACATGGCTAGAAAAATAGTTATTAATGCGTATTAATATAGCATAAATGGAATTCGGTCAAAATGAGGGTGATATTTACTCTATCCATAGTTTTATATTATATTATGACTTATATATTTAAATATTTAAGTATTCGATCACGTCAATAGTTACACTAACAGAAACATTTCTGACCAATTTACTATTTACAAGAAACATAGAATTTATAGCTATTAAGATCATCAAGCTTATATAAGCTTGGAGCTTGTGTATTATTTATAATGATTGAATTATTAATTACATTTATAATCATCGATTTAAACATTATAAACTGTATATATCTAATAATAATTTTAGATAATATAAGTTGTAGACATTATAAGTCATACGCTATAAAATAAAAAACTTATTCAATTATTGTAATCAATACTATTTTTTTATAATTTTTTATTTCAATTATATAATAACGGTATAATATAGTAATCAACTTATAAATAGAACTATTTTTTTATATTGATCAGTCATTACTATTCATCATAACTTTTGATGAAAAATGTATTTCTAATTGGTATTAAGCCTGAGTGCGCTACGCACTTAATATTTAAATAAACCAAGTTTAATGTACGTTGTAGGTATAAGTGAATGTAAAACTATATATTATTCTTTGTCGTTAAACTTGTGAAAATATCTGTTAAATAGTGTAAATCAATATTTATAATAAAAATTATAATAAAATAAAATGGCTGTTGTAATTACTGAAGATGTTGCAGTATGGCAAGATAGTGTAAACCTCTCCGGTTAAATTTACAATGATTTGGGCTAAGATGTTTCCAGTGGCTTTACCAAGTTGTAACGCAATAATGACAATGCTAGTGGCCATTTGATAATGTGTTCTGTCCTCAATTTGGGCGTATAGATAACTTAACGATAATACACAGTTATTAAATATACACCCTGGTCCAACCATGGACACCTGGGATTATTTCATTGAGATGTAAATTATATAATATTCTTAAATAATGAAATACGATCATCGGGTAGTAAACTTACCCTAAGTTGCGTCAGAGACGGTGAACCGGTCATAAGAAAGTAACTGATACATCCACAAACAGGCAATATTATAATGTTTATTTTATACAGGAAGTAATCAGAAGTAATCATCATAATTAATGACACGATTAACGCCGAGTAAGATTTGATTGCTTCAATGGTGTAGGCCACCTAAAAATCAATATACATAAATTAGATCAATTATATAAATAATTAATTATAGCGTATTAATATTAACTATTCAATCATTAATAAATCTAAACTCTGTCTCTTATGAGAAAACGTTGAACATCGTTAATTACAAGTATTCGAATTTTGATTACAAAATACAATAACTTCAAATCAAATCAAGAGGCAAGAGTTTAATATATCGATAGTTTTATCAATACTTGTATACTAAATCTATGCCTTTTACTGTACAGTGTACTGGGAATACGATCATAGTGGGATATTTTTGATTAATGTTTTAATATATAATAAAAAAAAATGTTAAATAAAGATCAAAATATAAATATAGTACCTCCTTTAGTACTAAATATATAGGTACTACTTCCATATAAATATATAAATATACTACACGTTTTAATTTTAGATTCTGAACGGAGTGATAAGTGTTTTCTTTTGCTATTCAGCTGTATTATTTAATACTTATACCTAATCAGAATTATATAGAACAATGTTACAACGGCATTTTAAAATGTACGATGTTGATGGATAATTTGTTGTACCAAAATACAATACAATTAATTACAGGTAGGTATAATAAATTTAAGTTTTCTCATAGTGAATTAATTTTTCCTAAAAACTTGTGGAGGCCGCGATTTATTCTGACAAATCATCTCCGTTTGGAATCGTTTTTTGTATACAATATGATACCTATCACTGCATTCAAATGTAACACATCCATTATATTGATAAACACTATATCTAAAGGTCCACTCCACCCATACTGTACAGCAGACCAAATTCTAGTTCATTTTTTTAACCATCATTTATAGTCGACCATCATTATTAGAAGCTATAATTTTATTTATTCAATGTTTAGACTTATGAATATACCAATGAAGTGAATACCTAAACAAAATTAAAGTATTTTTTTGTGCAATATCATATATTTAATGTATTAATCTTTTTTATCTTCGTTATAACGGTACCTACTTGCACAATACTTACTTCCGCATTAATACATAATGTATTAATCTATATTGCAATATATAATATGGTTTCAAATCTATAAAATATAAGGTTGGTATTTTACACCAAAATATTTTATACTACATAGGCACCGTTTCAATTTTAAAATACGGCAGAATAATTTTTCAACCTCTAAACCATATTAGGTGAAATACATGGATAATTTTAGACTATTACTATTGATTTAAAATAGGTACATTTGAAAAAGCAGTAGAAAAAAAGATGAACCCATTCTCAAATTAATGCGCTGCCAATTCTTTAAATTATAGCAATAGATATTCGAGATCAGTACATTGTATAATTTTATATTATTATTTTGATAATCATTATTAGCCTACTTCTATTATTAATACATTATGGATTGCAATTGTTTATCTTGTTTTTATATCTATATATTATATTTATAGCTATTAAGCATAAACTTATTTAACACCTATGAGTACAGAGTAAATGAGTATGCAAATAAAATCCATGTGACTTACAAAACTTTTTCATTTATATATTTTGTTAACAAACTTAATTTGATAGCAACTGATAAGGTAAAACGCGAAAAGGAAATTCGATGAAAGGCGAAACCATGCGGAATAGTGTATGTTTACAAAAGGTTATAAAAATCAACACAATCACATTATAAATTATTATGGAGAACGGGTAGAGGTGAAGACAATGGCTTCACGCAGAAACAACAGATGCACATTTCACGGCCTAGGACATTTTTCTCCATTTACTATAAATCGATTATCCCGCTTCAAATAAAATAATCTACTATTACAAAACGTACATATTTATATAACAACTTTCCAAATTTAGAATACTAATTAATACGTTTTCAAAATAATTTCTAATGTTAAAATAAAATGTCGGAAGGTACCTACTTCAAAATCGAAATTCAAAATTAAATGTTTTACAGATGAAAAATAATAAAAATTACAATATAGCTAATTCTAATTCTAATTATGTATAATTTTTCAACAAATAACTAAGAAAAGATAATCTTCGATCTCTTTATGCAATACTGTACAACTCTGTACACCAACTATTCAACCCTCTAAAATTATACATTCTTAGCAAATTTTTTCTGCTATGAAATATAATATTTGTAATTATAGTCATAGACACTTTTAACTCTTATTTCACTATTAATGCATTAAATTATATCATGCATTCTCAGCTAATAAAATATTATAATTGATTAAATATAATTACCTCAGATAAGGGTAGATTTCCATCAGGCCCTATAAGATAAGCTGTAATATACGGGTCAAGTGGCCGTAGTTCGGTTAAAAACGAATAAATGGCGATCATATATGCAATTTTTTCCCATTTTTCCATAGCGAAAAACTTATAAATCATAGTGTTTGAACATTAATTAAATATTATATCTTGTACTTAATATGTTACTTTGCTGAAATCTAGTTTTCAACTGTACACTTCCCGAAATTTGCAGCAGCTAGATTATTACGAAATAGTATGTACAGTGATTTTGATAAACTACTTTTCTCAATAAAGGTACAGGTCAAGGCGTATTGATAAGGTGTTATCATTCGTCTAAAAAATTGATTGAAAATAAAACCATAGTTAATATAAACACCACCGGGAGTTGTATGTAAACCGGTTAAAACACGATAATGACCAATTATATATATATATATATAATTTGTTAATTTTTATGAGTTTAATTATAAATTAAGAACACATTAAATTATTTATTTGTGAACCATTTTAGTAAAATTAATATCGAATCAAATACAATCGTTGAATTACATTTTGGTGGCTTAATCTTGGGAAATATTTTCATTAGTAGGCTTATCATAAGTGGAAAATCTATTCAAAAAGTCATTGTTCCTGGATAGAGTTGATGCTGAAAAATTTTGAATACGAGCCTTCTACAATAATATTTTTTTACGATTATTGTATCCCTATCTTTATTAGTAATACATGACATTTTTTTTTTTTTGCATAATATAACACTTAAGGGGGGATATCAATATTTTTTTCTTTAACTGTTGAATTATGTATTTGTGTATACTTACCTATAGTCAAAACTAGGTTTATGATGAAACTAATAATTATAAAAAAAAATTTTCGTGAATTTTTTTATTGATAAATTGTGTTTGAGAATTGAAATTTGGCCATTTGAGTTCCTTTCTACTGGTGTATGCTTTATATAGTTAGGAGTCTGTAACTTTTAATACATAAACTAGACATGTTTTTTAGTATATACTGTTGTTGATTAATATTTTACATGCAATTCGTTTTTTTTAATTGTTATAGTAGGTACAAATTTACCTCTTAGACGAAAATCGGTATTTCATGAATATTTTTACTTATCAAAATACAAAAAAATACTCAACCAAAATACCATTATTAACTTTTTGAATAGGTATCAATTTTTAGATTATTATTATTTTAATTATTAAGGGATTTGAGAAGGAACTAAGATATGGTGTGTATAATGTTGTCGTACTTAATACACGCACGCGAATACTTGTGATGCGTTGCAGCGGCCACGCTGTTATCTAGCAATAAACCGATGGTAGGCACGATTATAAAAAATTATTAAAAAATTAAATGTTAGAATATAAAATTATATTTAAAGATAATGGCAGTGTAATCAAGTTTGCATAATGGCAACTTAAATATAGAAAAGTAACTTGCTGATTACTGATCTCGAATATCTATTGCTATAATTTAAAGAATTGGAAGTGCATTTATGTGAAAATGGGTTTATCTTTTTTTTCTACTGCTTTTTCAAATGCACCTATTTTAAATCAATAGTAATAGTCTAAAATTATCCATGTATTTCACCTAATATGGTTTAGAGGTTGAAAAATTTTTCTGCCGTATTTTAAAATTGAAACGGTGCCTATGTAGTATAAAATATTTTGGTGTAAAATACCAACCTTATATTTTATAGATTTGAAACCATATTATATATTGCAATATAGATTAATACATTATGTATTAATGCGGAAGTAAGTATTGTGCAAGTAGGTACCGTTATAACGAAGATAAAAAAGATTAATACATTAAATATATGATATTGCACAAAAAAATACTTTAATTTTGTTTAGGTATTCACTTCATTGGTATATTCATAAGTCTAAACATTGAATAAATAAAATTATAGCTTCTAATAATGATGGTCGACTATAATGTTTGAAAAAATGAACGTTAATCATTATCATGGTTTACTCTGAAGTGTTGTAAGATTATTTATAAAATTAATAATTAATAATTGGGTAATTTATAATATAATTTTTACCTAATATTGCTATCTACTATCTACGGGCAAGCCGTCTTGTATAAGCCCTTATTTCGGGAGAGCTTTACTATAGTCTCTCAGTCTCTCTTACATATTAGTATACTCGCGTTTCAAAGCAAAAATGCCAAAAGAAAGTAGTAACCGTATTTTCATCATAAGAATTAAAGAAGACTGAAGTTTACGCACATCAAAAAAGTATCACAATTATCTAGGTTTAATTAAATTATATTCATGCTTCATTTTTTTATTTTAGAACTTCCAATAAAAACTATTACCGTTTAACAATTAAAATATTAATAACATAGTTATACAATTGTACAGATACAATAGTAATAATTAAATTAATTTAGCATAATGATATAATAGTACAAAAATAATAATTACACAATAATATAATATGTACCAAATAGCACATCAAAATAAGATGAATAATGGAGTATTTAATGTAAATGATACAAGGAGTAAATTTGATTAGATTATAATAATATGTATAATATATAAGTTAATGAGGTAAATATAAGAAAGGTAGGAATGGATTAGTTATATAAAGAAATTTATCATGAAAAAAATTAAGAGAATTTGGCAATACAAGCATTTAGTACTATTTTTGAAATATGCCAAATTCGCAATAATTTAAAAGTTATTGTGCAATTGAATATTCATAAAATTGTTTGTATTTATACTTATAAGTTATAGCCATGTGCGTGTTGGAAAATGCATTTCTCGATCTACTAATACGTCATAACGGGGGAGGGGAGAAATATTTTCTTCTCCTCCGCCGTGGAGTGCAAATAAGAAAAGTGAAACTTTACATTTTCTGGTAAAAAAAATAAATATCGTACGATTTTCGAATACCATTATCGTTTCATTAGTAGCTGCTGCTGAAATACAATAGACGTGCATGAGAGCGCGTGTAATGAAAAACGTACCTACCTGTAGCAAATGTCATCGATGTGTTATGCGCCATAATAATGTGTTAAAAATAGAAAGTGTATATTTATTATATCGTGTGTTATTGCTCGGACGAGTATCTGGTTTGCATAACATCTCTCGGGCTGCTCGTATAATCATAATAATATGATGATGTTTCCGCGAGAGGCACAGGACAGGTGCGTAAGAACGAGAATACCGTGGGCGTACCCGGCGTACCTACACGGCGGACGGTGGTAAACAACGCGGAAACTTGTCCAGAAAAATCGATACTCTGCAGCGACGGAAATCTCGGTGCGTCTTCGGCCCGGTTACAATCTACCGTGATTGTTGTCCCGCCGATGCACCGGAACCGTCTGCAACCTATCCGTCAAACGGCATACGATATCTCGGTGTACCTATGTACGACAAACGTCTTTGATGCCGGGTGGCCCCCTTGGGTTGTTCACGGACAGTTTGCGACGTTTCCGTTGTAACAAATTTCCAAGTAACGACGAGACGAAGACATTACGGAGAAACCGAACTGGCGGAAATACTTGTGTTGCAGTTTGGTACGCACTGAACGCATGCGTTGCAACCGTGATTGTCGACTTGGCACACCTTGCGAACCACTGCGGTACATTATTATTATTATTATTATTATTATCATTACTAGCGGAGGCTACCAAGACATTCCTCGGCGGCGGAGCAAAGAGGTTCGCGTGACGGTCGGTCGAGCCGGGAGAGGGGCGGTCGCGTAGAAAGTGGTCGGACGACTATTATTACTAGGTATTATATTATACTACCACTGCAATACTGTTGCAGCAGCCACAAGCACACGGCGACGACGACAACAACAACAACAACAACAATATAATATTCAACATGGCCGACAGTGGTGGTGCTGGCACTACACTCGGAGCAACGACGTACCGCTCTGCGCCGCGACGGGAATTCTCCGGTGATGGTGTTCAGTAGTTCGTGGTACGCGCTCCTGAGGCGACGTATGTACGCGTCGTCAAGTGTCTTCGTTCTCGCGGCTTGTGCGTTCGATTATCGTGATTTATTTTTTACACTCGGGCGCTGCTCGTCTTTGATCATTTCCCCCGTTAATTTCCGTTACGTCGACGTAACTGCACAGTGCATTCGAACGCATCATTTGTCGGCACCGTTCTGTCGTCGGTCGGTTGATCGTGGTCATCGTGCGTTTACGGCGACGAGCTTTGTGATTTCTAACGCTGTGCGCGTCGTGATGGTGTGCCGGTCGAAACGCGGCTGGACGACGATACAACAGCAACAACGTCCGGTCGGCGCGCGATGAGATCGTGCCAATGGACGCGGGTGGCGGCCGTTGTATTGGCCGCCATTCTTTGTCGACCGCAAACAGGTTAGTAACAACACGTCATTCACTTACCAACTTTTCGATTCACCCGGTGGACCAAAGGCCCCATGTCGTGCCGAGTCTTTTGATTTCCTCTATCCGAATCGTTTATAACTTGCCGGATTCGTAAAGTGCTTCATCGCAATCCTATATCGTATTGGTTGCATTTTAAAGTCTCTCTGTGGTTACGTATCCTATTTACACAGTCAGTAGTGGGGTGAATTCGACTTTTGTCCGCGTCAACGTTTGAGAGGCTTTTATATCCCGTTACAGATTGGGTTTCCGTTTTGGAATACTTTTTCCATACGATACAATATCTAAATGGACAACAATTCTCATAAATGACTTTAAGTGAAGATACTTCCTCATAGAGTAAAGTCTCATCACTGTCCGTACATGCGAATCTACTTATATCATGTATCGGTGACGAGTGCTACTTCATTACGATGAGGTCAAGGCGATCGCTTTTGGATTTTCAACTGTACCCCTCGCCCCGTCCTTACCATCGAAGCATATTATGATAATGTTATAAAATAGTTTATTGTTTCCTCGCCAAGTATATTAAACGCCACCCGTGTCGTTGCGTCAACGTGCCTCGCGCCGTCCGTTGTTCACCAATCTACCAAAACGCAATTTAATTCAATGTTAACGTGACATAGTGTTTAGTGAAAGGGAGTCCCTGAAAAATACGTTAATTCCCATAAAAGATAATTGGACTAGCAGTGTCAGGTATATAAGATGCTTGTGGCGTATTGCCCACCCGTGGTTTCACCGTTGTTCTTGTAATATTAATTATATTATATTATATCGGGTGGCATAAGATTTGCAGACGACATAGCCATAGTAGCAGAAAATGAATGTGACTTGAAAAATATGTTGACAAAATTAGCAGAAACGCTTGAGGAAGTACAATTAAAAATAAAAGACAAAAATATTAATAGTAGACAAACATAATAAAAAAAATGGGAATAACGATTAGTCTACATGGAACGGCTATAGAAGAAGTGAAGTCATTCTGCTACCTAGGTAATTATATCACACAGGAAAATAAATATACAACAGAAATAAAAAGAAGAATTGCTCTGGCGAAACAAACTTTCACTAAAAAGTACTCTTTTAAAAAACAAGCATGTATCACTTAGAATTAAGAAATTGTTTATTAAGACATTTGTTTGGAGTGTGTTATTATATGGAAGCGAAACTTGGACCTTGAGTGCTCTAGACACAAGAATAATAGAAGCTTTCGAGATGTGAACGTGGCGTAAAACGATAAAGATAAGTTGGACGGAAATGAAATCAAACAATGAAGTTTTAAATTTAGTACAGGAGCCAAAGCAAATTATCAAAAATATAGAAACAAGAAAAATTAAGTTTTTCGGACACATTATGCGTCATGACACGTTCATTATTAATATTATGGAAAGAAAGATAAATGGAAAAAGTGGTAGAGGACGACCAAGAGACACAAACATAGGAAATATAAAAAAGCTATTATTCTTACCAAGTTATGAAGCAATGAAGAGATTAGCTGGAAAAAGAAAAGAATGGTTGCAGCGACAAGGCAAAGCCTTTAGATAAAAAATATATATATATATATATATATATATATATATGAGCAGATATAATCATCAATCAGTGACATTTCCCTCTCAGCTATCCGCATTTTTCATTTTCTTAAGTACCTACCGTGTGTGGGGTCAAGGTGTTGGTTTTTTTTTTGAGTTTTCCTAGAAATAAATGTCTCCTGTCTCCTATTATGTTTATCTTTGTTTACGCAATGCCACCCGTGTCGACGGACCTCGTGTGCATTACGCAATCATAATGAATTTAGGATACACGTCTTGTTTACGATAACAATCATAATACCATTGATTTACAAATATTTTACTATCAACCCAGAAAGTTTTGGTGTCTAACCGTTAGCCTAGAACGTAAAGCTAAAACTATTTCCTAACGTAAGAAATTCTTAAAACGTTATATATAGGTACATATAGTCAGTCATGACTTCATAAGTTATGAGTCGGGAGCTTAGTACAGATCAACAAAATGCAACCATAACTTGCATGCTATCATAGTTGACGTGTTATCATAATGTTGTATGAGCTAGGAGGCAAGTTTTGGATGGAAGAATTTGATTTAGGTATAAGTTAAATTATTTTAGTTTAGGATCTATAAACCTAATAATAATTACCATAAAGAAGTCTTGTTGTCGATCACAGAGTTAGATGCGATATGTGATGTATGCGATTTAATAAAAAATCATTAAATGCGATGAAGGATTGAAGCATACAATAGTCATTTTTGATATTGATATCCTGTAGAATGTATGATTTTATCAATAATTGGCATTGTATAATTTTCCACTTAAATACGATTATATCAGGTTTTCTTTCTGTATATCGATAATTATAACGGTCCTCATGAGACATTATTAAGAACAATTAGCTAAATATGAGTTCGTATTTAATTATTATTTCCTCATTAAAACAGGAAAAAACTTGTTCTGAACAATCCCAGAAAATAGTGTCTGAATTATTTTATTTTAATATATTTTATTGAATTATGTTAAAGTAAAAATTAGAACAACTTTCAGATCGCTATTTTAAATGAATTGGATTAAAAAAAACGCGTTATTGAACTGGTGAAATCGATAGTAAATTGATCAATACAACAGTAAATGTTGTTTAGAAATAAAAGAAAATGGTAGGTATTAGTTTTGTATTAGTAAAATGTATAAGTTATTACTTTTAAATTATATCGATTTTTAATACACCCGTCTGGATTGAGTTAGATAATTTTAAAACAGATACCACTGAAATAATCATAACAGTTTTATTTTTATTTTTTCTCATAGTTACAAAGAATAAAACAAATGAAATGTAAAAGTTGATTTTCCTATATAATTGAAGCCTTTCTCTTTTCGTCCACTTCAACGATTAAAGAGTTTTAAATTTGATTTGTTACTTATTTGAAATAGGTATATAAATATACGTATAGATATCTAGGTATTTTTGGAATAAAACCGGTCATAATAATGTTTTTTAAATGTTAATATTTGGACCGTATAGCTGTTACTGTTTCAACTAAAGCCTTTTGGCTATGGATCAGTTATTATATCGTACAATATAATTGTAATTAACACAGAATTTATGCCGTACATAATTTTCCTTCTCGATTGAATAAACATACTGTCTTTAGGCTGTAACATATCAGTAATATATATAACATATCTATAATATAGCAGTAACATATCTGTAGAAACGTACTTTACGTTCTATTGCCAAGTAGCCGGTAGGTTAAAATAGGTATTTTTAAAACTAAAATTTTTTCAATTACCCTTGTCCCATTAAACTACTCCTT
Source organism: Chaitophorus viminalis (assembly GCA_025469195.1). NCBI lineage: Eukaryota > Metazoa > Arthropoda > Insecta > Hemiptera > Aphididae > Chaitophorus > Chaitophorus viminalis. The sequence goes on along the minus strand of JAIPRK010000060.1, from coordinate 453,820 downwards.
ATTAAACAGTGCCTATAGTAAAATTGACAACGTGTATTAAATTTTAAAAATATTTGCTTACTTCGCATCCCATAGGTACTGATTACTCTACCATAACTATTAAGTCGACACGAAAAGCATTTTAGATTGGATATTGACATTTTTCAAAACTTAAAAATGTATTAGGATTTCAAAATAGTTGCTTTTCTCTATAGTTTTCAAAAGTATAAACTGTTAGTAAATTTGTTTTTATACAAATAATTGTAGCACTAAAAAAAAAGTTCTAATAAACATCTTAAGTTTGATATAAGTGTACGTTACGTGTTATACACAATTTAAAATGACGCATAGCTATAACTATCCAATGAATTACACTATATTATAATAAAATATAATATTTAAAATAATGATTTGTCTACGTGATCGACCGTGGACGGTGGTAATAATACATCATAAATTCATAACATACAGAAATAAATCCTATAAGTAACGTCTTGCGAATATAATGTTTAATAATTAGCGATATCCGGGTAACTGACTCGTGAATTTCTATGGAATATCGAACGTCGGTGTAAATACGACGACGTGAGTTGTCAAGGTGAACGTATCCGAATAGCTAGAGTAGTTATAATTTGTATACACATACCCGGGTCCGGTATACCGTACTTACATAGTCTTATACAATCAGTCCTTGACGGCAGAGGGTATGGTTACATGGTTTTCGAATCACATTATTTAACGACCTAATGAACATCGTATTGAATTTAAACATCGGAGGCGGCATGTTTTTGTTTTATTCTTGTGTTTGCGGATTCGCGTGTGTGCGTACGTAATCTACAACAGTGATCGCCAATTGTATTCGCAGTCTGATCAGTCGATATTTCAGTCGGATCGTAATGTTAACCACGCAAAAATGTCGCACACACACCTGAGCATACCCAAATTAATAATAAATTATAATATTACAATAATAAATGTATTGCAAAAGTACCAATCATTTATGTTATAAGCATACTAAAGTTACAATTTTGCAAATAAGCAATACATATGCTGTAATATCAGTTTTTATTGAAGTAAAATTAATTAAAATATTAGTATAACGCCTTATGAGTTATAAGTACTAGAATCAATTGTATTTTAAAAACTACCGACCAATTTCAAGATATAAAATGCAAATAAACAGAGAGAAAAAAAAACCAAAATATTAAATTGTTTATACGAGTATAATACTAATAAACATAAGTTTTTGAGTGAAGAAAAGTAGCAATGATACGCGCGGGAAAGAGAAAACTCGAAATAATCGACGTGTTCAATTGTGGTTTTTACTATAGTACGATTTGCACTGTTTGCAATGTGTGTTTATATACGCATACTAAAGTATAGGAATAGGAGGTCGAACGCGTACTGGTTAATTAAACGATCTGAGTTAATATTTGTGTTATGTAGACTAAACGTTCAGTGGATAGCAACAATGGCCGTGTATACCGTATATGTATGGTTTCTTCTCGGTATCAATGCAACTCAACGATTTATAGGTCGTCTCCGCGACTGTGTTTAATAATACGACCATGCCTACTATGCACTATGCCGTTTCACGCCGATTTTAAAATTAATCGCCTGTTGCCCGTACATTTTTTCTTTACCGATCGCCACGGAATATCCGTTGTCGTGTTCGTCTTGCATTGTACATTTGTATTTGAAAATCATGTTGTATCCTGTAATAATAGTATATTATCACGACGCATGGCAGTGAAGGCGGGTCCGGCAACGTATACGTATATAATATAATAATATATGAAGTCAAAGTGTACCCGTGCATTATATTATTATACTGAACTTATCGGTGCGAATCACGTGGACAATACGGGAGATATTATAGTCGGTGATGGAAAAATAAAAATAAATCGTGTTTGGCTGACCGGTATGAATAATGTTGCCCGAACGAATTTCAACTGACAGTGGAGAATTTTATAGAAAAAAAACTGGCTTTACCGCGTGATTTAAAAAAAAAAAAAATTACTTACGGCTCGCATCTGATGAAATAGTTCACAATGTGAAACTTTTCTTCTCTCATTATAAAAACCAACAAACACAGCAATAATTATATGTGTATCGTTTAAAATCAACAATCGAATCCACGCCTGTCACCGAGTCATTTTTGAAATATACAAAAAATTAATTGATTAGTTCTTCTTTATAGAAGATATTTGGATAGCAATAATTTTATAACTACGTGCATTATACAACGCATTAATGTAAACATATAAATGTATACCAGTCGTCAGAACTTGTGGATTTCCTATAGGAAATTGAAACAGATGAGAGTAAATAGAGAGATAATGAAAACATAACGTTATAGCTTATTAACTAGTAAATACAAGGACGGTATTTATTATTGAATAATGATCATTTAGAACAATAGTGTTTAAATTTATAATTTTTAATCGATCTAGTTCAATAATTATTGTGATAATGCATTATTACGCAACCACCAACACATATTCCTCAGCAATTATTTACCTTCTAATCACACTTGTGACATGAGTTTCGTAATTTGTCACGATGGATACGTGTCCTCATTTTCCGGTAATTCATTTTCAAATGTGAAAATCTAAAATTGTTGACTTCAAGAAGTATGCATAATGTGCTATCGTCGCTCTTTATTGAAGATCACTTGCAATAAATATAGTAATATTATATTATGTATAGACGAACAAATTCGCGAACGTTGCATGCATTAATATTCATTCTATATACGTATAAATTGGTGTTTAAAATACGATATTACAACAACGTTACGAGTTATCATCGATTATTTTGCAAAACGCAACGGTAGCCGATAGATTTAATAATCGTAATTGTCCGATAAACGATATTTTTTTTTATAAATGGTCTGATTTTGTCATTTAGATGATTATGTTTCAAGCTGTATGACACGAATAAAATTATATTAATAGAACAGTATTCATCTGTCATAAAAATTTCTGTTTTACCTATAAAATATTTTTATTTGAAATTGTCTTCGTGTAAAAGAAATTGTTTGCTATTATTCCCGTTCTGACAATATGATCTATGCATGCACCACTGCAGCATTGCAGATAGTTAAAATATTTAACGTAAATATTAATTGATCTTTAGTATTATATACATTCTCTCTAATAAAGTAAAATTACTAAAAATTATTATGAACCGTTAAGGTGCAAATCGTATCCAAATAATATCATATAGAAATATTGGTCATGAAGAAACAAAAAACTTTATTGATTGTGATACCTATTAAATATCCAAATTTATATCGGTTTGCTATTGAATGTTGCTTATAAACTACAAGCTAATTTTATATGTTTGTTGTGCACAGGAATTCAATTAAGTGACAAAAAATACTTGACTTTCAAAAATTTATAGGAAAAAAGCTTGATGTTTGTAATTATTATCCTATGTTTGTTAATAATTAATTTTAATTTTTTTCATTACATCGGTAGTACATATTTAATTTTTAATTATTTTTAATTGTTTTATCTAATCAAAATATTTTAACGTTCCTTACTAATATTTCTTAGCCCCCTCCCCCTCAAGATTTTATTTTACACCTAGTTGTGCCACTGGCAGATGGATATAGTTATATTATAACTTATAAATATATGATTAAAAACAATGACCATTGATCTGTAGAGGAGATGTTTGCATAAACCTAAAGGCTAAAATATTAAATTGCAATGACACACACAACTGCAATTACTTAGTTTCACTATTAAAAACAGATAACAATAATTAAGATCCTTCCAGATCACAATTAGTGCACGTGTACCCTTCTTCTCAATCTCTCCTGTTCCAGCTATATATGTATATATATATATAATTATACATGAAGATAGAATTATAATTTTATCGTGATCACACCGCACTGACCGCGATTGTAATATTATGATATTTTTTATTATTTAATAAGCGATTGGTGACTTCCGGAAATAACGACAATGACTTTTAGGCAAATATACACACGAAAAAAAATTATAATAATAGAATAACATTATAATAAAGTTATACAGACACTGTTTGCACGTTATTCACCGGTTTTCCGATCCACGGAGTGCGTATGTTATTATATTATTACATTGTTCTCTTAGCAACGCAGCAGTTGGTTAACAGTAAAATTTTCTGAACGAAATATGTTATAACACCACATGACATATTTTTTCTTTTACGTAATTACCTATAATATACCAAACCAACGGACACGCATTCTTCTACTTTAGTGTTTGTGTGTGTGTGTGTGTGTGTGTGTGTGTGTGTGTGTCGTACGTAGTATAGCCGATAGTTTAGTATTACTCACTATTATATTAAATGCCAAGTACACATATATTATGTTCATATCATAGTATCGTATTATATACATGTAAATAGTTAAAGCAGGGAAAAATTTCACTCGTGAAATTCTATTATTTTTGTTAAAAAATTGACTAAATAATACACGAAAGCAGTGCGCCATCAATGGGCTATTCTGTGTTTTATATTTTACAATGAATATTATTATTACTAAATTACACTTGTAAACTTGCATATGACCGACTATAAGGTACAGGTACAACATGAACTTTTGTTCGTAGAAAAGTTTTATTTTATTTTCATTTTAAGAGCTGCAATCTAAATCACACAAATGTGTATAATATGTTAAGTATAACACATAAGTAAAACGATGTGTATACCAGCGAGTGGTAGGTGTGTCTGAGTCTACTCGTATGTTTGTATGGGTTGGCAGGGTTCAGCAATATTATCGCAAAAAATCAAGAACCATTTTTCTAAAAAGTTACCAAAGAAAAATAAAAATGATTTAAATAGTTTAAGAAAGATATCAAAGTATAATGATAAGGTAGGATACTATTTGAAATTTTAAACTTATAGTGCTCTCAAAATGCCTTTGTGCTCTACTATTTATATTTATATAATTATATGGTACAAGGTAGGTACACGGTACATTATTGCACCTGAACCACAAAATTGTAACTGTGGTATATGTTATTATAGTATGTATAGTCATTTAGAGTGTGTATATGTTGTATGTATAAATCTGACGATAGAGCAAAGAAATCAAAATAACACTCATAGAAACACAAGAATATATTATATTTTACCAATAGTACCTATTTCGCTAATAGGTGAAAGTAACTGTGCGCGTTTCCCAATCAGAAAGCATAACACTTACCATAATAATATATACATGGTATACGCCGTATTATTGTATATCATATATGTTAATGTATGTATGTGTGTGAATGGGTTCATTAATTAAGTTATAGGTATGCGTTTACCGTACACTACGCTTTAATGTTGATTTCTGAATGGCCTGAGTATTACGCTAAGTAAAAAAAAGAAGTAATCATTTGTTAGACGTTTTTTTTCGCGTGTTATTCCGTTCCTAAGATATTATTGACTGAATAACTGATAATACGTCGTAAAAACGTGAAATAATGTTAATTTTGTTTTGTTAAAATAAAATAAATATTAATGTTACCCTATGATGAGTTTATTTTATAATAATAGTGCGCTGCTGCGTGCAGTGTAAATTGTTAATACTCATTAATGTTTCTCGGATTTGTAGTTCCATTTCACATGCACATACGGGTGATATGAATTACCTAATTATTTCACCTCTTCGATTAAAATCGGAATTATTTCGTCGTTTTTTTTTTTTTTGTATAAAAATTCTTACGTCACTACAAATTATATTGCACGCTTCCGGACACGATTTTCGAAAAATAAATTGTTTTTTTCTCAGAAATTTTTCTCCGTTAACAATAATCACGTGCCTGTAATATTTACAAGACAATATACGACGTGTGTACGCGGTATAATTTACAGATTTCAACCCGTGGCGCAACAACAAACGTTGTGCACGCCAACGCATCTAAACCATTTTTTTTTCTGTTGTCGATACAAGGAAAAAAAAATCTTAGGAAAATTATCTCAAAAAAGTCCAGTGCTCTACAATAGTACAAATAAAATGACATAGTAAAAAATTTGATTTTTGACTGAAATTTTAAATATTTACATAAATTACCGCAAAGTTAAAATTACTATTCTACGTCGTGGCTTATCAATAGTATAATACAAACAATAAAAACTAACACATTTTAGGCCATGCAAAGATCAGAAGTAAGTACAACAACTGAACAACACTATACTATCTACTTTTATTGAAAATCCATTTCTGTCACAGTTAAACTAGGTACTATTATTATTTGATTTCGCTGTTGTCTTGTAAATATATAATGGTAGTAATAAACTATATTTTCTTTCGATAATAATATCATTACTTAAAAAAATATCAAATATTACTCCCTGATTTTATTATAACCACGCACCATTATCATTTGTACTACTGTAAGTCTGTAATATTTTTCCATTCGCTAATGAATAATGCAAGTCGAGTGCACGCGCTATATCTGATTTCCACCAGTCACCTATACAATTTTTTTAAAGAAAAAAAAATAACCATCCTATTTTTTGCTCCGTTGTCCATCGTCGTCTTGGTATCAGTCGATTCATTGTTGTATTTTCACTGGAATTTTTTTCTTTATGTTCGTGGGGTCTTCGACGATGACAATCACAATAATATTATTTAGTGACGAATCATGACTGTTGCGACGAAAGCGTATAATCTATATCCAACACATTGCGTACGTTACGTGCTATACATAATATACGTACACACATTATTAAACTTGGTATAATATGTGCATAGAAACTAGAAACTGTCAGTCCAGTTTGGTTCCGATTCACACGTCATTGGCCAACCGTAAGTATAAAAGCCTGATCCCTCGGAATTAAAACTTCTGCATGATATACCTCTACCTACCAAAGTTCATTGCGCACTGGTAACCTAGTATGATCCCAAGTTAACGTGCACTAGATCTGCTAGTCTTTTTCAGTTTTGTGGTTTTAATAGTTTTAATTTAATACTATATGGGTTGAAAAAAACTACGAACTGTGAGGTTCATTGATGTAAATGCCATAAGTTGGGAATATATATGCATATGAAATATACTGTATAGCGTGTTGCCAAAATTAAAAAAAAAAAAAACTAGAAATTGACCACCAAACCAATATGCATAATACTGACAATAGTTATTTGGTCTAGAAGCGATTTCCTCGTACCGTATTGTAATACTGACATGAAAAAGTAAGAGATGCAAAATCACAACATATGTCCGTTTACATACGTAAACATACGGCGTTTAAGTCGGCTGATTTCTCTGCGCCTTGTCTAATATGGGCCTGCACACTAATTTTTCACGTTTATATGTGATATAATGTATGTAGGTATATATTTATGTTGGATTTTTTTTTTTGCGTTTTACAGGACTCTGCAGTGATCTGATTGGAAGTCCTCCGACCATATATGTGGAAAGGAACTGGGTGGTCGACTCCACGGCTCCTGTGGGCACAGTGGTGGCTCGGGTTCGCGTGACCGACGTGAGCAACGATACGCCGTTACAGTATGGACTTGAACACTCGACGGGCTTCAATATCGTGCAGGATAATGAAGAACCGTTGCCGTTCACCATCGACGAAAATGGAAGAGTCACCACAAACACGACCCTGGCCAACAAGGTATAATCGTTGAATAGTTATTATTTTAACATACACGCCTTTGTCGATCTTCGTAGTAAACATCCACTAAGCCTAAATTATTCGAAAATTCGACTTTATTCCTTTCCCGATCACGCAGCTCGTAGCGAGTTCGTTAAGTAATATAATCTCCTGTAATATATAGGTATCTATACTTCTTCTACTTCTTACCTATACGTTTAAAATAAACCCGTGCACCTATCTATTATATAAAAACATAGTTGTTGTATCTATTTATATTGGTATATTGAAATAACGGCAAATGTATACACATAAGACATAATATATGATATATTATTATATGCTTTATAGTGTTATAACAATATATTATAATACATAATACAGCGTATATTCAATATTATATTATGTGTATACACACCTCATTGTTATGCATGTGTATTGCAACTGTTATTACTTATTATACATTTACAATTCGACACATCAAATCGTGGCTATACAATTATTATTGTAGACGTATAGAGATAACCAATATGAAGAAAATTTACTGATAAGGGCCTCAAAATCATCAATTAATCCAGAAAAAAAGAACCGGATGGGTCTCGCTCTGATGTACAGTAGGGGGTGGAGTACACCTCGTTCATAGAATAGGTCATTACAATGGATTTGTTAAATTTGAATGTAACGATTGGTATCATTGTATACAAATAACGATTCAGAACAGAGATGATATTATGTTAGTCTAGAATATGTATATTGTATAATATATTATGTTATATTAAATTGAAATATTATGTCGATATTTGCTGTTCAAACGCTTATAAAAAGTGCTTTTAGATTTCAATAATTTTGACACGACAGTAAGAACAATATCTGAGAAATCTTCTATTAAATTTTCAAGTACTTTGTCCCAGTCAAATATTTTTATCAAAAAAAAAAAAAATATTACAAAAAAGTCGATTAATAATCAATATATAAATCTGAAAAAAAATTACTTGAATAAATGCCAATCTAAATAACTGGTAAAAAGTTTGATTTTTGACATGCCTAAGTACCATCTACATTCACTTTCCGTTCAGAAAAGTTGCTGTTTAAAAATATTTAAGCATATTTACTGCCTTAAAACGTGATTACAGACAAAAAAAACACACATTATTGTAAAACCAATAGATTCCATCACTTCATTCAAAATCTAAAATACAAATAATACGGCAATAATTTATTAATAGAAAAAATTCTGCGGTAATATAATTGCTAGAGATTGAATGATGATGTACAGGATGCCAGGACAGGAATATAGTATCTATTTTATTGAGAACTAGCTGAGAGAGAAAATATTTTGTATACAATGAGAAATGGAATTGAATAATAATGAAAATAGGCTTTTAACAATCGTAGAGAAGGAATTTAAAGTTATAACAAAAAAAAATTATTTGTTATAAAAAACCGCTTAAGAAAACATCTCACATACCAATTAAGTATCAGGTAAATTCTATTCAGAACGTAATGTAATAAGAAATATTTTATGTAATTAATTATTAGAACTTTTTTGATTTTATTAAGTATCTAATATGTGATTATGAATAACATTGAGAGATAATAATAGTACCTAATAGTAATAAATAATACAATTTCTCTGGCATGTAGAATTTCAAAACGAAAACTATAATTTCTTACAGTCAACTGTTAAAAAAATCATATCCTTAAATGTATAAAAATGAAAATTTTTATACGTAAGATAAAATTAATTAAACTTATTTAACAATAAAGTATAAAACATATGAATTTAAGCTTTTAACAGTGTTATGATAAATGTATACACTCGATAGGTATAATGAATATCAAATAGAATTTAACGAAAAAATAATAAATAATTAAAATTGATACAATCAAGATTAATGAAGGTTCATTTATTTCAACAATAATTGTTAAATAATAATATAATGTTTTATAATGTGATGTAAACGATAATGTACGATGGGTACATTGGAAAGTGCAAATACCCGGATAAGGTAACATGTCAACAGACACTCTTGTATTACCATTATTGCATTCTTAAAGTCTTACCTGCAACGTAAATTTTTAAACTATTGATGCAACACAAATAGATACACAATGCGTGCTCAGATGTTTTATGTCGGGCAATAATGAATAGTCGCCTGTATATTATTACAACGCAATTCAACAAGACTAAAAAAACTCGTATACGCTTCAATAATAAGAAACCGTACATTTTTTTACTGTATGTGATGTGTATAATCGATTATACACAGATACCTACTACTCGTATTATAAAATGGGTAAATATAACTCGCTTACTTACATAACAGCTGCGGCCGAATCGTCTGTTGTATCAAATAATAGACATTATTATTTATTTTTACTTCACCACATTGGAATATTGGATGATAAATGTATTTAAAAATATCACGTTTAGATCAGGCATACGTGTCTGCCATCAAATTTCGGGGCAGTAAAAATGCTTTGATTTTCTTAAGCAACAACTATTCTGAAAGAAAAATGAATGTAGATGATACTTGGGAAAGTCAAAAATCAAACTTTTTCAATAGATAATTTTTAAAAGCGTCGAAAAAAGTGATAAAAAAGAATTACGAAAAAAAAACAGAAAATTTTACGCAAAACCACATTTTGACAAACTCCTTTTTTTAAAAATGCTCTAACTCAAAAACGAAAAATCGCATACTCTTGAAATTTTTACCAAACATTTAAATTAGCGTTTTCTATACGAAGTATTGTGAAATTTTTTGACTTATTTATAGACAATTTAGATTTTTGATTTTTCTAATTTTTTTTTTTTTTGAAATACCAATAATTACAAATATTTGGCTTTCCAAAAACTTTTAACTTTTAAAAATTTAATACAAGATTTATCAAATTATACTTATCGCAACTAAAAAAATATGAAAATCGTTTCACTCAAATTTTTTTTATAAGCCTATAAACTTCAGATTTGTATAAAATATGTTAAAATCGCAATAATTTGCTAATTATTTTGTGGTTGAAATTCATAAAATTTATTCTATTTATACTTAAGCTTCAACATTTTAACACAAGGTCATGCATAAGTTGCTCTTCAAATAACTAAAAAATACTTTCGACCGGAAAAGGAAAAAATGTTTTAACCGTTAAATTTAAATTTTTATGAAATTGCACAAAATAACGTTTTATCCCCAGACGGTTTTCAATATATTCGATTATTCAAAAAGTTTAAGTCGGAGCAACTTAAAATTTTTACCAGCTGTTAGGATTGGCATTTCCTTTAAGTAATGTTTTTTTTTCAAATTATTATATTGATTTTTAAGTTACTAATAGACATTTGAAATATTCGCTTTTTTAAATTTTTTCGAAATTTTTGAAAATTTAATAGAAAATTCCACAGAAGTTGTTCTTACTATCATGTAAAAATTATTGAAATCCATAAGCACAATTTTTTTTTTTATAAGCGTTTTAACAACGAATATTGACATAATATTACATATCAAATATAATATATAATACATAATATTCTAAACTGACGAATCATATCGGTTTTTGGATTTTTTTCTAACATGCGAACATTGCGAACACTTGAAATTTTCACCAAATGTTTATATTGACGTTTTCTATACATGGTTAAATTTTCAAAATGTTTTGACTTATTTATAGACAATTTAAATTTTCAATTTTTCTAAGTTTTTTTTTTTGGAAATACCGATAAAAAATTTTGGCTGTCCAAAAACTCTTGAAAATTTAATACAAAGTTAACTATAAGTTATAATTATCAAAACTAAAATAAATTGAAAATCGTTCCTCATAATTTTTTTTATAAGCCCATAAATTCCAAATTTGTATAAAATATGTCAAAATTGCGATAATTTGCATGTTATTTTGTTGTTCAAATTCATACATTTTTTTCTATTTATACTTAAGGTTTAAAATTTTAACACTGGGTTATCATCTCCGTTCAGAATCATTATTCGTATACAATGATACCTATTATTGCATTCAAATTTAACAAATCCATTGTAATGATCTATCCTGTGAACGAGGTTCACTCTACCCCCAACGACCCCAACTGTACAGCAGAGCGAGGTCCATCTGGTTCTTTTTTTATTTGGGCCATACAAAATATTTTATAATATTACGAGGGCCGCAATTCAAAATAAACGAAACGGAAATTAAAAAAAAAAAAAAAAATTAAAAAAGTATCGATTGTGTATACTGTATAACATTTGAAAATATTTTATAAAACTATAAAATTAAATATTTATTTTTAATTAGTGTGAATTTTGAAATTGGGATAATTTTTTCACTATTTTGGATACATCTGGTTTGATGTTGCTGCATATTACTCTTAACAAGTAATCAAGATGTGAATCAGTAAGCCGATCTCTGTACACATTATTTACATATTTCATTTTTGAATATAAAGTTTCACATAGATATATTGATGTAACAATTGTCAGCAAAAAGTGGGTACATTTTTGTATGATTTTGTATTTTTCTGGGACTAAATTCCAAAATGCGATGTATTCTTTTTGTCCTCTCTTTTCTTTGAAACTAGTTTCCAAATTTGTATTTAGACAGGTAAGAATACCATGTGAGGACAGTAAGGTCAAACACTAATTGTTGTAAGAAAAAATGAAGGAAACAACAATAACAACAAATAATTTTCCTGTCGTTATGTGCGTGTAACAGTTGTGCATATTATATTTTTTAATACTACATCCATCGAGGAGTATTCGTCAAAAAAAAAAAAAGAATAATTAAGAAAATCATAGTTAATAAATTCAGAATAAAGTGGTGTTTTGAGGTTAACTGTGATCCTAATTAACATTCGTAATGAATTAACTAGCTATATTAACACGAATTATCGTATCCTGGCGTAACCAAACTCTGTTTGCGATATTTATATGTATACGCGAAAGCCGAAAGTAGAACACTCACCGTTTCTATCCGCCGCGCACACCTAAATATTATTATTATTATTATTATACAAGTATTGTACTACAGTACCTGTTGACAGTTGTTTCACCGTATGTCTTGTTCCTTTTTCGTTGGTGAATAATTGATATTAAAACCTATCTCGAATACCTTCGTTGAATTGCGCAAGGTCATTAGAATATTACTTTGTGTTCCGCGTAGGAGTGTGATTAAACGTCCAAACGAGTAAATAACCTATATAGTCTATAGGTATATTTTATAAAGTATAGACGAATAATACAGAAAGTTAAGCAATCATATTTAAGTTATTTCCATGCAAAAGAAAAAAGGCGTCTTGCAACACCTGTAAAACTGATAACATTTTAAAAGAGTAAGGTCAAATCGCGTCTATTCGCGATGGATTGAACACTGTTCAGAAAAAGGTTATGTTCGAACTGCTCTCGGGGTAAATTTGTTGAAGAAATATAACGTGGCTTTCTTGGTGGCAAACGGGTAGAATGTGAGCTAAGATTTGATAGGTACCTATTATGCTCTGAAATATACTATGTTATGTGTCGTTTATGTAGGTATTTATGTATTTACTTATATATTATGTGTATACATACCAATATCATTGAGAAAATTATTCACAAACACACAAAATATACCTAATATCAACACTTTAGTTTGACATCGTCGATACGTTATATTAGTCATCAAACGGTTCTCAACCTAGGGAAATTCCTCCCCTCAGAGAAAATTTAGTTACTGCTCGGGGGGAATATAGTGATGATGAAATAACGAGAATTTTTTTGTAAATATAGTTATGCTATATTTATAAAATAGTGTTCAAAAATATAAACATTATATTAATAATTATGAAGTAGATTTATATTTTATTAATTGTAAAATAATGAAAAAAAAAAAAAATAAGTCTTTAGTTGTATAAAATATAATTATTTTGTATCACTAAAACAAAATAATCTAAACCATAATTAAAGGGAGCATAAGATTTTTAAAAATGTACAAGTGGTGCTTGAAATAAAAAAAGGTTAGGAACCACCGTGTTAATGAATTCTGAAATGATGTTCACGTTCGATTTACATGGTTTTCCGCAGGAGGGCAAAAACATTTATCTGTACGTGACGATCAACGACGGGCACTTGACGTCCAAGACCCAGGTGTGGGCCAAAGTGGAAGGACCCGGTTCTGCAGTCCGGAAACCACCAAGCAAGGGCACAAGTATGTCATCCAACTTCCGGCCGCCAATGCCGCCACCGCCGTCGATCCCGGTCAACGGTGCGGGCGCAGGTTTTCCGGTCGGCGTTTTCGCGCCCCCGAGTAAGCATCCACCACCCCCCGTGCTGGCAAGGACCACGCAGCCGCCCAGACCGGCTACGGTCGCAAACAAAGTTCCTACCACGCGGCAGCCGACGTCGACGGCAACGGAAAAAGCCGCGGAAAAGGCCGCGAACGCGCCGGTCGCCGAAGCGTCCACGTCACCGACCGCGGCGGCCAGCACGACCGACGTAACCGGGACAGTGACCGACTCGGCCTCCGCCGTCACCACCGAGTCCGTGGCCGCCACCGCTCGTCCCAGCGAGACGATAAACGCGACGGAGACGGCGCTCACCCCACCCACGGTGACCACCCAGCAGCCGTCGCAGAACAATATGGTGCTGGCCTTGGTGCCCATCGTGGTCGCGGCAGTTTTCCTGACGGCAGCCGGCGTGCTCGCTTGCTTGTTCCGCAGGAGACTGTTCTCCGGCAAAGTCAAGTCCAAAAAAGTCAATTCCATCGTGAGTGTATTATGCACATTGTAATATTATTATACTCGATGACGTATATTAAATTAAAAATAATATGAAATATAAACGCGTACAATCGCAACAAATATCCATATCGATCATCCATAAACGTCGTCATAATATTATAGTGTACATGGTTATATCCAGTGCGTTGCGACGGAACGATTTCCTTTCTCGGTGGCCAATGCGAGTGCTTACTTATTTTAAAATGGACAAACGAGCTACAAAGAGGAATTCCTTTTTAGACGAACGGAAATTTCCCCCCCCCCCCCCCGATAATTTCCAGACACTTTGTGTTAAAACCGTGTTTTGCGTATATTTTATCCAGTCCAATGATATATAGTAAGTTATTGCTAACTAGTGCAATCATGATCCGAAAACAACCAAACACAATACCTATACTTATACTTCGAGTCTCGGTGACTAATCTTGTCTTGTTTAATACAAAAGAGAAACAATAGTTCCTGTTTTTTTTTTTTTTTTTGTGAAATTGACATGTACGATGTTTTTTCTTTAAAAACGACATTTCCGACACTGAATATATTATATATACCGCTTCGTTTTACGCCGTATTGTTACATTATATTATGCTTAACAAGCGTTTTGTTTTTTCTTCTCCTAAACCAACCAGGGCAAAAAGAACAGCTCGAGATCGGACGATCCGATGGTCATGCACCACTGGAGCGGACCACGGGCTTTCACCAGATACGAAAGCTGGGGGTCCGATCCGTCAGTCCACGGACAGTACATCGGCGGCAAAGAGTCCGTCATCAAAGAAGTCGACCAGTGGGAGGTGCCTAGACACCACGTACGGGTGTGCTCAATTCTGGGCGAGGGAAGTTTCGGACAGGTCTGGAAGTGCGAAGCGTACAACATCATGGGTGAGATTATATAATAGCCTGAGATGTACCGCCGTATATATAGTGGTATATTGTCGCGTGTAAATATTTATGTTTTCGGTGAAACCTTTATTAGGGACGCTGGCGCAGGACATAACCCGTTGCGAATTTGCGTTTTAGCGTATAGGCTAATATTCACTTTTGCTCGGGCATACCTGTAGAATCGTCCGTCTCATATTGTGTACCGCGTGATTGTATAACACGATTTGAACAACGATTGTTTAGGGTTCAAGGGAAACATGGTGGTAGCGGTCAAAACGCTCAAGGACAACGCCGGTGAACGCGAGCGGCTCGACCTGGTACAGGAACTACAGGTGATGAAGTCACTGGAACCCCATCCGCACGTGGTTAAGCTGCTGGGATGTTGTTCGGAAAGAGGTGCACAATATTATAACAACAATAATTATTATAGTAATAATAATAATAATAGTAATAATTGGTCTCGCTTGGTGATTCCTCGCGCTCCACGACGTTCGAGTTTTCACAATAATTGCAGTGTACATGCATTATGCATTATATCTTATACGCGCCGGGCTATATGATTTCGTGATGATAATGATGATGGTAATATAATATAATATTATAACAATGTTGTTTGTGTTTTTCTCCCCTCCGCAGACCCCTTGTTCGTCATCATGGAGTACGCAAAGTTGGGAAAACTCCAGAGTGTGCTGAGGAATTCTCGCGGCGTCAACTACTACACGAATACGCATGGACCGAGTTCATTGACGTCGCACGAACTCATTATGTTCTGCTATCAGATCGCCAAAGGAATGGACTTCTTGTCGTCTAAAGGGGTATGGTACATTGAACCTATAAATTGTATACGTGTGCAATGTTATGATGTTGTATTTTTCGTTTATATAATTAACCGACTACGATGGCTGACACAATGCTCGTTGCGTTTGTTCCACTACCTATATTATAATTATGCCTATAATATATAGTGTTATTCCGTTTATATTTGTAACACACGTGTAGTAGCAGTAGATAGGTACTCTGTTTAATTGTTGTAAACGTTGTCGCTGTAATTTTTCGTTACGATTTTCGACATTGATTCCGCTTAAACTCATGCGTATATATATATATATATTATATAAGTGTATAAAATGTCTCACAATTATAATGATGATGCTGATGCTGATGATGATGTTTGTAAAAACCGCGACCACATCTTTTCGAAAGTAATTTTTTCTCTCGGTGGTGTTGTTTTTTAAATATTGAATTTCCAAACAACGTGCCTATATATAAATATATACTCTCATTTTAAATAAGATCGAAAAACATTAAATGGCTATATATTTATTGATTTCACAAAAAAAAAAAAATAGCTATTTCCAAATATATAAAAATATATATAATACAATACGAGGTATATTATTCACCGTCAATCAACAATACACTTTCTATAAGAATACCGTGTTAATTTATAGAGACTACATTTGCGACTAGATATTATATATTATACTTAATCGATTAAAACCAATAAATTTCTTAAATAAATTTTAAAATCATCCCATTTTACAAATCAATATTCATTGTATATACTGTATTATATTGCCTTTTGGTAGACCAGATAATTTAACTAGTTTGTAATTCATGTGAATTAAAATCTCTTTCTGTGGGTACCTACTGGAGTTCTCCAATTTTATGAGCGTGATTCGATGGAGTTAGATCATGTACAGTTTCTTCTATAAAATGATACCTACTGTAAATGCACAACATTTCGAAAAATGTTAAATTCCATAGTAATATGTTCCCATCCACCGCGAGATAAATCATTTGGACTCCTGATTCGATTTTGAAATGAAATAGATATAACCGTAGACGAGTGTTTAATTGCATTGGGAAAATTAGAACATCTGTGACGACAAATTTTATGACATAAATCTTTTATTGCGTCACATGTCAAAAACTGTATTTATAATGGTTGCGGAAAACGTATCCAGCGGTCATGATACATGTTTTTAAATTTGAATTCAACTGCTATTAAAATCCTAAAATTGTTTTCATTCTTGAATCCACATTCTATAGGTCGATGTCATAAAAACGAATGTATATGATTTTACGGCCGGTTTCCTGGTTGGAGAAAAATAACGCACATTTGATCATAAAAATTGCAGTATTTTACATTTCTTCGCGTACCTGTTCCTCAAAAATATAATTATAGAAACAAAAATTGATAATGCGTAATAATAATTGCCTATTGCTAATCGGAACATAAAACGATTGAAAAAATAACTGTTAATAAGCGTTACTTTTTAACCACACGATTGTTCGTGATAAAAACACTTGTATATGCATACAGTTACATGTATAGCAATATTATACAATGGTCAAATATTTCATCAATTTACCGTCGCTCATTATTGTGCGGTTTCATTTCGGACAGGAAAATATGTTGCAGATCATGCAATTGTGTTTTTACATTTTTGCGAGAAATCATTCAGTTAACGCCGCGCGTACACGGGGGCAATAACCGCGGAATAATATAACCGTACGACACGACTAAAACAATAATAACAATTCATTATCGAGGCGGAAGAGGAGCCAATCGTTGGCAGCATAATGGAAATAGTAATCGAAAAAAATCTCTTTAAGACCATTCGTTCGAATCGATAATTTTAAAATCGGCGAGATTCATAAATACATTTAGAACTGATTCTGTAGTATTGATTGAAAACAGAGTTTGATACTGAGACAACGTATTGAGATAGGCCAACACCACCCCAAACTAAATTCGTTTTACACCATAACGTGCTTCGAAATTGAAGATTTGAGAACAAAAATAATATATTATTTCAAAAAATAGTTTGAACCTCGTCTCGGATTGTACGTGACAAATATTGTGATGTCTAGATGTACTAATGGACCATCGAGTAAACTGCAGTTATGTGTGATGAAAATCGTAGTGGGTGTGACTAGGGAAAAGCCATTCCTTACACCATTATATTATTTTATGTTATCGTGTAGTATCTGTCTATAGTTCACGAGACATCAATACTCAGCGATTCATTTGAAGTAATTATATAACATATTAAGCAAATGCACTGTGAATTATAATATCCCGTCGAGCGATAAGAATCCGACAGTCGATACAATTAAAAGTCGCGTGCTAAACATATTAGAAATGTGTTTTTTGCGAAAACCTACCTATATTTGTATTATGCGTCAAACTCCAACAGATATATGTGATAACCACTTAAATCACTGTTACGTACAAGCCTATACAAATATCGGTTGAAAACATTTTTAAGTAATACATAGTTGGTGTATAATAATGTGAATTACATAATAATGATTTAATTCTATACATTCGAAATAACGGCCAACGTGTATGTAATATAAATATCTTGATCTTGTTTTACATTCCAGTTTTTATTTTATTGATTAACTGTAAATAATATACGATGAATTTACTTTGATAATATATTATTACGATTATAAAAAATAATATTTAGTTGTGCGATCATAACTGTCATTTGTAACTCATTTGATCTGAACTCGTAAAAATTAATTTGCCCACTTGAGTATCTAATTAAAATCTGAATATTGTCTAATTCTATCTAATAATAACTGTTATGTAATATATAACGACGATATAGATACTATTGATAATGAATAGGTATATTAAACTAATGTAAATACAAAAACGGCTCACGTACGCCCGGATCCGGCTATTGTGGTCTATGGGGGAGAGCTGGCCAGTTGGCGGGTCGCGTGGGACTAGGAAAAAATAGCAAACACGTATTCTCCACGTTCAAAGACCCCAGTTCGCTCGCGCAATGACCTTAACGATAGTGCGATCACCTGTATGATTGCAATATTATTGTAACACTTGCATGGCTCAAGTAGTGCGTTACTATATCGCGTTAGTTTTTAACACTGTATACATTAACACGTGAAAGTAGGAAATGAATATTATCCTTTCATAAAAATGAAAAATACCCATTATCTTGATTTCATAATTAAACAAGTATATTTATCACATTGAACTGTGATACTGTGTAGAATAAAAACGTGTGCTTACTTACAAGTATGAAATATATGTTTCGGCCTGTGAGTATGCGTCGTACGACTTAAAATATTATTTTTGATGATTGTTTAGTGTTTACGTGTTATACATTGTAATTTCATTGTTATCTATTGGGTAGGTTAGGTTATATTTTGACCAAGTTTTCTATCATAAGATCTCAAAAACTATTAAACGATGAGAAAACAATACTTTTTGTTGACTTGGGTCACAGACAGTGATGTCGAAAAATATGAATATAAATCATGACATACGACTACCCACATTGTATATCGTGCTTTACTATGACTATAATATGTAACCATTATCCGATAGCCCAACCTACCTATACGTTATGGGTGTACAATATATATTTTTAAAACAATCCGACCCTCTAATGGATGATTTTCTTCCATATAATCTTTGCTGTTTCCTAGTTTACTTCCGTTGTATTTCATATATAAGTCTATCTCTTTTCTTTAAAGTTTAGAACGATAACATCGTACATAGGAAACTTAGCTATTCCCTATCAGATCTTCTGATATGTTTTATATCGCCTCTCCCAGTTTATCAATCTTCTTTTCAAAATCATCTTTATTAAGTTTCCAAAACAAATTCTCGAGTCATATAACTTACAATTTTTCAATATTAGAATAATTTGAGCATCAACAAGTTGATTAGTTTTGCAGTTTCCTAGGCCACAGTTTCATTTATTTCTCATATGGGCTTGTTTATTTACTGATTTCTGTCATCAAATCGTTCGCGTTAGGTTAATCTTCAGTCTATTTGAACTCTTTTAAATTTGTGGCCATCAACAAATCGTTTTTCTTTGTTTACTTAGCCTCTCTTGCTGCCCTTTCGACCAATATCCACGTATAATATATATTAAAAATTTCAAATTCTTTGTATTGTATTACTCAATAGTTGTATACTTCTCAAAGTAAATATTTAAATAACGTTTCAAATAAAAATTGGATCAAAGCTATTTTATTTTCGAAAACGCATCGTTTATATCTTCATCAGTATTAATTAATAATAATTTATTGCGTTGTTTATATGAAACACCGATTTCGTCTAATAATTAACTTTTGATCTATATAATTTTTTTAAATTTCTCGTAATTAGTTTCATATATAGACACAAAACAACAAATCTTTCTACTATTTTAAATCTTCGAGTTCAGATCTTCGTTTACATAGAAAAGATTATTAGGAAAAAATGCATCTTATTTTATTCCCGTAAATAGTAAAGGCAATATTCTGATTAACACGTAGTATTACGCACACTGTCATTATAGTCATATATAGACGATTAGATTATGTATATTACTATAACAATTATTGTATTGTATACAGAGGTGAAACAACTTGATATAATTGTAAGTTAGGCTGAGAATCCAATGGACTATGGCCTATAACGCACTGAAAAATAATTTTAGTCCTTAAAATGTCTAAATGATGTATTACATTCTTTTTATTTTTCAAAAACTTTGATAAAATTGATATATGGTAATATTGAAAAAAAAATATATTATAAACATTTCTACTGATATAACTAGACTTCTTCGAACTTGCACTTCTTTTTTTGTGGAAAAAATATAAATAATATCCGTACATTTTATTTATTTATCCATTATAAGTGAATCATTTACTATGAGAATTTCGAATTAAAATTATATCATACCAAAATAACGTTGACGTTTAAAAATCGTAACGTGACTAACTGCATGACCACTAATCATAGAAAACTTAGGGGAACAATGCAATCGAAATCTCATGCACCCTATATGATAATAATACATTTAGATATTCATATTTATACCCAACTAGTAGTAAATAATTATAAAAATCATTAATAAAAAACTATCGAAATATGATAATTGTATTATTATAATCGAAATTAAAATATTAAAATGATTATTAATAATAATTATAATGATAATAATAATAATTTAAAATAAAATATGTTCAATAATAACAACGATGGTATACAATAGGAGTGACCGGCCAACTTATGGCTCTCGTCTTATTAACAAAAACCAAAATGTAGGTACTTATTATTACTATGAGTTTTAATTTTTTTTGGTATCATGTATATGATCAAAACGATATTATACCGAACTAATAATATGTAATTTGATAATCGTCTATGTAATAGTTATGATTAATTACCTACTCTTATTATAATATCGTTGATTTAATTGCTTGTTAATATGTTTGGCGCAGATCATTCACCGTGACCTGGCGGCCCGCAATATACTGGTGACGGAGGACCGGGTGTGCAAGATATCGGACTTTGGGTTCGCGCGCGACGTGGCCTCGAGCCGCGTGTACGAGCGCAAGTCCGAGGGCCGGCTGCCCATCCGGTGGATGGCGCCCGAGTCGCTGTTCGACAACATGTACTCGGCCAAGTCGGACGCGTGGTCGTTCGGCGTGCTCATGTGGGAAATCGTGACGCTCGGCTCGACGCCGTATCCGGGCATGGCCGCGGCGGACGTGATGAAGCGCATCCGCGACGGGTACCGGCTGGACAAGCCGCAGCACTGCCGGCGCGAGGTGTACAACATCATGTTCTACTGCTGGGACAAGAGCCCGGACGATCGGCCCGACTTTGCCGAGCTGCTGGAGCTGCTGGACAAGCTGCTGGTCGACGAGACCGATTACATACAGCTGGACAGGTTTCCGGACAACGCGTACTACAACATCACCACGTGCATCAGTGGCGAGCGCCTGTGACGACGGTCCAAGTGCAACGCATTCCGATGACCGCGGTCCGAAAGCAAGCAATAATCTCGGATGATACGCGTAATGCTGCAGCACCGCCCGTTTATACCTAACCTGCTCGATGATATCGTGCGCTGCAGTATGGCGTACCTATGCGGATATAGGTTTTTCGTTTTTCACATCAAACGAAATTTTTGTTTTTCCCCTATCTGTCCATATACATCATCTGTGTTGTACTTGTGTGACGTGTGCTTCGTTGACATACTGCCGAATAATAAGTTTCGAAACCTACAAAGTGTAAAACGTACAAAACGTTGTCTATCCGAATTTATGATCCTCGCAAAACCACATCACCTTCAATAGGCATTTTTTTTTCACTTAAAAACATTTTAAGAAAATTAAACTAATAGTATACAAAAACATGTAAATAACACCTAAACGCATTCACCTTAGAAACTGTACAATATTCGATTAGTAAATGGTTAACTTGAAATGCCCACTGTTAATACTACTGCTTTTAAAATTATGGATTTGTCATTTAAAACGTGTGTAGATAAAAAAAAATCTAGCGTAGGTTTTGGACACTCTCAAACAATGCATGTTCGACTGAACAACGAATAAAACGCTTAGACCCTCGAGCGATTACCTTCGTTAAAAGACAAATCAATATTGATTTAAAAATGCATTGAGAACCTGTATTTCCATTTTAGAACCTTCTTCCTCTCAAACAATCCAAATGAGATCTTGTCTATAACACCCAACAGCATATTGTACCACCTTTCTTCTTCTTCCAAGTTTGTATATGTATACAGGTCAATTAAATTCCAAGTGTAAAGAATATGTGTAAATTGTTGTTTTCTAATAAAAGAAAAACACTAGTCTATTTTTTTTTTAATTTTTGTACTATTAGGTACGAGTGCCTTTTTATTTATGTTATGTTAATTTTTATTATTATCATTACTATTTTTTTACGCTATTTTATAATATAATATATATATATATGTAATACAGCATGTGGATTATATATTATTATTATTATATATTTACGAGTAAATTATTCGTTGTGCAAAATACGACACTAAATTGTTATACTGTAAGTAGGTACCAAAAATATAATTTCGTGTAATATATATATTTATATATATATTTAGTCCTAATTTTCATTGTTTTTATTTTTTTAAATGTTTTACATAATCGTTATACGCTATTATGTGGTCAAAAATGTCAAATTCGTAAAGAACACACCAATGTCACATTCTTCGGATACACGTGTATTTTTCCCAAGGACATATGATATTACTTGTGGATATATATTAACTACTATACCACTAACCGTAAATATAAGACCAATGTAAATTCTGTACCTAAAAAGTTATTGCCGCATTTACTATTTATAAGAATGTCGTCATATAAAACCTAGAAGTATGTATTAAAATTGTAGTTTTCGACAAAATTCTACATACAGGTTATACACTTATGTACAAATTAAAGTTTACAATAATATTGATAGCACTTCATATTTATTTAGTTCTATAAGTACAAGCTATTACCGTATCCTGAAATGTAATATCATATTACTTATATCATACTATAGTAGTAGTGTTGTCTCTTCTTGTTTTCCTTTCTTTAATATTAAATTAGTTTTTAAATAAACAATATATTTTGAAATATTATACCTTAATCATGGATGTTATATGGATCGTGGTATTCAATATTATGTCTACACGGGGAACATTTTACTCGAAATTATGAAAATAATACCAATTTTCTATAGGTAATACTTTTAGACTTTGAGTACAATATAAAAGTGCCGTCCCTTTTATGGTAAAATAAACATCGGGTACCTTACCATGATATTATTGTAATTGGATTAAATAAAACTACCAAATAACACAAGTTAAAGATTGTTTCAAGGATTTTAATATTTTAACTTTGCAGTCATCATTTCATTAATATTACGGTATAATGTAAGCACAATCCTCGCCTACACAAATAACAATAAGAAAAAAATTGTTTTTCTGTATTCAACAGCCAATGTTGGCAATTACCTACAATAATAATACCACATGAGTGCTATATTATAGATTCTGACTGTTCTAAGTGATAGGTATTCCCATGTGTATTTTTTTCTTCTATCTGTGTGCACTGTACATAGTAGGATTGCTCCAATGTATACCAACTTGCCGGTACTTTTCTGATAAGGACATTTTGTCTAATTGGTGTAGGCAATGAGAGTCGTGCTTTGGATTCTTTATTAACGATAATTATTTCCAAATTGAGAAAAATTGGTGTAAAAATTGCAAAAAAAACTTTAACCGTGATATTTCAAATTCGGAACCACCTAGTATTTATCAAGAATATTATTCGATTGATATTAAAGTTATTTTGGTCGTTATATTTTGGCTGTCGTAGCAACTTGAAATATATTTTACTGAATATTAGAATTTGATAGGTATTTCATAATTTTTGAAAAGTTTTTTTTTTTTTTGTAAAATTTAGAACATTTGAAATTCAATATACCTTATTAAGAAATTTGAATCTTTATAAACTAATATAAAAACTCTATATAAACTAATCGACGTCACCTCTTTCGCTCAGAGTTGTTTTACCGTCAGCAATGAACAATAATATACATTGGTTCAGGTTTAAAAGACTAATATACAATAGCAATACTTATTCGGTATTCCTGTATCTATTTCATCATACGTCCTAGGAGTTTCTCCCTTTTTTAGTTTCTGTTATTTAGTAATTTTTTAATATTATACTTTATTCATCATTTAATTCATACCCGACGACGGTTTCCGATGGTTTTGGTAAATATATTATTCACAATGAAATGCGCATATTTATACAAACTTTCCGTTTCACGATATTGTATATAGTTATTCTCTTTGGTGAAATATTAATTAGTACCTTTATATTATATAGATGTATAATTATTTACGCAATATTCATCTTTTTCTGTTCAATGAATAGTACTGTAAAACACGAATCATAAAATACATAATTGTTAATAATATATAATTGAAGATGACATATCTACTGTCTAAAAAAAATTTTAAGAAACAAAACCCATCACTATACAATTTCTGAGTCGAGAAACCAATTAATTAATCAATTGATCCAAAAGAACCCCAACTTTTTCTCCTCTCACCCTTTTAGAACTGAAGTTTGCTCATGATTCCCTAGATAAAGTCAATGACCAATTCTGAACAGCTAAAATGTTTAATAAATACATATGGGAATATTTATTACTTATTATATTATGATTATATACGTACTGAAACAATTTATTTTAATTGTTGGACAAAAAAAAAACAAATTTAAGTACCCAAGACATAACTTGACACACGATTCATACGAGTTAATATATATATAATATATTAATTTATTATTGTGAAATTCGAATCTTACTACTTATCGTTTTCCTACTTGGATATAGCGAAATAATTTTATTTGAATTAATGATATAACAGAAAGAAAAAAAACACCAAAAATTATACATTTATGATCCATTCTAAGACAACCTTCATTATTATAAGACTTTGTGAATTGTACGACATATTTTATAATTATGTATTTTCCAAGAATTTTTTTTTTTTTTTAAATATTTAGGTAAGAATAACAAAGAATGGTTATAAAAACAGTAATGGCAGTCTATCGAATAACTCTGAGAATCTTAGCGGGTGAGTAGGTGAGTGCACGTCATGTTTACGTCAAATGAATACTTAATTTAGTTTATGAGTCAAAGGCCACAAAGAATGGGACGATAATATTCAAGTTTCGATGTAGTTGTGTTGTTTATTATTCGTTTATTTCGTCTCACGTTTTAAAATCAAACACTACGGTTCATACGAGAATTGTATTGCATTGAGATAAGACGGATTACAATAACTCAAACTATGTTTAACTGTTCAGGAAGCAAGAATAACAGTAGTCAAATAATACATTTGCGTTAAGTATTATGCTTGTACTGAGTTTAACGAAATTTACTATAAGAGAAAACTGAATAAAGCTAACTTGTAATTCCTGAATGACCTGAACACTTCCACGGTGTTTTGACAACAATCATGTACCTTATTGCTTCATTGTTTCCTATTCCGGAAAATAAATGTTATGCCGTTATTTTCTGATACCTACTAAAATGAAATAAAATCGAAAATAATTGCATACAGAAATGTAATTCGAGACGCATAAATAATATTCGTATAATAGTTAAAACGAGAGAAAATCATCTCACACGGTGGTTTAGTATTAATTAATAAATCAAATCAATAAAAGATAATTTTTTCTTTATGCTTTTCCATAATTTACGATTATTATTTTTTACGATGTAATAAAATAGGTAATTCGCTATTATAAATTATACAATATTCGAAGAAACTATATTACAATACAATACATGTAATTGATACGTTCAGAAATTAAAGATTCTTTTTATTCGTGTCATTATAGTTAAATTTGATAGATCGCCGATTTTCCGGTATGTATTTACGATGTGCGTCCACTAATTTCTTTATGACGATTTGTCTTTCAGTCACGTTTACAAAACTAAGAGCCTTTATAAAACGTATCTGTATACTTACCAGTTACCGTCTATTACGCACTACGTGCATACACTTACCGATGTGCCTCGTTTACCAAAACATGATTTTACGAAAATCTTAGAACACTATGGCTATAATATTATAGTACTGTGAATAATTTATAAAATCGTCCGTCAACGTCAATCGTGACGACTGAATAAACTGTTGCGATTAATGTTGTTTCGTGTTCAACGGATAACTGCCGAAAATGAAAACGTCCTTGAGAACTTGGAACGTATCTTGGTAAATCACGATGCGCGCTTTGCTCCGGTTCCTAAAATTTTAATATGTCGTGAAAATCGAATTTTTTTACTACTAGTACACCTATACGGCTATAATTACATTATAATACTGATTTTTTATATTCCTGTTCAGTATATTATAATATTCAACGTTTTATTTTTTAAAATATTTTTCAATATTTTAATAACATTATATCACTGTTGTAGGTACTTACCGTATTGCGTATTGCTCCACTACCGCAGTAAAAAGAAGTAATATTTTCGCGAATGATTTTAGAATATTATAGAAAAACAATAATTTATATTATTCGTTCGTAAATACTGCATAGAGCCATCGGAAATCCCTCAGCACGACTGATAGCAAACGATTTCGGTAAGACGCCAATAAATCGTTTAAATCACTTTATTAATTATTATAACTTATTAGGTATGGAAAATATTACAAGCATGAAAAGTGTCATAATGTCGTTTAAGATCAATCGATTAGTATTCCAATTGTTCAGCGGCAGACATCTTGAATGGAATGAAAAAAATTCACTCGAGACGGAGTTTTTAAAGAAAACAAACCGTACGATTTATGTGAACTTTTTGCGAATTGCCATGCGTCATTAATACAACACTAGTACAACACTATATGTCTATATGGCATCGCTTTGAACTGATTTATTGTGGAGGAAGATCATCAGTGGCGGTTTTTAATCTTGCTTATGAGTTATGAGTTTTGGCAGATGTCACCTGCCGTAACTATTCTGAAAAACAAAAAATGTTTCCTCATAGATGAGTGAAACTACGGTTCGGGTTTACAAGTCTCGAGCAGGGATTTTGTGTATAATATTGTACACGCTTAGGTTCGGTTGTTAGTATATACAACGATACAACTTCTTAAAATTCCATTCCGATTACACCCATCTGCAACGGTGAGCATAGTGACCGAAATGATGACCAAATAATATACTTACTCTTTTACATATAATATGCAAGTCCACGGATCGGGTCAATCAAGTCGTGACTTGATCTAATGCAAGAAATGAAATTTATACAATAATTAAACGAAAGTTTTATGTTCACGGTTTGTTATATTAAAATATGGATAAAAGTTTCGCCTTCGTTTCGCAGTACATACAATAGCCATACTTGTTGATGCGATATCATTGTTTACGACGAAGCTATTCGTCTATTATTGCTGACTATTCGTGTGCATATATTCATTTTAATAGACAATCTACTTGAAAATAAATCTAGATATTTTATAAATGGAAAATAAACTTAACCGGTTACAAATTTAAAAAATTTGCACAAACCCGTTTTTACTCGTAAAAAAAGTTTTTACTCGAAACGGGCTTCGTATCACTCAATATGGATGTCGGCGACTCCTAAAAGAAGTGTGCGATGATGACTAGATGAGCTTCATTCGCACTTGTTGTGTCAGGAGTTATTAGTAATGGTTTTTGGAGCCAAATTATGGCGACATGTCTTTGTTAATTATTATTTTGTTTATTAATTATTTTGTTCATATTATTGATTCTTGGACAGTTGGACTATAGCACTTTACCAAGCTAGTTGTAACTTGTGAGTTCAAAGTATGTAGTATGTATGTATGTATTTATGTATGTAGTATTTATAGTACATATTTTCTTTATTTCATACAATAAACCAACTTTTAAAAATGTTCATTAAAAAATAAAAAAAAAACAATTTCATGAATTTTTCATGAAATGTTACAACCCTAGTCAGGTCCATTGATTATAAATACTATTATTTTGTTCTATGATGTAGTTTTTGTCCGTCCGGTGGAACTATCTAAGCCTACACATATAGAGTGGGTGACATCCTTTCGTCTCTAGGACCTAGCATCCTGTCACCTCAGCAGTGGTGGTCGCAGGAAAAAATTTCGGGAAGGGGGGGTTGTGATATTTTATGGGAAGTGCTTTGTATTTTTAAATGCTAATATATTATTTTTAATTTAAAACTTAAATACAAATTTAACAGTACTATGATATATTTCAGTGTTGGGGGAGGGAATTTCATAGATTATTAACATCTATTGTATATTCACCAATAATATGGAAAGTTCTTAGTATTTAATACTTTTGTGTGTATTATATATCAGTAATAATATAAGGTACTTTTATTTAAGCTTTGGTGGTGATATTTTTTAGGTTTCTTTGAAAAAAAGTAAGCGGGGATCTGGTATCCACATCGTCCCTTATTGTATACGCCACTGGATATTTGATACCATATTATAGGTATTTACATTTACATATATAATATTATACTTATATGTTCATGTTTACTGCAGTCATCAAACATCAAATACTTCAGCTGGCATTCGCATTCAGTGCATGAGATCGTAGACCTCAATTTAATTTTATGATTACCTCGCAAAATCGCAAACATAATAACCGTTTAAATTGAATGCCAATCTTATGCATATAAGGCGTATATAAATGTCATAATATGTGTAATTGAATAACACGCATTCATATGTACCGCATGGAACATACATATTTTAATAGGATAATTGAAGAGTCTGCAATTCGTAGAACCTTTATATGTTTTAAAACTTCAATGATAAATAACGATCGTTCACGAAAACAACGTATGTCTAATATTTTATTCCCTTTCTTATTTTATTTTTTATTTTTAATATTTTTTTTTTTTTGTTTCATATGATATGAATCATATCACATTCATGTGAATATTAAAATTAAAAAAATATATTTGTTTTGTGATTGTTGAAAAATGTATACACGGTAATTGTGCCTAAGTGTCTTAACCTCTACGGATAGATGCATGATTCCTGAGTCAATCACTGGAAAAGTGTGATAAAAAACGTTGATGATATTATTTTTAATTAACGTGTCTTGTGTTTGCTGTAATAGGCTATAAATTTAATTATTTTTTTACAGTCCGGTTGTTATATTTTTTAATTGGTCTGTATCGCTTATTAACGAAGATGTGGAGTTCATAGTATAAAAATTCAAATGAAATTGAATGTATTTACCCACACAAATACTGAAGTATCTCTATACCATAAATGGGTACCTAATTCAAACGGTGCATAATATTAAGCGATTACGTGTGTGTGCAATAATAATACATAAGTACAATATACCTACACCACGCGTACGCCATATAAGTGGAAGGCCTACAAAAACTTCGCGCTCTGTGGCGTGGCGGAGGAAGAGTATAATTTTTTATTTTTTAATATTATAATATAATAATAATAATAATAATAATAATAATAATAATAATAATAATAATAATAATAATAATAATAAAAATAATAATAGTAATAATAAAAAATAACAATAATTGTAATAAAAAATAATATTAATAATAGTACCCTGGCAATAATTAAGCACGCGACCGGCGGTGCCCTAGGGAAACGAAATATTTAACACGCCAACATGGACACGTCATGGACATGATAATTTTATATCTAATATTTCACGTGAAATATGTGTTTACTGTATATACGCGCGCGATAATCATAATGTGTAATGTATTGTGTTCTTGCGAACGGATCTCGACAAGAGTGTTATAATACGGTCGTATAAAGTGGCTTTTATATGAGTGGACTTGTATGCATTATTAAAAAACATAAAACACAAAAAAAAAACTACATGGTAATATAATAAAATATGCATGCTCCGCGTGCGGCATGAATATAAACACAACATCGACGATCGTACGACTAACTTACATGTGTTCACCCCATCGTAACCGGTATTTATTTCGAATATATTTTGAAGGTTTTCAGTTAGTATTAGGTATAAAATATGTGGTCTTAGGTTTTGGTTCCAAGACAAAATATCTTCAGAAAAATAATTCCAAACAAAATGTCTCCAAAAATAATATATCTTCGGTAAAAATGTGTCTATAAAAGAATATCTTCCGCAAAAAGATGTATCAAAAAAAAAAAAAAAATGTCTTAACTAAATATCTATAATAACTATAATTATATCATCTAATTACTAATAATAAAGTAAAAATTAATATAAAACAGATTATAATTTTAAAAATATATAGATGTATAGTAGAAAAAAAAGTCTTATTACAAGTACGATAAAATAGATGTTACTTTAAAGTTTTAAGGTTTGAGCAACATTGTCCTTAAATATTATCATCATATCTTTTTTTTAATTTTAGTACGTGTTCGTCATGAGCATTATACTTTTTTTTTCCTTTGCGAATCACTGCTTTGACCTGACATAATTGGTCTTAGTATACTTTTACCTAAAAATATGTTAACTAATTATTATATTATATTATTTAATTAATTATTATTATTACCTATTTCAATACATTCATAATAATATGATATACCGACGTTTTGTAATGATTTTTCTTTTTTTAAAAATGTTTTAAATTTCCATACAGCGATATGAGTAGCTCCAAAATAGGTGGAGCTATGGGTGTGCCATTGTTTATTCTTTACCACACCATAAACATTTGCTGTTCACACTTTTTTAAAACTGAGGAAAACTTATTTTTCATCATATATTTATACATAATAGATAATAATTAACATAAATATAATTCAAATTTTAAAGCATTATAGTTCTAGGTCAAAAACATTTGTTATTATAATATTTATATATATTAAGTTCACAAATTATTTTCATGTTATAAATTCCCTATATTAAATTTTTTCTATCGACATGACATATGTTATTATAGAGTATAAACTCTATAACGTTTAAACATAACTTCCCTTTTTGTTTTATTCAAGCCAAACTCTATTATGTACTAATTACTTTGTTCGCCTATTTAGGACATATAGTAGGGTAATGTATATAATTTTAATATGTAAACCTAAGTGTTTGAAAGTAATACGCATATATAATGGTTTATTACTTTGATTTCGTGGCTCAATATGTAACCACTTTCCCTTCATTCCAAAAGTTATTCTATTTTTATATATAATTAAAACACCCAACCCCCTTTTAAAATGCTGCTATACGCGTTTAATTAGTAATAATTATGTTTGTTACAATCGAAACCAATTCCATACGTACTCGAGCTCCTGCTCTTTGAAAAACATATTATTCGTTGAATATGACTGTGTTATGTCAGTGTGGGTAACACTGTCCGCGATTTCAATATATGTTAATGGAAATGAAATTAGTGTATTGCTAACCGGATTGTGTGTCTACTGCAGCTTGACGATACAATCGTACCGTGATAGTTAATGCTAATAAATAACTATTTGAATGAACTCGATTTTACGAAATTATTTATTGTTATAATATATTCGAATAGAGAACTGAAATTGCGACACGAATAAAGTGTGTAATACGAAATATAATTGCTATAAATATTATACAAACAATGTAATTTGTAGTTTTAAAGTTAAATAAAAAAAAAATACATATATATATATATATATATATATATGGTTTGTAGTTGCAGATGTAAAATTTATAATAGGTGATTGATTCGATCAAATTTTCTAATTATTTGTTATGACTGTAATAATAACTAATAAGTAAACAAATCTTATGCTTATTAATCGTTTGTTATAACTTATAAGTCATAATACCCACACAGCACACCAGTTGAAGGGGTGTGTGAGATGCGCGTTATTGGTTCTCATTTGTCGCTCATTATTTTCCTACTAAATATTATTTAAAATTATATAAGAAAATGGTTTGTTTTCGATTAAATTATAATTATTGAAAAATTTATAATTCATCCTAGTATATTGCAATTCGGGTAGAATATAATAGACATAAGGCACGTATAACATATAAGTAATTAGTATAAAGCTATAGGCTTTGAAAAAATTCTTACTTCTGACCACACAAAACACAGCACCAGTAGATACTACATAAGTACAGACACAGGCATTATAAGTATTTTAGTACCAAGCTAGAATTATAAATTTAAGAATAAAATTATTAAATTATACGACTATATCCTATTACGGTTAATTAATGTTTTACAGTTGTATGTAAAATTGTAAAACATAATTTGCTATGTAATAATATTATTAAAATGCATTTCATATATATATATATATGTATATAAGCTTACTGGTCATTAATTTAAATATTACCATTATCCCAAGATAATTATTTATTTTAGTAAAAAATTATTCTCGAATTACATTGTTAAGCTGTCCGGATTTAAATGGCATAGTGTACACAGCCCGTAACACGTAGCATGAATATTATGAATAATAAATCCATTGATGGCTACTCTGGTTTTTTTGCCTAAGAAATTTCTTTTTTATCCGGATTATTATTACATCATAGGGTACATATATGAAATTTTATTGATTTAAAAAGATAACAGAGCTCTTGATTTACTCAAAATGCAGATTAGCCATATACTCATATATTATTTTTGTAATTTTAGATCTCGTTAAAAAATTAATATAATACTTACATGAATATGAATTGAAATAACTGTTTCATAAAACTGAAATTTCGAAATATTTCATATCCGCAAAATCATCATGATATGATTTTAATTCTTTTGAAAATTTCCAACTTGATTGAATTAATTTTATTCCCTGTTGCCGATCGATATTCGAATGATACAGAATTAAAAAAAAATTATTATATAACCGTTGACAGTACACGTCGAAACCTGTCTTTGCCGGACCTTGGATACATTAATTATTATTGTACTTGATCACATCACAAATTATTTCGAGGATAAGCCGCAAACTGGTCTAAAACGAAATATTTCTCGACGGTACATCGTTAAAAGTTGCAATCGAGAACTGATCAACAACTCATCCAAAAATGTCCAGGTGAAACGTACTCCGCGTGCTACCTACTCTCCTCCTCCCCTTGAAACGGCACTTGAACTCGTGGCATACAGATGTAATTTCGAGAGAAAAAATATAAATTAATCAAGCCAAACACTACGTATAGGTATTAGGTACGTTTGTTACCACGTCACATCGATGTATAATATTGTACTTGTACTACGTTATAGACATGACCGTTATATGTAGGAGTGTATAATAATTATACGTCATTCTCGTCGAACTGCCGCTGCAGAAATACGACCGCGCCGTATACCAATAATAATAATTATATATTTATATATGAATATATGATAGATATATAATATAGGACCGAGTTCGCGAACAAAGTGCACGCGCTTGCTCTACGATTTTGTTTCGTTACAAACAAATTCAATTCTCAACCATTCTCGTGGCTTTTTGCCTGCCGTCTCAGTATATAAGTATACTATACGTATATATATATATATATATATATATATATATATATATATAAAATATACATCACAATCGTGTGTTACACATAAGTACCTGTAGCTCGAAATAATGATGATTTTTCGATGGCGCCCGTGACGTGTGTGCGTGTATACATGTGTGTGTGTGTGTGTGTGTGTGCGTAAGTGTGTGTATGTGTGTATGTGTGTGTGTGTGTGCGTGTGTATGTTTCGTTTTTATTTCGTGTCCAACGTACAGATCGTGACGACGCAAGTAAATTTATTCGTCGGCTATTCGCATCGTGTTCAAACGATGTATTCATTTAAGAATAGGTAGGTCGACCTACAGCAGAACACAAGAGAGGAGCAGCTGCTTGACGACGAAAAGAAAGAAAGAAAAAAAAAATTGTAAAAAATATTACGTGCAATCGTCGCCGGCAGTGCTCTCTGAGCTCTCTCGAAAGTAGGCCTCGCGCTTGCGTTGTTATGCAGTCAAATGCCGTCCGTGACCAGTTGTTTGTATATAATATAATAATATATATACTTACTCCGGTGTATATAACATATATATATAATATACGTGGATTGTTTCAAGTTTATAAAGAAAATATATTATGTATAAATATAAATACAAACGCATTATTATAATATATATGTCATTATTATTATTAATACTATATTTTTGTTGGATACTGGCTACGCTGATTTAGACTTTTTCGCAATAGCCGTAGTTTTATAACACTAATGATGAATTCACTATTATTAATACGGTAGGTATATTACACATGGCAGTACCTATATTATATGTGAATCACGAATTTTTGACATTGTTTCTCGTGCGACTTTTACGTACCCAAACACGTATACGACGTGCGTCGGATGCGACTTTCGCGTTCTTCGTACCTACACGTCTTGTCTACGTACACCTATAATAATACAGCAGTGATATGCGCGTGCGTCGTGTAAAACGCGTTATTTTGGCATAATTTAATTTTATACCTGTATCTATACATATATACGAGCGCTGCAGTTAATGACGGACGATAACTTGAGGACATGAAAACCTGAAGCGGAATATTTCTAAACCGCGTCCGTAGTTGAAGCTGCAGGCCGTACTATTTCCGAGCAAATCACGCGTTTTACTACCAGCCTACTTTCTTTATGTCGTTTATGCACGTGTATAATAATATATTATAATACGTGACGTGTATATGAGTGCATGTGTGTGCGTGTAAATTTACAGTGATGGATTAAGGATTAACGTCAGGTGAAATGTCAAACGCCCAGGGCCTTAAACTTTTATTCTAATTAATATGTAACAATTATTATACCAGTGATACACATTTCACATTCGAAAAACGGTTTAAAATTTTCAAGCTTATTGTATTGTAAAATATATATTTTAATATTTCGATCTCGTCGTATCTCGTATATTATATATTATATCAGAGTATGATCAAGAAAGTATTACAAATAATTCACGGAAGTCTACAATGCAGCAGTAGTCTTCGTATTGTGTTATTATTTCCATCGAGTTCAATTATCGACGTTATAGAAGGGAAGCGCCTTCTCCTCTTATATTGGTTTTCCATTGGTAATTTATACGTCATGTCCTCTCTTATATATAACCTATATATAACGTCACATGTCGTCATCGAGCAGTGAGCACTCACGTCTGCATTCGACCTGCACCAATCAGTAATAAACACGTACAAATTAAATCATTTTTATTCCAATGTATAATAATATACAATATCACGTAATGAAAATAAAACGCTACGGCTCGGCGACGGTGTAAAATATACGTATTCGGCTGCAGTATATAAGGTCACACGTTTATAATTATCACGATTGGTTTCGTGAAATTGAACATGTGTTTAGTAGAAAACAAGATTTAAATTTTGTCGATAAGCGTTGTTTTTAAACATGTCGCCTACGCACGCGAGTATCCGCATGTTCTACAATCGTTTCGAAAATCAATTATACTTCACTGTGATCCGTTGATGGAAAGGTAAAAATATATCGTTTTAACGCCAATTTTCAATATAAATTATAATATACAATCATTGTTCGGTGATAGATTTCATTGAAGCTTTTAGCTCCGTATGTTTGTTGTACTTACGAATGAGAAGAAATTACAATACGTATAAAATTATGTCATGTATAATATTAATATTGACACCGCATTAATCACTCGAAACTACTAGTCCGTATGTTATAATCTAGTGTGTACTAGTAAAATATTTCCGAAAAACGTACAAACCCGCCTAAACAATAAATCAGAACATATTTTTTTCATAATTATATACGATACAAATATGCAATCGCGGATCGCTGAACCTCCGCATCGACAATGTCCCAAGCTGGATGTTCTGTTTGTTAAATAGCTAACCGGTCGAAATAGAGTTGTCTTACTTTTATTATAATACCTACTCGCATCGATGACGGGCGATGTTATTTTAAAAATTCGATGGTGTGTTGATAATAGGCTGGGGTAGAAGTATTACAACCACGGTAGAATAATGCTAACCGTAGAATATAAATCCGCCGAAGTGTGCAAAAAAATCTCATATTAGATTGCACAATTTCTTTTCGGGATTTTGTACTGGTTCGTGATGGTAAAAAAAACACCACTTATGGGTACATTAAACATTTGTATATTATACATGTATATTATGTATATTATACATGTAAATATATAATATTTGCACGCGTAATATAATCCGATAATCGGTCGTAGAAAAAAAAAATACAAATTAATCTACAGAATCGCGGTCTTTGCCGAAGACTATGTCGCCGCCGCCGTCACTGATGCAGGTCGACAAATGGTTAAACTCGTTCATGAATAATCTTTTCGATTTGCCGATGACTTCACTCGTTGGATCGTATAATAATATAATCGGGAATAGGTTATTTTATTTTTATTGCCCAAGAAACATCATCTTGGACCAATGCGTAGGTATATTATATAGGAAAATATTATAAGCAGACACGCGTGAGAGAAAGAGAGAGAGAGAGAGACAGAGAGAGAGATTGAGTGAGATAGAGAGAGAGTATACCTGCTATGTACTATGTATAATTATAATATATTGATGTGCACTACCTACGCCTCCGCCGCGTCACAGGTGTGTAATTTATGCGGAAAACGACTGAAATCTTTCGGTGGTACGGGCACGGCGTATACGGAGGATAAGTCGCCGTGCGTTTTAGCGTCGATAATAGGTAATACTACTGTTACGACATAATAACAATAATAAGAAGAAGAAGTATAAGCTTTCGAGGCTGCAGGGCGTGAACACCGCAAAATAATGTAAATATATTGGTATATTCCGACATTCGGGGCGAGAGACACAAATGTTTCCGCATGATTCATCCGCTTGTACGTATATACTATACAATATATGAGTTATACAAATTACTATATATACGTACATACATTTATGCATATTATTTAGCATGTATGTACACGTCATCTGCTCGCGCGTATTTATTAATAATATTTACAATAATATTCGTGTATGCGTAAGCGTTTTACAGAGTGTTCGAAAAGTCCCGACGTTTTTCACATATATTGTAGTATTATGTACCATATCCGCTTCAAACCATTTCCAAAGTTTGCAAACGCCCCGTACATTATATATTATGTTTATATATATATATATATATATATATATATATATATATATATTTATCTGTGTATATGTAAATAATATAATAATAATATCATACGTATATACATTGCTGACATAACTGAGATGAGCTGTATCGTTGATTATAAATACTATTTACACTTACTTACATGGTACTATTATATATAATACTATCGATTTATTTTGAAAATTTAAATAATACATACCTGTGTAAATGCACTTTTATAATAGATCCTATGCATGAGCTCTCTGGTTCACACGAAACAATTCGCTGCTATACAATATATTATATACTTTATACGCATTCTGGTCGACCGGAACGAAGAATTCGTATATTGGTTTCACAATGACGGTGTTTTTATTTTTTTTTTCCTGTCAACACATTTTTGGGTATTGCGAAAATCGGATGCGCCGAAAGTTGTAAATAGCATATTTTTTTATCTTTGGACAGGACATAGGAAATCGGACGCAAAAGGTCTTTTCCGATTTTACGAACTATAGTTTTATTTAACACAAGAGAAAATCTAAAAAAAAAACTCGAAAACAATGATTTAAAACAATTTTTTTCTAATTTTTTTTAATTTTGAAGGTATTTGATACTTACATATATACATACATATATATATATATATATATCAAAATTACAATGACCTTCAATCGAAATCGTTTAACAAATATGATGATTCATCGTCGCTTTCAAATCTAAAAAACAATACGTCCAACACTCGGAATCAGTATAATATCTAATAGCAGTATCCTATATTCATTGAATATTATTTAACTCCTGTACCGTATCGCGGACAGTTTTTTTTGTGTCTATAAAAACCAACAGGAAAAAAAAAAAACCAATCATAAACATATTGACTCTTATATAATTTTCTTATTGCCCAATCGACGTCAAATGATGTAATCGTAGACAATTTTCTTGGTTAACTTACTCGTATATTGGCGTTGGCTCTGTCTCCACCAAAATCCATTTCCTTATAAATTTATCTCGTCCAACTTAAAAACGTCAAAGGAATTTATTTCCCAAGATAATTTGTTAATTATTCTTATCCAAATGCAGCGATAGTCATAATTAAAGTTGTAAAATTTCATGAAATATTTCATTTCCATGAAAAATATTTTTTTTTTATTTCCAAGTGAACATTTTCTAAAAGTTGGTTTATTCTATGAAATAAAGAAAATATGTAACATAGTTACATACTACATAGATAATAATACACAAACATAGACGTATAAAAAAAACTAGATAATCGACTATAAGACAATATATTGAAGTCAGCCATATGCTAAACAGGGAGAAATTGCATGATTGTTCATGCAATTCTATCAAATATGTATATTGTATATATTTTTAATACATATTATATTATTATGTCATATAAATATGTATAGGTATGTTATATTCTTATAATCTTATCTATTGGGTTATTTTTTAAACACTTCCCTGTTGGAAAATGGCCACTAGACTTCAATGTTTCTATGGGAATGTAATATGCAAATTTATAGGTAACCATTGACCATTAACAGTATTTAAGTAGGGTTTTTAATTCGTAAACCTTGGTATAATATTTTCCGTGTTTTATCAATATATTATTATTTCTAATCATCTATAAACACGTTTAAAAGAAAAAAAATATTTTTCATAATTTCATTGAAATATTTCAAAAAGAGTGAAATTTTCAATTTTGAAATATTTCAAGTGAAATATTTCAAATTTACAACCCTAGTCATAATACATCATAACCTAATGTATAGATACAACGATCTTTTAAGACCTACGCTGGTGATACTGTACAATCGGTGTTCGGTACATTTGAAAGTTGAAACCTATATCCAAATTCGCTACACAATAATTGAATCAACATAATTGAACAAATAAGTGAAGAATATTTGATGCATTTTTCACAACAAAAATTAACCCGTGATACAGGTAAAACGTTAAAATTTCGTCACACGTTTGCAATATTAACAATTAGTCCATCAACACAACACCCTTTAAACGCACCACTGGACACTGTAATGTCTGTAATATATATATATATATATACATATGTATATATAATATACGGCTGTCGGAGAAGTTCATACATGGACACGATCGATAATATTCCCTAGTAGATAGTGTACACCAATTCAACGTGACGTGTATAGGATGAGTATAAAACGTAACCACGTAGGTGCACTCCTTTGCAGTCGCGGTTGCGAGACTCGTCGCTATAACAGCTTATAATATTATTATAATTTATAGCTCATGCGTTATGTTCTCTTTTCACTTATACCCTGAGTTAATTGTATACGGAAACACGTTTATTTTAATGTAATCGTATTTTCATATTTGCAATATATCAATTATAATGTAATATCCCAATTCCCTGTGTTTAATTATCAAGCCTCTTTAAATTTACTGATATGTCACTAATCTGTTTCTGTATACATATAATAAACACATGGTATAACGAGAATATCATCTTACAATGTGTAGGTGCATGATGCTTCATTGGTTAACTAAACGTTATATTATGTATTATAATATGATAATATTTAACACTGCAGAACAAATAAATTTGTGTATAGCACCGTCGTCGATATAAATCAAATTATTCGTACATTTCTACTATAAGTCTATAACAATTAATGTAATATAACCGAAACATAGCTGATTTATATATCAGATGTGTACGGTGTACCACGAGATTATAATATATAACATTATTATATTGTAATTCAATATGGGTAAGCTTGCGCGACTTAAATGTAGTCTGCACGTAACTCGTTTGAAATCGTTTTTTCTACGAAATCCCGTACGGTTATCCAACGTAGTTTCAGAGTTCGAAACAAAGATGCTCCCAGAATGATAGTGATTTTTTTTTATTAATCATTTAGCTTCAACAACTGTGCCCATTATTGGCTTTAGATAATATATTTACTATATTATTTTTTAAATGTACAATATTTTTAATCTTAAAAGAACTTATATATAGTTATTTATTTGGTTACATTTATTTCGAGACTCTTCAACTCTTGGATCGTGAACATTTTAGAACGGTTTAAACAGTAAAATGTAAACCATTATATGACGTTGTTCTTGGCTACCACAGCTAGTAGCTGACTATCCGTTTGTTTCTGCAATGGCAGTGTTGTAAAATGTGTTATATATGTGTACTCTATACAATGTACATAATATAGTTGTAGTACACAGACAATTTCCCACGAGGATTTACTAATGGCGAAACATACTTCCTATTTGTTTTTAAAAATATTCATCTTCTATTTAGGTTTTTTTCGGTTTATATCTGTTTAAAAAAATCAAAGATCAATAAATGTATAAATATCCAAGCAATGCGTATAAAACCATAACTTGCTACACTCTTACACACACGGTATATGTCTAGTTTAGGTATGAAAAGTTTGGAAAATGTTCAATGTTTTCAAAGATGATTACGTGAATATCATCAGATGATTTCGAAAAATTATAATATAAATATTTAAAGATTCAATTAATTGGTTGGCCATAATAATAATTGAGTATACATAAACCAGTCGAGTCTAGTTTAATTGCTATGTAAATGGTATAATATAACATAGATTTTTCCTATTTTAGATTTCCAAACTCTTTACGTACAAGTAGTCACATAATAATTGTCACCGTGTGTATAATAATATAGGTTTCCTATGTATATTATTATAACCAGTTTCGGAGTTATATATTATGTGGTGTTAAAAGCTAAAGCTATTCCCGCATGTGCAATGCAACGGTTAAAAGATAAATTAAGAAAACTTCTTGGTATAAAATGAAAATGAACGTTTTAACGCATGAAGTTGCGTTGTACAAATTAAACATGAAGAGCAATTTATAAAATAGCTATATTTACAATAAAATTACAGCTCACAAGTGAAATAGTATTTTTTTATCGTCGTTGAAAACAAAAATTCTTCCCAATTCTTCCTATCCTTCCGACTGCGTTATTTATACAAATAGAGTTTAAATATTATATCTGTATATTATGCTGCATGTAGTTGTATGTATAAAATATTAATATATACACAATAACCAAGTATACACAATACACTACTACCTACTAATAATAAATTAAAAATATATGAAAAAAAAAAATTAAAACATTATATTATTATAGTTTAAGTATATATGTTAACATGAAAAAATAACTTCGTTTTCTATTACATTCTTTCTGGGTTTTATTAAATGAGGTGAACTTTTACAATGGCGCTTTTGAAGAAACTCTTCTGAAGCTCCTTAAGTGCCAGACCGACACTGACATGAAATTAACTATATATATATATATATATATATATATATATAGGTTATACGTGTACATTGTTATACATTATTTTGTTAAAATGTTTTTAATTTTTTTCTTTTTTCGCATTTATGTTGACAAACGGTCAAGGTTGATTCAATTGACCTAATGTAGACGAGAGCACGCGCGCGGTGATAAATTTTATATTTTGTAACGTGTACAATATAATGTAAATGCATGTATATATTTATACGTGCAGTATACGACATGCGCGAATCGTTCACCCTAAGTCAACACAATTACT
Organism: Chaitophorus viminalis; assembly: GCA_025469195.1. Lineage (NCBI taxonomy): Eukaryota > Metazoa > Arthropoda > Insecta > Hemiptera > Aphididae > Chaitophorus > Chaitophorus viminalis. The sequence goes on along the minus strand of JAIPRK010000060.1, from coordinate 411,648 downwards.
TAAATGTGTACAACCATATTATATACGGATGTGCAAGATGCATACATGTTTATAAATATTTATATAATACAAGATGAATGATATAATGTTCATACAATACATGTATGTACCAAGTTCGTATATCGTACTTATGATATAATATTCCTCGCCAGACTACACGTCTATATATCGCGCAAAATATAAGTATATAAATAATTTAAGACATGTAGAAACTAGCCACTAGGTATGGATATAAATATATGTAGTATAAATAGATAGATAGAGAGAGAAAGCGACTGTATGTTAGAAATTTTCAACGGGAAACACTCAAAATATAGCGGGTTCATCACAAATGTTTCAAGATACGTCAAGTCTTTGATAAACATATTTTAGTTACCTATTAATGTTAATAACAAGTATGCGTTTAAATATGCAAAACCTAAATACTCGAGGCACCATGTCGCTATAAAATAGTAATATGATATATATCAAACAGCCCGAAACAGGAACACATTTTTTGTGAAATTCCTCTAGATCATAGATATTGTATACCATGTATACCAAAATACTAGATCGTAGTATTTGTTTGCTAACTTAGTAACTAGATTATCTAGCCACTAGAGTATTGTTATTCATTATGATATCGTAAATTTATTGTACTATTGTACATTATATGTGCGACCACATTTATATTATTTAAAAACAGGTGATTTCGTGTGAACGATTCCATGCACAAAAACTCAGCGCTATATAGTTGATAATAATTTATATTATAATTAATTGATCGCTTCGTAATACGTCCCCCGACAATATATTTTTCGATATGTTTACATGAATAAATAATTCAACGTCTTTGCACGATAATCTTAATCCCCAGATAATATCAATAATTATTTTGGTGAAATAAATCGTTATTATAATTACAAATAAATAGGTACTACATTAATATCGGTTGTATACTTAATGTACTTTGAAACAATGAAATTCAATCACATATATGTGGTGTATACATAACAATTATATGTCTACATTATAATACTATATTATTATGATGTGTATTAGTATTATATAATATGTATATTAGCACCGTGATTACAATAAAATATTTGGTTCGTGTGCAATATTGATAAATATGCACTCGTTTCATACTTTATCCAGATTAGTTGCTCATTCTGCGAAATTGTCTGTTTATTTTATATTGTTATAATATACATCGAACAGCATTTTCAGTGACAGGTGCCAACAAATATTTTCATTAATTATTAATACCAATCATATATTTTTGATTGGTCATCGAATGACATCCGTTCAATATACATAAACAAATACATCGAATGTAGTTAGCAAATGGAAGGGGGGAATATGTAATAATAGAGGCACCGCAATGTCTCACCCGTATAATAAGTGCACGAATGCACGATAAGGTTTAACGAGGAGTACCACTCGAGTGTAGTAAGGTAAGAGTATTACAGCTTACGGATACAAATCATCTTCAAATAAACGACAATAGAGACGAGTAAATAATAAATAAAATGAACATAAAATACTTACGTCTTGAATTATAATATACTTCCCAATTGTAATATAAAAATTTAAAGCTGCCTCATTTGAGGTATATAGTGGCTGGATGAATGTTTGCACTTTTTGAATTTTTAACAACACCTACTCAGCGACCCAAGACGAAATTTGATATTTTCGCTCGTATAAAACAACTATTTTATGTACACGCAATAATATTAATGTGGCTGTCAAATATCGTTAATATTATAAATTTATACAGTATAGCATACTTCCTAAACTGTTTATTTTGTTAACTTTATAAACACAAGCAACAACGTTTAATAAATGTTTATTATATGGTCTATAATAAACCATTTTTGTAGCGTAAATATCTCATTATGAATACATGTGCAATAGCCATGTAAATGTAAACATTGTTATAAGACTTGTTAGATTTGATTTGACTGGTCTTTGGGACAACACACGTGAATATATTTTGAAATTACTAGACAAAGGACAATCGGCCTACTATATAAACTTGGAACACCGTTAAACTAAACTGGAACGGTACCACTAACCTTTTATCGTTGTTAATATTGTTAAAATATGCGCCAATACCAGTGCCTTGCACGGTCCGTCGATCCGCACCCCTCAAACAAAATTGCATATACTGTGTAGTTACACACGACGACCGCTTGCTGCACACGTACTTACTACTGCAACAACGTACACCACCAACTGCACCAACGAGGACATAAAAGCGTACATAAGACGGTCACGTGTGTTTTGTGTATAAATGTACTAAATTTATTACTGAAAATCGGACAAAGAAACTTTCACCGCAATCGCTGATATATTATAGACACCGTTTACAGCGTGCATACAATCGACCAAAAGTTGAAAATTTCTAAACATTATCAAATGCACAAGATCTAATTAAATACATTTTAGCGAAACGACACGCAACGTAATGTAATTTTACACGAAACGACCGACGTGTTGTGTATAGGTACGTTGTGCACGAGCTACATTTTCGCAACATGGATAAAATTACCAACTAGGTGTTTTCCTATTCCGATGTCGTACACAATATACATAATATAACATGTACAGGGTGTACCACAAGGATTGACTAGTTATTTTATGAGATGGAACTACTTGAAATTAATAGATCCTCGTAGGACACGTTCAGTACACAATATATATAGCCATATAGGTAGTCTTATAATAAGACTCTTATTACGGCCAGGCACTCGGATACGTATTGCATTACAACTCGCGTGCAGTTTTTGCAATGATTATGACGTGATGTATAACAATATTTTACATATGAACTTCCGTGTAAAATGCAGAGTGCATAACCTGCAGCTCTATAATGCGTTCGGTACCTTAAAGGGTTGTTCACTGCATTTGATGTCATACAAAAAAACGTACCAGTCACATACGCGTATTCATAACTGAGAAAAATATTTACCATGACATTACAATAACACAAACTCGGTAAAAGTATATGAACCGTACAATACTCACACCAGGAACCGACAACACGCACATATTATAAGTTACTATGTATAAAGTACGCAAACTCGAATGAGAAATACACATTTTGATGCCAAAATAAGCTGTGACCTTTCGGATGGATTTAAATTTAAACATATTTGAATAAAAAAAAACCCAACCAATTCGATGGAGGAGTATAATACTTCGGTTTGGCAACTAAAATCGACTGTAATACCGTTCGCCGACTGCATACTATACATCTATATAGTATACAGGTAGGATAAACAAGGAGAGCCGGTAACATATTATGTATAGTAAATAAGAGTTTCGCTTGGAATCTAAGATTATCAAGATTTATTACAATACACTATTACAATACACCTGTCTTAATGTTATAAATTGTAATGATTGCTATAATATTTTAATAATGTACCAATATGCAATAGTTATCGTATTAATGTTTAGATAAAATTGTATTACTGTACTGTACTTGAGCCCTCAAAAGCGTTTATTCAAATGAAATAAAATAAAATACACATAAATACAATTTATTAGATTTTACTGCTAAGACTTTTTTTTGAGTTTGAACGAATGAATTCAGCTATGGAGGGCTAACAGAAATCTCTTATATTAATCGTATTTATAGGGATTCGAATCCGAAATCATCGTACCATTTTATAAACTCCATTTTATGTGTCTAATTTCATAATTCTCGATTTTGATTTTAAAAAAACATTTATGGCTTCTAAGTTGGCTTATATCGCTTAACTCTTATCAATAACTAATTCAAGCGTTTCCGAAAGAAGATAAAAAAACAATAATGCTGTGGCCTGTTTATCTAAGTATAGGAAGTATAATTTAATTCATTATTACAAGTATAAAATTAGTAGGTATAACTACTATATTTTATGCAATGAAGTATCTCTGGGAAACTATTCAATCTGTTTTTCTGGACATTATTTTATAATGTTTTATTAATTAAGCTTATAATATGTTGCATATTATATATAACAGGTAATCAAATGCCAAATTGAAAAAATAATGTTAAAATATATTTAATAATGTTTAGTATATTAACTAATCGTTTGCCAAACTAGTAACACATTTAATTATTACTATGATGAATTATGATAAAATGCATTATTATTATTCGATAGGTAGGTAATGAGTTGTTCTTTTTTAATTACTATGGGAGATATAGGGGAAAGTCAAACTTAAATGTTGGATTGCTTGATTATCAGAAAACAAATTTATGTAAATAATTTAGGTAGTTATAGGTATTTTTTAATCGTTTTTTAGTAAATTCAACCAAATTAGTTATTAGATGTATATGTTTTTACATTTTTGATATACTGCAATATATTAAAATGAAAGAAAGATAATTTCTTGTATAGGTGTAGTTTGTGAGTGGTTTCCTCGACATACTTATTGTAGCTTGCATGAAAAAAAAACCTCGTCCTTTTCATGCTTCTATACAACAATAGCGCTATTACATTGGTCGAAGAGGGGGAGTGGGCCAGGGGTTTTCATAATTTTGTAATTCTTTAATAGAAATTACAAAAATAAATAAATAAAATCTCACGTTAATGTATAATAGCTAGTGTGCATGGGAAAAAGTAAGACAATTATCGTGCTTATATTTATTCGGGGTTCCTATCAAATAATTGTTCGTCCGGTAACCTGTATTACATAAAGTCCGTTGTCTGCAAATGCGAAAAATGAATAATACGACGTGACCTGGTGCGGGCGTAGTTACGCCGGTAGCGGGAAGAGGGGATAGAGGGATATTGGGGATGTTGAAAAGGAACATTTTTTACATCGATTAAGATTAAACTGTTGTCAAACGCGATACTGCAGTAACAAAATATTACTCTCAAAATGGGACATGGAAACAGATGTGGTAGATGTTCTGGCGCTTTGGGTACACGAACTGGAGCAGAATAAAAGCATGCAGGGATCGTTATCAATTATGGGGAGAAAAAAATTACAAAGCGATGACGCACCATTAGAGCTATAGGGGTGTGGACTGGGTAAGCGACAATTTCTTGCAAAGTAAAAAACAATCGAGGTGCTCTGGAGGATACTTCGTGCACCGCAAACGGAGCGGAAGCACTGAGGATCATTACTGGATATCCGTCCTATCCAAAGTCGCCCAAAGTTCCACCGGATGCGTGGGGAACAGCATACCGCAATGTGTTATTATTATTACGTTTGTTTCGGAAGAAACGTGTCGACGGGTACGAAAATGTTACTTATTACGTATGCACGATCTGCGGGAACGCGCGCGTGCACTGGTCGGCTCACCTGCGCGGCGGCGGCGACGACGTTTACCGTTATCACCTGTACGCGGAGGAAACCTAGTGTAGGCGGCGGGAGGGGAGGTGAATTAGCGTCCTTGATGTGGTTACACGTCGCCGCCGCAACAACTACGAGACTCCAGAGGCGGTGGCGGTCCGCGTAGAATGGTAGTGGGTCTCGCGCGCGCGCCAGTCGGTCGGTCGTCGCCGAGGAATCCGTTCGAATCGAGTGCCGCCGAGTCGTACGTGCGCGTGCGCCATCCAACGCTGTAATAATATTCTTGAAATTATTATTATTGTTTGTTTTTTGTCGACATCGGTTGCGGCGGCGGCGGGGGACGCGTGGCAATCGCCAATCGCGATAATACGCGGTGCGCCGGTGCGTGATCTTCACGGAGCAGTGCGGATTTCGGGTTGTTGTTTTTATTCTTTTTTTTCTTATCCGTCTCCATGTGTCTACGATTCTACCACCGCGAACAGAATTAATTCAAAACTTCAAGTGTCGATGAACGGCGTGTTCCACCTTCTTGGTGCGACAATAAAATTCACCTGCGAAGTGTACCGGTCGACGACGTTGTTCGTAACCGACGCGATGCGCCGCGTCGATTGCGCGTGGCGGAGTGATAACACGCGCGTGTGATAACGTGTACTATATTATTATACCTATCGGCTGAAGAAGAAACCCGCACAAAACCACCACCACCACCACCACCACCCTCTGACAGAGTGGTGTTTGATAGTAAAAAAAAAAAAAAACAGAAGTAATAAATCGCTTATCGTACGACTTGTTTACGTCTTATACAAACCGTTTAGGATGCGATAATTTTACAATAAATCGCGATATTATTTATTATGATTTCGCCGCCACCGCCGCAGCACTCAACGTCGTCGTAGCAACACGCACGCACGCACGCACCTTGCGTCGTATACAATATTATTATAGGTAAGGTACGCACTCACATCGTTCGCGCGGATTCGCTCGACATGACGTGCCGCCACGGACGCCACTGCTGCTGCCGTCACCGATGCCGCCACTGCAGTTATCGGTCCGGTAGATGAGAAACTGGATCGGCTGCAGCGTTATACAGCCACCGACGACGACGACAAATGGGTAAGTGGCGTGCGCGCCGCCACCGCTTGCCCCTGCAAACGTTGTCGCTATTGTTGCTGGTCTTACGTCGTCCGTTTCTCTCTCTCCGTCCGTCTCGTTGTGCTTCTCCTCTCGGTCTTTCTCTCTCCTCCGTCACGTTCATTACGATATTCTGCTATTATTAATATTATTTTCGTTATTATGTAATCCACCCACCACCTCTTTCGTTCTCTCTCTCTCGGTTTTTGTCACGACATTTTTTTTTCTCATTGTAACCATTCTTCATTGATCTAATACGTTGTGTGTTTGCTCATACAGAGGCTGTGGTCCAATTCGATTACGCGGCTCGCGAGCCCGACGAGTTGACGCTGAAGAAAGGAGACATCATCACCGATGTCGAACCGATGCTCGATGGATGGATGGAAGGGTACAAAGACGGCAAAAAAGGAATGTTCCCCGATAACTATGTAAAGGTACGTATACTTTGTGCTCGGTACTCTACTTGACCAGTAATTAATCACCATTGTTTAATGATCCTACTTTACAGATAGTGCACACTTCTACCAATGTTATTCTCAGAAAAAGTAAGTTGTATTACTTTCTGATTGCATATTGCTATTTTTGCATATATAATATAAATATGCAAATAAATATGTTTTAACACATATATTTTACTCTAGAAAATGTGAGAAAGTGTAAAGTTCTGTTCAGTTACAAGCCAGCCAACAGAGATGAGTTAGAGTTGAATATTGATGATGTGATCGAAGTTCTTGGTGAAGTCGAAGAAGGTTGGTGGAAAGGAGAGCTAAGAAATGAAGTGAGTACTGATTTTGGCATCAACAATCAATAAATTAACTTGAATATTAGAATATTTATTTTATCTTTACTAAAATAATGTTTGACCTGAATTCTTAAATTCTAATTAATTTTTTATATTTAATAATAATTTTAAATAACCAAATATTTAAAACAGTTAACATATATTAAATTCTTCTGCGTTATAAATTATAGTACTTATAGACTGAGTTATAGACATAATTATAGATATACTATCTACTTATCCTATGGCAAGTGCAAATCTGTATTCCTTTAACCACAATAACTGATTTTCAAACTATTATCAAACTTTATTTCAATGATGGCATAGACATTGTATTTTCATTTAGTGTGTCAGTTTTATTTAATGCTTGTGTATGGTCTTGCACTTTTTAAATTTCTATCAATATAATGATTTGTTTTTTTTAATGCTCTTAATTTTTCATTATATTATGGTAGATACGCAAGACATTATTTCATACTTAATTTAATGATGAGTCATATATCACGGACTTATACATATGTACTATGTACATTACTGTACACCAAATTAATTAGCTTTGATTAAATAAATTATAGTGTATTGACAGTCCTTAACAAGTTATTCAAATAATTTTTCATACACAAATCTCCCTGTCACATAGCTGTAGAGAAGGGGAAAATTAGCAGTTGTTGTACCATGTTTCGAATACTGTTTGATTGTACATTGTTTTGAAAATTTCATTCCTCAAGTTCCTTTGCTTGAATAACATTAATATTTTATGACCAAGAATAGAAAAAAAGGCAAATTAATGTAAATCTATGAATACCTACTACCTAATATTGCTAAAAATAAAATAATCATGATGTGATAACTCTACGTCACACTTAAAAAATGTGAATACATTTGTTAACTTTAATAATTGAATTTGTAAATAAACTTAAAATGAACATTATAAAACCAAACATAAAATTGAAATTTAAAAAAAAAAATGTATGTGGTACTTGTATAACTTTTATGTTCCTTTTAAATATTCATTATTATGAATTTGTATGTAAAATTATAATGCTTCAATACAAATAATAAGTTAATTTATTTAACTGTCAACCTTAAAAATAATTACTTAGTTCTATTTGACATTTTAAATAATAATTTAGTCTGGGTTCAGTTTGATGATCAACTTATATCCTTTTCTGCTAGAAAATATTTATATATCAGGCCATATGTTGATAATTATTTACTAACACAAATATTAGGGTAAACAAATACTTCTTTCACCTTATTCAAATAAATAAGATAAATTGTTAAAAAGTATGCTAATAATTTATTTTGAATAAATAAATTCATGTTCATCAAAAATATTTCTAAAGTAGTTTGTAATGGTTATAGGTAAATTAATATTTTAAAGGTTATATTGACATTTACATATTTTAATATTTATATTATTATTAGATTCTGAACAGAGTGATGGAATCTATTGGTTTTACAATGATGTGTTTTTTTTTGTGTCTGTCATCACGTTTTGGGGCAGTAAAAATGCTTCAATTCTGTTGAACAGCAACTTTTCTGAAAGGAAAGTGAATATAGATGGTATTTAGGCAAGTCAAAAATCAAACTTTTTCAATACTTTTTTTGAAAGCATCGAAAAAAACCATAAATAAAATTACAAAAAAACGGGAATCTCTACGTGAAACCACGTTTTGATAAACTACATTTTTTTAAAATGTTCTTACTCAAAAACGAAAAACCGTATATACTTAAAATTTTCACCAAATATTTAAATTAGCGTTCACAATATGTGGTAAATTTTTCGAAGTATTTTGAAATTTTTTGACTTATTTAGAGACAATTTAAATTTTAAATTTTTCTAAGTTTTCTTTTTGAAATATCTATAAAAAAAGTTTAAAAACTATTAAAAATTAAATACAAGGTTCATTATAAACTATAATTACTGCAACTAGAAAAATTGGAAATCGTTTTTTATAAGTTCATAAAGTACAAATTTGTAATAATTGTGTCAAAATCCCGATAATTTGCAAGTTATTTTTAATGACTTACAAATTTCATTAATCAAAAATCCAACTTTTTCAATACTTTTTTAAAAAATCGAAAAAAACGATAAAAAAATTACAAAAAAAAAACGGGAAATTTTACGTAAAATCACATTTTTACAAAATACATTTTTTTAAAATCCTCTAACTCAAAAACGAAAAACCGCAACAACTTGAAATGTTCACCAAATCTTTATATTAGCGTTCTCTACACATGGTTCGGTTTTCAAAGTATTTTGAAATATTTTGACTTATTTATAGACAATTTAAATTTTCGACTTTTATAAAAAAATTTTTTTTAAACATCTATAAAATTGAATTGGCTGACCGAAAACTCTTGAAAATTTAATACATGGTTTACTATAAGTTATTCTTATCGTAACTAAAAAATATCGGAGATCGTTCCTCTAAAATTTTTTTTATAAGCCCATAAAGCTCAAATTTGTATAAAATGCGTCAAAACACGATAATTTGCAATTATTTTCTAGATAAAAATTCATAAAATTTATTCTGTTCATACTTAAGGTTCAAAATTTTAACACTTGGTTATCCATATGCAACTCTTCAACAATCTTTAAAAAAATTTCTACCGGACTAGGAGGAAAAAATTTTATGACTGTTTGAAATTTATATTTTTACGAAATTGCATAAAGTAGTGATTTATCCTCAAACGATTTTAAATATTTATTATAATTCAAAAAGAATAAGTTGCAGAAATTTGAAATTTTTTCTAGCTGTTAAGATTGACATTTCCTTTATGTCATATTTTTTTCATAATATTATATTAATTTTTAAGCTGCTTATAGGCATTAAAATATTCGAATTTTTACATTTTTTTTTTTTTTGTAATCGGTTATAAAAAAAATTCGGCTTGTACAAAATACTTGAAAATTTAATAGAAGATTCCACACAAGTAGTTTTTATTGTAATTCAAAAATCATCAAAATCCATAGGCACATATTTTTTTTATAAGCGTTTGAACAGCTAATATTGACATAAAATTTCAATTTAAATATAACATAATATATTATATATTATACCTATTCTAGACCAACATATTATCATCTCCGTTCAGAATCGTTATTCGTATACTATGATACCATTGCATTCAAATTTAGCAAATCCGTTGTAATGACTCATTACAATGGATTTTTTAAATAAAGGGTTAGGATGTTTATGACTTTAGCATATTTTTTCTTTTAGTCGTACACATTGCAGACCCAGTAATAAATTCGTTTTGGATGAAATAGAATCAGATACATTCAATTAATTTTGCAAATTTTTTTATATTTGAGATTTTTAAGAATAAATGGATATTTTGAAAAAAATTGTAAATAAATGCATATCTCGCCAAAAAAATGACTTAAATATAATATTAACCCATAGGTTAGCATTTTTGGTTTCAAAACTAACGAAAACAAGAAAATATGAAACGTGTCGTTTGTATTATTAACTTATCTTTATTACTTACTTATTTTTACTTTAACTTTACGTTTATTTATCAATATAATCATGTTGACTAATAATAAAATTATCGCAATAGTGTGGTGTTGCCGATGGAACATAATGACTTAAGTACATTATAAGTTTAGTGTAAGGTGTGCCACGGGTATCGTGTGGACTAATATCGAATTATTTTAGTAAACGCGTTTAATTCTCACTAAAAATGCCAAAAATTAAATGTTCCAATACTGCTAGACTACACAAATTTATTTTGGAGTTTGGTGAAGATGTGTTTTCAACGGATGGGTTAGTAATATTGTGTAAAATATGTGGTGTCAAAATTTCATCCGAAAAAAAAATTTATATTAAAACAACACATCGCTAGCGGAAATCATGTAAGGGCGTTACAACGCAAGGAGACTCAAGATAAGGTAACAACACAAATATTTATTTCGGATACAAAAAAATCATCATTCAGTCATGAACTTTGTCAAGTATTTATATCATCAAATATACCAATTAAATAAATTGAACAACGTAGAATTTCGAAGTTTTCTTGAAAAATATATCAAACTCGACATACCAAACGAATCCACTTTGCGCATAAATGATTTAAATCAATATTACACTAATTCTATGGATCAAATCAGAAATTATGTAGGGAATAATAAAATATGGGTTTCAATTGATGAAAGTACGGATGCAGATGAACGATATGTCGGCAATGTAATTATTGGAATATTGGAAGTTAATAAACCGGGTAAAACTTTTTTATTGAACTCTGAAGTTTTAGAAAAGACAAACCATTCAACAATTGTTCAACTGTTTGAAAATTCTATGCTTTTATTATGGCCAGAAGGCATAAAACGACAAAATATTTTATTTTTTATTACTGATGCTGTGCCTTATATGACAAAAGCTGGAAAAACTATAAAAGTGTTGTATTTAAAATGACAACATCTTACATGTTTGGCACATGTGTTACACCGAGTCAAAGAAGAAATCCGAGGCAAATTTCCAGAAGTAAATGATCTTATACCAAAGTGTAAAAAGATTTTTGTTTTAATTTTGTTTAAGGGCATATTTTGATATTTATTGGGCATATTTGCATGAATTTTTTAGTGTTTTTAATGTCATAAACATCCTAACCCTTGACTAATGACCTATCCTATGAATGAGGTGCACTCTACCCCCTACTGTACAGCAGAGCGAGGCTTATCCGGTTATTTTTTTTTATTGTTTATTATTTGTTTGTAATAATAGGTTATTTTATTTATACATTTACTTTGATGCCACTCTATAAACATAATATATTGTATAAACTTTAAATATATAGTTAAAAAAAACCCACCCAAAGCATTTTTAAACATTTATTATTATTTATTTGCATCATACTTTTTTTAATTATTTTAATGCTATTTATAACTACTCTTTTTTTCAAAATAAGGGTGATTTTACAATTATGTAATGGTTTTATAAATTTATGTTGTCAAATTATAATTTGAAATTTATAAATTCAAATATATAAATATATTTAAAAGTATATAATATAATATTTAATAGTATTGGAGTAGTGTTGATTCCTGATTGTCAAAATAACTTATTTAATTTATGTATTTTTCTTTGTAATTAAAATATTTAAATTTATCACATTATCTACAAGTAGGCAAAGTTCATTAATAATTATATTTATATGAATGTTAGTTAAAATTGTAAGAACTTATTTAAATTATAAGTTTTATATTTTTAATACTGTAATTTAAATGAATACTGAATTGTATGATAAGATTTATTTATATTTTATTGAAGGAATTATAACTTGTTATTTTTAAATCTATTTTAAGTGTTAATAATAAAAAATATTATGGTTAGATATAAAGTAGACTATTTAAATGTTGGTCTCGGTTCTTTATGCGCTATTTAAAAATTACGAAATATACGCATATGTATGCACTTAAAAACAGAAATATGCAGAAAAATTCAAGAATGAAAAGAAAAAGATAATAATATAGATTTATTTGAAGATTAAATATTGAATTTCTTTTTTTTTTCTTTTTCTTTTTTTTTGTTAGGGAGATTTTGGCATCGTTTCCATTACATCTCAACAATTATTTTATCAAGTCTCAATTACGTATATTAGTTTGGGTAGTAGCATCTTTTCACCAGACAGCTGTGCCGTACGATTACGCACAGCCGCCTTATACCGCTAGGCTATGACAGTACTTCAATTGAATTTCTTACAATGTAAAAATACATAGGTATTAAAAAAATATTTACAATAAATGGAGTATTAGAAAATAAGATTAATTTATATATCTAGGTAATTGGATTTTCTTTGAAGTATGTTGACTTTGGCCTTCCTTAATTTTTTAGACAAAAGGCACAGACTGCTTGTTTTAGGCATTTTTGTTTCAAAATGCTTGTACTCTAATCTCTAATACGGACAAGAGACTGACTCATATGGCTCTTGCGACTTGCAAAATCAGATCTCATGCCAGACGGCTTACATGTAGATAATAATAATATAAAGATATATAATAATATTTATATTGACTAGCAATTATTAGTTTATAAAAGAAATAATTTTTCAATACTTATAATATAATATAACCTATGCATTACATAAAATCACAAACCAACGATTAATGACTATTTTATCAGACATTGGTCGATCATCAATATTTAGAAGTTAAAATAACTATAATTTAATATGACACCTAAAATGTTTTATATGAGAGTACTATACAAATAATTAAGATACAACCTTTTCTTCTTAATTTCGCTGATTATGTATATATATATTATTTAAATATTTTATATTATATTATTAATATAATTTATTATTAAATTCTTTTACCTATTATATGCAGTACAAAAATTATGCAACTACTTTATATTAGACTTGGAGGTATTATTATGAAATAATTTTGTATTAAATCCCAATGTGTACTTTTCTGATAAATGTGCAAATATGTAAATGTCCAAAGATCGAGCTATAGTCATTTATTTATAAATTAATTCTTATGAAATTGTTTAAATTTATCTATGATTAATTATATTTAATATTTATAGCTATTTTTTTTTTATAATTTTAGATTGGAGTATTTCCATCTAACTACGTCACTGAAATATCGGATACTAAAAGTGTCAGTAGAAGTGACTCTAAAACTTCCACTGGATCCCTCAAAAAAGAAGATACTAACAAAAAAGGTAAATATTTCATTAAATATATAACATTAAAATCTGTATAATTTCCCTGTTTAAAAAATATGAAAAGAACTAGGAAGTATGAATTCTACTTTTTTTTTATCTGTTTTATAAAAATGAATCATTTAGAAAAATCCATTGCGGAACCAGTAAAAACCACAGATAATATAGAACCTAATGCTCCAGTTCTACCTCCAAAACCAGGTATATAATAATCATTTGAAATGTCTACAATTATTGAAATACATTTTTTATCAATTTTAAAATTAAATTTGAATATTTTTTTTTTTTATTAAAAAAATGAATGTATGAATAATTGTGTGTAATGAACAAATTAACTGTGTAAAGAAATTATTCACATAAACTGATAAGAGAATGTAAATAGTATAATATAATTCGTCAATCACTCCAAAGATAAACCAAATTGAGATAATTGATGTTGTAGTGATGTTACAGTAAATTCTATGAACAAATTTATTATTTTGTGGCACATTTATTTGGAAAATAATTACATTGTATTTATATTTAACTAAAATACACATTAAATTATTTATAAATTAACTATTTACTCACAAGATAGACTTTTATAGTTATCTGAGAATTATGAAATCTGTCAAAGAAAAATTATATTGCTTGTTTCAGCGTAAGTGACTTTGGTATAATAAATTCTAAATACTCATTCTTTCAATCTTTAGTATATACCTTTTATCTGTGTTAAACATTTATTTAAAGAACAGTTAAAATACATTTTATTACTAATTGAGACTATTAACTCATATTCCAGTTATTACACACGTATGAAATTCAATAAAAATTGAATAGGCTAAACTAAATTATAGTTAAAATTATTATACAAAAAATATATATTGTTTATGTTAACCTTCTGATTTTATTATTTCAATGTTTTTAATATTTTACTTAGCTAAAGAGGTATGTGTTGCACTGTTCCCGTATGAAGCAGTCAATAGTGATGAACTAACATTAGTTGAGGGTGATATAGTTAGAATTTTATCCCGAGAAGTAGATGATAAAGGCTGGTGGAAAGGAGAACTCAAGGGAAAAGTTGGCGTATTTCCTGACAATTTTGTTCAAGTAATGACTCGAGACGAGGTAATTTTTAATTTAATTTTTTTTTTTTTGTACAAATATAATAGGCCAACCCACTATACTTATATTGACACATATTTATTTTTTGTTGTTGATTCAGTTGGCAAATAAAACTGAAAAAAGTGCCAGTAGTCCACGTAGCAGCACTACGGCTTCTTTGCGGAAGGTTTTTCAGAGTCAAATGGAAAATAAATCTTTGGGACCAGTAGTGAGCAAAAAACCAGCCCTACCACCACCACCGCCCACAACTAAAAAACCACCAACAGCTAAAAGTTCTTCTACGTCTTCTTTGGGAAAAACCATTAGTGACATTAAATCAATGTTAAGCGCAGAACAAAATTCTGCAGACAAGATTATTCATATCATACCTGAAGGAGGAGAATCGAAACAATATGGTTCTATAGCTGTAAAACGTTCAGAATCTGTGGGCTCCATGAAGAAAACATCAGATTCCCCTGATGGATCATGTATGAGTAGATCAACTTATCATGTATCACCATCATCTTTCCCAGAATCGTCTCCTTCATCATTAGTATTTACAAATGTACATTTATTTTCTTAACCAACCAATATAGCTAAAAATGTTTTCTAATCATAACTTATTGCATGTTTTTTTTAGCATGATAATCATACAGCTGAACCCAAAAGTCCTGATTTTGATCAAATAGAAAGAACCGCTATGCTTAGCCATCCAACTGCATCTCGAGCTAAAGCACCCAGAAGGAGACCACCATCTGCAGCGTTCAATGCTGCTAGTGAAAGTGATCCCACTTTGGACCATCCACCTACAAATGGGATACCCGGTGTGGATAAAGAAAAAGCTCCTTGGGTTCTAGAGTTAAAAATGAATCAGGCTAAAAAATCTTCAACAGCTAATTCAGTCATAGGTATTGTTTTTCATTTTAATATTTTATATTATTCTGTATGATAAAACAAAATGTATATTGTATTAAGGAGGAGGTAGAACAAGAGTAATGATCAGCCCGTCTACAACTACTATAACATCAGAGAGTTCAGAAACTACTACAGTTACATCTCGGTCTGGATTGACTTCAGTAGGTGTTGGTGGTGTAGTTTTTAAACCGGCTGGTTACGTTCCTCCACTTACTACACCCGAACCAGTCACAGTCAGTACTCCGACAAGTCCTGTTGCTCCTGTATCTACCGAATTCAATTCGTCACTGCCAACAGAGAAAAGTTTAATGGTCCTACTAAATGATAAGGTATATAAAAATATACCATTAATACATTTTATAAATGATAATTATTTTTAAATCCAAACAGGAGTAGAATACATTGATTAAATTATAAATGGTATTTGTTTATTTTTACTTGTTTATTTTGTCAACAATTTTTTAATTCTACCATTTTAATGAAAATCAAACACAAATAGTGCCTTATAGTGTTTTATACATATATATTAATATATTTTGTTGTACGTATATAAAATTGCTATCTAAGATTTTTTATATAATCTAAGAAATTTAATTAGAAATCAATTTAAGATACACTTTTTGTTAATAATATTGATGAATATAATAATTATAGCTAAATTATATTAAACAATTTTATGTTAGAGCAGGTCATATAGGCATTTCTAGGCATATAGGTCGATAGTTATAAAAATTAATTTTACCATTATTGGTCGATTGTGTATTAAATAATTGGACAGTGCAGATACGATTATTATAAAGAAATAATAAATTATTAGAGCTGGAATGACTTTATTTTTTTCTTATCAAAAAAAATCTGAATTATACTGGATGTTGATCACCAAGGACTAAAATGTCAAATATAGATCACTTGTTTGAAAAGGTTGGTGATCCATGTATTTGATATTTAGAACTCTATTTTTATAAAAATTAAGACATGATGGGATTATCTACAAATCTTGACCACTATTGGATTAAAAATTTTAAAATGAACTACTTTAATTTTATGAATTTTGAATTTTTTACTTTTAAAATATAAAGAATTTAATACTTTTTAAATTAAGTTATTAGTGTAAAATAAATAAAATATTTGTAAATCACATATTATTCCTTATTAGTATTTCAAATTTCAGCTATTAAAACTTTAATGTCTATAGTACTTATAAATACATTTTTTTTTTTTTTTTTTATTTGATTTTTAATTTATATATTAAACTAAGTTTAAATACAAATTAATATGAAATTAATAATCTGAAATAATTGTACACTGTTTTCAAAATTATTATTTTGCTATACTGTCTCATTTTTTACAGGTGACCCAATTGGAGTGTACTGTTCAATTACAAAACAGCTTACTTGAAAAGTTGTCAATTAAATTGGACAAAGAGACGGAAAAAAGAATAGAGATGGAAAAAGAAATAAAAAAAATCATGGAGCTTGTAACTAGAGTATGAGTCTTTCCTTAAAAGTTAGAATTATAGTATTGAAAACATAATCAAACAAGTACTTATGTAGAACCTTTACAAATTGGTTTTTTCTAATCTATCTCTTTTCATGAATATGCATTTCATGTTATTGTCATTACAAATTTACACATATACAATTAACCAGTGTTAATACAATGCATTCCAAAAGTGTACACCAAAATGATAATTTCTAATCTAAGTTCTCCATCCGATTTATGTAAAGAAAAGAAGCATTTATTTTATTTTTTTGTATACCTAACTTACTTTTTATTTTAGCTAAATTCTATTTATTTATTATCCTCTAGTCTTCAAAGTCCAATTTTTCATTTTTATTAACATTATTATTGAATTATTATTATTTTTTATGTAATTTAATAATTATTCTTTAAATTTATTCATTCATTTTTAACATAAAATGTAATAAGCAATGATGTTTATTACAGTAAATTATTGACAATTTGACTCCCACACCACTGCCTTTTAATTCTTTTAATTTTATATATTTTTAAAAATAAAACCGCTTTAAAACCAAATTGGTAATTCAAATTCTAAATTGAAACTTATATTGAACAAGTAATTTTGTATTGGTTTACATCTCAAAATTAGGACATAATAAGATTAATCAAATTGTCTGTTCAGTAGCTCATTTCCCAAATAAGTTTAGAAGTGATTTTTATACTTTTTTAACATTCCTTAGTTACACATTGTATACATACCACACATGCATATTATGTATTATTAATTATACAAAGTTGTTCTTGTCCAGAAAGGTTTTTACTTTTTAGTAATTTGTAATTAGATATTTATTGTGTACTGTTAAGTTTCTTTATGTATATTTAGACTGCCAAAATTGTGGTGTCTATGGTGTTTAAAAATGAATCTATGGAAAAATTATTATTGTTAATCAGATGTTCAGCTGTAATTTTATATGCATGGCCATGAGAATCCACAAACGGGTTCCTTTAAATCTGCTGTGAATTATTATTTTTTTAAATGTTACTTCCCTAGTCCCATTTTTATACTGTCAAATTTGTAATATGCAAAATTATTTATTTTTTATTGTAACATGTAGAAATCATTCAGTCATGGCTAAACCATTTACTACCATATTATGTTTAGCCAATTATTATATTGTATTTTTATTTTTTAAAAATCATTAAATTTATTGTAATAATTTGAATATTATTTTTACTAATTTATTTTTAGACAAATTTTAGTTAATTTTTCATTCAACAAAACGTGTATATAATATTTTTATTTTATAATTAGTGTTTTTAAAGACAAACTCATATGCTTGAAAAAAAAGCAGTCGACTGATTTTGCACACATGCTTTAAATGACATCATATTTAATAAAATTAAACACATTTTGCCTCTTTTTTTTTTTTTATTTTATTTATAGATAAATTTGCTTCTCTTTACTACCAGTCAGATTATGTTCCACAAGTGACCAGTAATTTAAGTAAATGTTTTTATACTCGTATATATTTTCATAACTATAATCCTATAAGAAAGAAAAAAATATTTAGAAAATCTTTCTAAACTGTTTATCAATGCATATAAGTATATAATATATTTCAGAAAATTGTATAAGCCGATGACAATATTATACAATTATATACCATTGGTTATTATAAATTATTTTATCTTAGGAAAATATTCATATATTATTATAATTAATTATTATAAGTTGTCCAACGGTGTCATATATATTTTATAAATTGTTAATTTTTATTTTCAATAAAAGTATTAAAATTAAATTTGTGTTATTAATGCTATTGTGAAATACTTTTATTAGTACATAATCACTAATAATTAATGTTACCTTCCAAATGTTTGATTATCCACCAACAGCTCCCTAATTGTCTTGCTTCTTTTTTTTAATTCATTGAACAATTTAAGAACAATTTAAGATTATATCAGATTACATAATTTATTAAAATATCAAATGTTTGTATTCAGGAAATATTTTAACCCAGTATCTATGTATTAATGAAATACTAGTTTGTAGTTTATTTAGTCAAATTGAAATATTGACAGTTTATCTATTCGTTTTCATGTAAGACTTGTAGTTGAAAGTTTAAATTTAAAAAACCTTTTACATATGTACATGTACGTTCTATGTGAGAAAAATGTGATGAAATCAACATAAGATCAATTATTATAACAATTTATTTACAAACCATTAATATGCATTCATCCATCCTCTCCGTGTACACTGTACAATCTATGTTGTAAATGTGTGTATGTTGGAAAGAAGAGTATCTAAACCTACAACTAAAATATGAAGCAGATATAATATATTGTAAAAATAAAATTTTTTCGAGTTTCTGTATCACTGCAACGTTTATAATATTTTTCATTTTCAATTTTTTGGTAATAATTTATAGTGCAATAATTTGATTTTAAATTTGTATCATGGGAAGCCAAGGCATTTTATGATATCAGATCATTTTAAATCATTAAGGACTTGTGCAAATATGTTACCACTTAAAAATTGTTTTCATTATTCCAATTTGGGATTCTGAATGGAGTGATGAATGTATTGATTTTACAATGATGAGTGTAGTGAGTCTAGTTGGTTCTATGGGGATTCAAAAGTTAAAAATTTTCAATCGTTTTCAAAAGCGTCGAGAAAACCGACATTTTCACGCAAAACTATTTTTTGCCAAAATATATTTTTTTATTTTGCTCTAACTCAAAAACAAAAAACTACAAATACTTGATATTTTTACCAAATGTTTTCATTAGCGTTTTTTATGCATGGTTTTCGAAGTATTTTGACTTTTCGACCTATCTATAAATAATTGAAATTTTTGATATTTCTAGGTATTTTTATTTTAAATATGGATAAAAAAAATTTGGCCGTTCAAAATATTGTGAAAATTTAATACTTAGTTTATTATAAGTTGTACTTATCGCAATTTAAAAAAAAAAAATCGAAAATCGTTAGTAACAATTTTTTTTATAAGTGCCTAAAATTTAAATTTGTATAAAATATTCCAAATCGTGATAATTTGCAAGTTATTTTGTTGTTGAAAATTCATATAGTTTTTGGTATTTATACTTAAGATTAAAAAATTTAATACAAGATTATCCGTAAGTTTTTCTTCAAATAACTATAAATATAAAACAATTTAAAGGACTTGCAGGAAAAATTTTTATGAACGTCCAAAATTTTAGTTTTAACGAAATTGTGTAAAATAATGATTTATCCTCAAATGATTTAAAATATTTGTTATTATTCAAAAAGTAGGTATAATACGTAGAAATTTGAAACTTTTACCAGTTATTTAGATTAACATTTTCTTTAAATAATTTTTTTTTTCAAAATAGTATTATAATATTTTTAATTGTTTTCATAATTGTTGATTAAAAAATTTTGCTGGAGCAAAATACTTAATAATCTAATAGAATATCCAACAGAGATTGTTCTTATTATCATTCAAAAATTATTAAAATACATAGGCACAAGTTTATTATTTTTTATAAGCGTTTGAAGTGCAAACAATGGCATAATATCACAGTTTAAATATAACATAATATATACTTAACTATTCTAAACTAACAAATCATTTCCGTTCAGAATCGTTTTTCGTATACAATTATACCTACCATTGCATTCAAATTCAACACATCCATTATAATGACCTATCCTATGAACGAGGTCAACTCGACCACTCCACCCCCTACTGTACATCAGAATATAAGTTGCCGTCCGGTTTTTTTTTTAATTTTTCAAATGGTAGGCACTCGTGCAAACGGAATTTAACTCTCGGATGACAAATGTTAACGAAGAGTGACGATAAACGATTATTAATCTAAATAATTTTCATATATAGGTAGTTTGAATTTACTGTTGACAGTTTAGATGTTTAGAGTAATATAAATATGTTAAATATCATCGTAATAATTTGATTAGTATTTTGCAAACCTATTGTAAAGTTTGCCTTCTATGTCGTAGTTTAAGTGTATAACTATCAAAGGAAATAATATCGATGTAGAACAAGTAAAAAATTGTATGATTTTGAGGGCATTCCACGGTCGTTTGACTTTTGAGCCCAGTGGTGCCTGTCCGCGGCCCGCGAAGGTATTTTATGTGAACCGTTACAAGTTTTTAAAAATAAAACAAAATATTCAAAAACAAGTAGTATATATATATATTTTGATTTATGGAATTTTTTTTATAAAAATATATAATAAAAATATTATACCAATAATAATACCTAGTAAAAATGATTTTCACTTATTCTCCATGTCAAATTTATGGTTGTATTTCATTTACTGATGATAATGAAAAAGCTGGTTGGAATCTCGTTGTTCCAATTCTTCATATTATATGTATTGTATTACCTATACACAACAAGATAATATTATTTGATTACGATTGTTATTATTCATACTTTTATGTTTGATGGCCCATTCGCAGATTATTGTTTACCAAAGTGGCCCGCCGAAGGAAAAAGTTTAAGTTCTAGTGGAATAGTATAGTCGTGGACAGTGCTGCGATAGGTTCTGTGATCGAAAGCTTGTTCGGAAACCCACGTTGTTTCCGTATCGTTTATTTTATCTCTTATACATAAGTACTTGTAACGTTATAACTACTTGAATTTATAACTTTTGTAAGCCGTATGAAAGTTCGTTGGTCGCTTCCACCAAATCTTTTCAACGACTCCAACTTTCCGAAATATTTATGGTTACTCTATAATATAGGTATCAAGCCAAGAAACCTACCCCGATTCCTCTTTCCACTGCGGAGTTTGTTGATTGAAACCTTATGAATCAGCTTATCATTTGCTCGTCATACATCAGTCCAGCCTCTATAGCCCGCTGTATACTTATTATATTTTGACTTGCAGACATTTTTTAATATTTGTTATGTTTTCGATTTCATCATTTGTGTGTCTTTCATAACTTTCCAACTTTGAGTTTAACGGTAGAATCATGTATAATTAACTAAACTATCATCCTGTTAACATTTTCCTCTGAAAACAATTTAGGATTTATTTGTGTACCTAATACTATTTGATGGCGGCCGTTGGTTCACTGATGCAGTATATGAGTATAGGTGTATGACTGATAACAGTATAATATAGTCGTGTAAAACGTTATCCGACGCCGTTTTTACAGTTGTTGCATTATTGCATGTGAACGCGATATTGCATACATTATTATGTGTTATTATTTATCGTATATTTATGTTATACCTATTGTACCATTGTTGTGCGGTTTTCGTGTTTCTTATAACGTTCGATTGGCAAATATACACGCGTCATTAATTGCGCGCACCACTGCTACAATATTAATTTTGCTGCAGGCGATGATGACCGACCGATTCGCACGAGTCGTCCATACCCTCCGATATAACGTTTCAATTAACACCGTCCGCGCCGTGGCCGCAATACAATAACAATATAATATAATAATACATGTTATATACCTACGTAGGTAATAACGCGATATCGCGTTACCTGTATAATATGTATATATAATATCATCATGATGTACCGTTTTTTTTTTTTTTCCGCGCTCACGTGCACACGATCTCCACGACGGATTATAACTGCACCGAACGCGCTCCAGTGTACCTATACCTAACTGTAATCGAAAATAATTTGATTATCCTCCCGCGCATAGGCAGGGGGGATAGGAAGTTGGCGGGTTCAATGGCTTTTCGTGGGGCTGTCTCCGAAGCATTTCGGGTGATTTTAAAATTAACTGTGTGAAGCTTATCAGCTCGTCCGCGGGTGAAATCTCAAATCGTGGCTGCCATCGAAATATAGTATATACACAAGTATTTTCCAATACGATATTCGATCGAACAGTTGTTGCAATACGCAAAAGTGACCAACCGAGTATTCCCTTTGCGATGTGTACATAATATATATATATACAAGTATATATAAATATAAGCTGAGTAATTCGATTTCGCACGGGACAGTCTAGGCCGGCAATAGTTTTTAATGGAATACATTAATCAAAATTCGAAGTCTATCCATGTTTGGTTAGCTTTGATATATAGGTACCAATGATCTATATAATATATATATATATATTTATTAGTGAAATGCGGTATAAAAAATAACTAACTTATTGTAAGCAATAGGAATGGAGCGCTATGCACGATGATTGCCTGTAAAAATAACAAAACGCCAGCCATTCATATTTTTAAATTAAACTTAAAAAAAAGCGTAAAAAGTATGAATATACGTCATATATTATTACCTATATCGTTTTGACGTGTGAATAATATAGTCGAAAGAGCGTTTTCACTCGAACTTAATCGATCCGGGAATTTGCGTACCCACGATTTGTTACACAAACCCGTTGTTGTTGTTGTTGTTGTAGCAAATATTTTAAAATGGGCATATTATTATTATTATTATTATTGATACTGACTGGCTGCCGAAACACGAAGACCATGCCGGATGACGTACAAACTCGCGCTACAATGAATGTACCTATATAGTTGTTGACGTCGTCGTCAATTGTTATTATTTGTCTGTCGTACGCGCACGAATCGCTCTTGCCGGGCTCTATTACTCCGAATAGTGCACTTGAAAAGCACGCGGGTGAACGAACTGCACCGCGGCCGTATTCTAAAAACGTATCTTATGCGTTCCGGTCGTTTTACATACGACGTGTTGCCCCGGCGAGAGAATATCGTGCGTAGGTCGAACGATATTATATTAGCGAATCATATTATTATATTATACACCTGCTTAGTGCGTAGATACAAGCATACACACACGATCGTTTTAGAATATTTACTCGCACGCCGCGGTACCGACCGATGTTTACCGCGGTCTCAATAACGCACGTGCATTATAGGCTACCCGCAGTGTATCCTAAAGATTGCGAGTTTTCCTACGAACAAGCTGGCCCGAACCGGCGGATGGATGGAATAACATCACGTTAATGGTCTTGAGATTTTTTCCGAGGCTATGGGATTCATTGCAAAACTACTTATTTTTCAACAAAACATAGTTGTTTTGTACAGTTTAAACGACGGAAAATATAAAGGGTTGAAATCGTGCACACGATTGTTGACATCTAATAGGTCACTCACACGATTATAGTGCCGATGGACGGATCTGCAGCGATCACCGTTCATGGTTGTCAATGGCGACCAAATAGTGTAAACCCTATGTATGATGGGTATTGGGTATCCGATTTACGGAGGAGAAAGAGAAAGAATTATGGAGAATTTCAGGTCACGCCCGCTTTTGCCACTTAGCATTTGTTTGTTAATAAACTAATATAAATTATAATTTATTTATATACTTGTATTTATACTAATAACTTATCGAACAAAATGGCATTATTGATACGTGGCGGTGGCGGGTTAGGTAATTTCAAAATATTCTAAAATTGGAAAATAATTGGAGCCTCTGAGTATAAGGCATAAACCGATCAGAGGCAATCACATATTTTAGGCGATAGCACATTTTAGTGTTGTTCTGCGAGAAAATACCAAAAAGTCGTAAATGTGCTTAAGTGCCGTTAGGACGACAATTAGAAATATCAACGTTGTTCATTGGATTCAAACCGGCTGTATAAATCGTATTTAGTAGGTAGTAATAATATAGACGTGATGTACGTAATATAAGTAAATAAATACCTAAACTCATAGTAATATGTATGAAATCCATGTTCAGTTGTTGTATTTATTCATAAAACATTGGATTCTACAAAACTGTTCAATGTTCAAGTTTTGATCTCTCTATGTAATTATTTGGTATCGAATTCAACTTTTGAAAAATATTTGTAACACTTGAATTGTAGGACAACAATAAAAGATGTATTATTAATTATAGTTTTGTTTTGACGTGTATTTAACAAACCGAAATAATAGATTTTCTCCCATCGCTTATTTATTCACATGCGAAGATTCTACAATGTAAAATTGGGAAATCTCAATGATTAAACGGTACCTGGTATTGAAATTTCTAATTTCGCTTGTGAGTTGTAAGATCATCATAATCGTGATACTGCCCGTGTGCTCACTCCGATGGCATTAATATTGCAATACAAGTTACATTATTTTAATCGCCTACTATTATACACGCGACGTATTATTTGTTATGCGTAATATTTGTGGTTTTTTATATTTCCTATTCTGTTATTGCATACAGTAGTGTGAAGACGTCCAGAGCGCACAATATCGTCGTATGCTGCAGGCGACGTTGAGCGATCAGCACGACTTGTGTTCGTATACGTTTCAATTAACACAACATTTTGTGTTTTCAATTTAAACGTATCTTTTAAAACTTGTTTTCTTTTTTCTGCTTGAGAACTTTGTACCGCCGAAAACTAATACGACATTCGGTCGTTTCACTTGTTTCGGGCTTTTGCGGATGTTATTGTTGTGTATTACACATCGTTGACCGCATGCCGCAGTAATCCAATTCACCGGTGTCGACATTCGTGATGGCCTAAAGGATCAAGTGAATATCGCTAATGAGCAACACGGTCGCGGGGCACGGCGCAGGACTATTTGAAAACAAAACTTACGAATCGTACACGCATTATGTAGCAACGTAGTGGTGATGTTGTACTCGGGAAATCGGCTTTTGAAACCGCCAACACCCGGGTTTTTATATTGTACGCTAATCATTAACAGCCAATCCACGAACGTATAGGAAATGTACCTACTTCGCTGTAACTACACAATAATAATAATACATATTGTATTGCGGTTGACGGTTTGTGTACAACATAACAGTACAATATTCGTTATCTTTGAAATCATGGTTGCGCGTGTTTCATCGTGACCCATTCGTTCCATATAAATGAAAAACGTACACGCGCGAGTGCTGTACTTTCATGGGTCCAATTGAAGATCTACCGCACGCACGCGTTCTCGATGAATGTATCCTCCAGCCAGCGCGTTACGGTTCATCGAAATACTTATTTGGTAAAATACTAAAATATAGTTAATTACGTTTTGTATTGTACTCCAATTCGTAGCTACATTACGAGCACATATAGGTACCTGCAAATAGATAAATTGTCGTTTAAAACGTTGGAAAATCTATAGTTTGGATTTCATATAATATGAAACAATTACAAAGTAGTTTTAATAATTATTTATGTTACATAACGAAAATGTTATCACCTTGCAGATTTCATTTTCCAAGCAAATTTATTGATCACTTTTATTTAAACACCACTTGGTTACTGTTAACGAATTATCCGTAATTTACTATATTAAATGCTTGGTACCGAGACGGTCGAGGTATAAACTTAACGAAATAGGAAGGATTTCTTTTCGAGAAAAGACTTTAGTACACTTCAATCTTGACTGCAAAATAAAATATGACTTTATTATTATGCGATACTATTGGCTTTATTCTGGATATTACGGAATTTTTTTAAAAACCAAGTTAATTATGTTTAACGAAAACTAGGATCTCAAGTGAAATAATACGATTGTGCAGGTGCTTTATATTATATTATGTCTATATAATCATGATAATAATAATAAATATGATTTAATTATGAATATAGTAATGACTAATTAGCATTGATTTTATTTTAATGAAACAAAAATATAATATTTACCTGGATCAATATTAAAATAAAATAAAATTCAACGAGACAGTTGAAAACGTTCGTCCTTCGTCGAATATTGGTAGTATTATTTGTACAAATTTGAAAGCAATGATAAATTCGAAAACGATTCTAAGCTACGAAGGCCGATGTGTACATATTGAATATTTTATTTTATTCAGCTGTAAAGCTCAGTGTACCGTGTAATAAATTATAAAAGAATTTTATATGGTAAAATAAATCTTAAAACATAAATAATGTAAAAATACGTTGTATATTCTTACCTAAACAATTTTCACCGAAAAGCCGCAATGAAAAAAAAATTGTCATTATACGCGAAAATAATCATCGACTAGACGTATTACTACGTCGTCGTTACAATATAACAAATTATACCAAGTCAGTTTATCCGATTTCTTAGTCGGCCTATAAATATAAACTGTAAATTAATGGATTATGATGGTTGCGGCCTCGCGATAAATGTACACTTGAGAGTACGATGATTGCTGTCTGTTGTGTCCAAAATAAAGTTATTTTTATAAGCCTATATAAGTTACTTATAATACTCCGTTTAAAATCTAAAATTATTATCGCAACTAAAAAAATTGAAAATCGTTCCATACAAATTATTTTTATAAGCCATTAAAGTTCAAATTTGTATGAAATACGACTATACGAATATGTCAAAATCGCGATAATTTACAAGGTACTTTGTAGTTAAAAATTCATAACATTTTTTTTATTTATACTTAAGGTTCAATATTTTAACAAAAGGTTATCCATAACCTTTTCAAATAACTATGGAAAACTCTCTACCGGGCTTTCAGGAAAAGTTTTTTACCGACTGAAATTTAAAATTTTACAAAATTGCATGAAATAACGATTTATCTTCTAACGATTTTAAATATTTGTTATTATTTAAAAACTATAATAGTCGTAGGAACTCGACATTTTTACCAATTGTTTAGATTGGCATTTTCTTTAAGTCATTTTTTTTTCAAAATATTATATTGATTTTTAAGCATTAAGGCATTTGAAATATTCGATTTTAGATTCTGAACAGAGTGATGGAATCTATTGATTTTACAATGATGTGTTTTTTTTTTTTTTTAATTATAAGTTATACTAATTTTAACTAAAAAATATCAGAGATGGTTTCACTCAAATTTTTTTTATAAGCCCATAAAGTTCAAATTTGTATAAAATATGTTAAAATCGCGATAATTTGCAAGTTATTTTGTAGTTGAAAATTCATAAAATTTTTTCTGTTTATACTTAAGGTTCAAAATTTTCGTTCAGAATCGTTTTTCGTATGCAATGATACAATGATACCTAGCATTGTATTCAGATTTAAGAAATACATGAAAATGATCTATCCTATGAGCGATGTACACTCTATCTTCTACTGTAGAGCAGTGAGCAGAGCGAGGCCCATCTGGTTCTTTTTTATTATTATATTATTAATATTTTTTGTTTACAATTTATAAAAAAAAAATGATTACAATAAGCGTAAGTTATGGGACTGAGGTTCGTTGTAAGATAAGTTTCGGATGAAGGATCACTCTTTGGTGGTACTTCGGATCTAAATACATTTAAATATCTTACACCTTAGTCTTCATAACTTTATAGGTTTGTAACTTTATAACTTTATATGCGTCTATTCTATAAATTCTTAATATTAACCATGAGTTCAATACAATTTAAAGTAAATATGAAGTAACTGTTATCTTCTTGGCTCTTATATACGAATAATTATATGAAATTATTTTTTTGGTTACGTCTTTTGGTTATTATTTTTACGATTTGAATATGATGGGTAATTAAGATATTTCCAATGAGGTCCCTATCGACTTTCCTATATTGGTATAAACACTATAAACTGTGACCTTTTAATCTTATATTATACATAATATATATTCATGTATTTTATATATTTACAATGTATTTGTATGTTTCCAACATTTGCTAGCTGCATAGTTACAGATTAGATTTATATAGTTCACGGTTATCTTTATTATACTTTACACACTGGATAGGTCAATACATATAACCGTGATTTATACAATAGCGGTAACTGGTGCAGTTATAATAGTTTTAAACCACAGTGTGTTTCAATGAGGTATAATATATAGATTGGGTGATGTATGAGCTACGAGCATGCGAACGATCCTTTTACTTTTCGGTTTCGAATGAAATCAGTTTTTATAAAATAGTACATGAAAAATAAAAAAATATAGAAAAATGAATTCCCAATACATATATTAGTGCAACAGTACACGCCCGACCGTTTCCGCTTGGAAACCGGAAGTTCAATTTATTCGTAAATGCATGTCTAGATTCATGTGAATAAAATATATTCCTACGTGAGGCAAGTCACGCGAACACATCATAGGTGGGGTTTATTTATATATATATATATATATATTAAAATGTACAGGCACCCGTATGACCATATTAAATGTTATCAGAAACAGTAAAACGCGAAAAAAAAGTTTAATCAAAAACTGTTTTATAACTGAGTGCACGAACCAGCATCGGAGAAAGAAAATATGTGCTGTGACTAATAACAATGATGATTTTTCTGAAGGGGAATACGTGGATTGCATCCTATATAGAACTATTTTTACTGATTAGTAAACAATTTATATATGTGTAAGTTATGTAGACAGTTATATAATGCCATTCACCCTTCCCTTTATTGAAATTAATAGCCAAGAACCACCCCTCGTCTAAATTGAACTCTATGAAAATATCATTAAAGCAGAGCCATGTACTCAGTAATTTACGCAATAGCACATTAACTATAATATTCTTAAAATCGATCATGTTATAAAAACAAGAAATATTTTATTAAGTACTTGTAGTGTTGTTTGAAAACCATATTATATGTGCCGTTGTTCTCAACATTCATCATTTGTCAACATTAATGTCGTAATATGACGTTTGAATCAAATTAAAGCACTTATAGGAAATAAATATTATGCATTATTTTGATAAAAGGGCGTGCATGGCGATCTTGTTGTAAGTGGTACTTCGTCTGAATATCAAACGACTATAGGCACTTAAAAATGTTTTCCGGCAAAAATGTATTTGCCATTTTTAGTTCCATTATTTATTTTACTTGTATGCACACAAAATATAAAGTAGTGTGACTCGTGCTAGACAATAAAACCTCGGAAAAAACAATCCCAATTATTATGAAAAAAAAAAATATACATAATATAATAAACGCATAAGATAAGTACCTACTCTATACACCTCATAGGTAAACGCGCATATAATCGGCGACGTAGTTGATTATTATTTATTATTATTAAACTATTTATAAATAGTAGAAAGCAATGTTATATTTCATTCGAGTTAATGAACACAAATGAAAATTAATGGGTACAATGTATGCGTCCTTCGTCAACGTTGTACCCGCTGCTGATCTTTACGTACCACTGGATCCTTCTGAACATTTTAAACTAGACAGCCATTAAATCGTCTCTGCAGTTACTCCGCGTGCGCTACAGAATAATACATAATATTGTAGTACATACGCCGCGACATACGTAGTAGGTACCGCATTTGCCGGCACGTATAAATTAAAACATGTAAATTGATATGGCCTTCTCGAGTTAATTTCATCGGCATCGCCTTGTAGTTATCATTATTATTGTTATTGACTACGGTGAACGGGTACAACAATAATTTCTCAATAATTATCCACACCCATTTAAAATAAATGAGCACATTATGGTGTTATTACTCATTATATGTACAATATAATACGAATTCTGATAGCCGCGTTGATGGCGAAAGATTAAAAACACATAAAAAATGGAATGCGACTAAACATAATATATACATATATTATAGGAAATAATTTTTATTAGGGTGTCATTGTACCAGTATTGTATCAGTGGTCAATTAGTTTATTTGAATTAAAGGGTATATGCAAGGAGTATCCTGTAAGTTCGTGAGAATTTACTAAATGTTATGTAGATAGTCCACGAAATTGTCATAACTCACTATTACACTCAATAAAACTCAATTAATACAAATAAATCAATGATTTGTTGTAAAGTGTTTAGTGGAGATTTTCTTAAAATTTAAATTATTTACAATAATAATACACGATATTCACAAAACTACAGTATGTTACGTATATTTTTTATCCGTTGAATTAAGACATTCCAGTACCTATCTTGTCCTTTGAACTGGACATGTGATGTAGTATAAATTATAGGTAAATGATAAAATAATTTTTCATCACTAAAATAGTAAAATATAACCGATGATTGGGAAGCAAGTGTTGTGTTATCTAAATTCTGAAACATTCCGGTTTACCTATAAACTGAGTCTTCCGAGTACACTGAACAAAAAACTAATGATTAAGCACACAGTGATTAGGGATTACTCCGGATATTTGGAAAAAAATCACTAACTCAACATTTATTCAATGTGTAGCGTGTAGGTAATTAAAAAAGAAAGCATACTTATAATATCCTTGCAACTATTAAATTGTATTAAATGTTTAAACTGTTTAAAAATCTATGGCAAAATTATAACATCCTCCTTACACGGTAAAATGTCAGGAAAAGTGTCTTTGTATCTATTTGAATTTTGAAATCATTGTGCTATAGTCGTAAAATTCTTATAACGATGGTCGTTGAGTATTTACGAAATGTATAAATACCATGTAATTAAATCTTTGAGACACTATTATAAACCAATAACGTTTGCAGGAAATACGTTTCTCGTCCACAATATAAACCTATTTAGTATACTTATGTGCTGTACTGATAATTGTTATTTTTAACATTTTTTATTTTGGTCAAATACAATTTATTATTAATAATAGTTGCATTTGTTTCGAACAGATTTCAGATTCGTTGTAAACTATTTTTTATTTTTTTTTCCTTATTCCAACAATGATTTATACCGCTACAGTT
This sequence comes from Chaitophorus viminalis, assembly GCA_025469195.1. NCBI lineage: Eukaryota > Metazoa > Arthropoda > Insecta > Hemiptera > Aphididae > Chaitophorus > Chaitophorus viminalis. Next base: position 379,792 of record JAIPRK010000060.1, on the reverse strand, counting down.
TTTCAGCTTTTATACTCTCGGCCCCATTACCTTAATAGGTATAATATAATAATATAGGATCACTGTGTGCCAAGTATTCTGAGTATATAGTACCTACTCCATGCTTCCATCCTGCAAAATAAACCCTACGCGGTTTTAGTACTAACCCGAAGCTGTAAATCATTATTGTCCGACTTTCTAATAGTCCCAGGTATCAATATAATTTTTTTACTTGAACATTTTTAGTATCCATTTAACGACATATTTACTGCGCATATCAATATATGGCATGCATATTTTATTATGATTATTATTTGTTTTTTTAACGGGAATTCCTATAATAATAAACAAAAATCCGGTCAAACTGCAATTAAAATACATGTACCTGCATATTGGTATCTATAAATTCGCTCGTTCATCGTAGGTGGCACATTCTATAAGAAATTTTGTTATAGTAGTGTAAAAAATAAATTTTAAAACGTAACGATATTTATTCTTACATATGTAAATGCAATAATAAAATAAGTGAAATATCCGCAAACCTACCTAAAAAATACACGATTTTTACTATTTTTTTCTTTTTGATCATTTTTTTCCTCAACTAAAAATGTTATCGTTGTGTATGTATACATCGACTTTTGATTTTGAAAAGACGGCCCCGTATGTGTAATAGAAAAAAAAAGATAATTTTTATAAAAAATGTAATACAAGCGTGAATTTAGTCGAACAAATAAAGTCAAATAAACTTGAAAAATGAAATCTGACTGGGTGAAACGACGGATCTTGTTCACAAGAAAATCTATAGAACCAATAGGTTTCAAAATGTAGCAATTTAACTACTAATTGACGATTTTTATCTTCCCAAATCATTCGATTCCATCAGTTTGACCCTGAAAGTCTGATTGACGAGTAGAAAAAAAATCACAAGGTTATCTGCAGCGCCAGTCGCGCTTTGTATATTAATTGCCGGATAGTCTTTTTCCCTGGTAATCCACCTCTGTCAACAGTGTTTGTGGGTTATAGTTAATACTGTTATTTATTTACTTTTTTATTAGCTTCTGGTATGACAACTATTTTAGATCTACAGTTAATAAGTAAATATAAATAACAAGAATGTATAATACAACTCGTACAATTAAAATATCGAACATAGTATACAGTGATAATGTTAAGTAATCAGATAATAATATGGATATTAACATTGTATATAGTTTTAATTACTATTAAGTCTGTTACAGAAACAATACATAGTATATTTTAGACATTAACGAGGGTAATTACTATTTAGAATTGATAAGATTTTCGTATATTATGTTATACTATCTGAATTGATACTCTGTACACTCATCGACGTTATTATGCATTAGATGGTAGCTTTATGAAATGTATAAATTTTTAAACAATTTTTAGATTACCCCACGGACAATACGCCTTTCGCGCGAACTTTAAATAACTACCGCAGCATAATTTTACTATACAATCAATACCGCAAAATATAAATAAAATATACTGTTAATATTGCCCAATACTGCAAATAAATCGTTTAACTCTGTGCCTTTTATTTAACGAGCTTACAAAGCGGCGCCCTCGTGTTCGAAAAATCGGTTATAACACTTACTTATTACACACATGCACACACACACACACACACATGCACGTTAATTAATATGTACATCTGTTCATCTGTATTTTGTACACATACGTAAGACTTTAATAATAAATAATAATATACTACGTTGTCTTAAACCATCGTCGTGCAGTACTAGACGCATATATAATATTATGTATATTTCAATAACTCGTATCTATACGTATAGCTCTTAACCGCGTTGTATGTATACTTACAGATTCTAATTATTATCGACCAGTCCGCGATTTCATTCATTGGAGGAAAAAAAACCGAAGGCTGCTGGAAGTGGAAAAAAATATTTATAACCACTCACTGCATGAGTTCGTATTACAATTATTAGGTTTTTTTTTCCAGACCATAATCCAATAACTATATACAGACACCAGACGGGTATGGTACACCGCGCGATTCCGGGCTTCGCTACCAATGCGTTCCCAGATAACTATAATGTAATATATGGTTTAACTACCCGGAACGGGCCGCAAGTCGAGGTCGCGCAGTGTAATATAATTTGTATTTTAATTATTGTGGTCTTCGCCGTTAATAAAGTAGGACGACACGGAATAATAATTTTTTACTATTATTTATAGGTACTACTATATTTACTTACCTGTATGCGTGTAGATCTACTCGACAAGCAACGTATACCACCGATAAAGGTTTTTATTTTTATTTTAAATATATTTTACGTACTTTAATAGTGAAATTAATATTTTTTTAACGTTGAAGCAATTATCAAATAAATAAGTTGCAGTAGAAAAATCGAATGTCAGATCAATGATGGGATTATAATAGTCTTTACTCTTTAAACCTTTGAAGTTTATCGACGACTGAGGTATAAAATTATACGTGCATTGACATTTCGTTTTTGTATGGTATTCTATTACAGCTACTATTCTCTCTCGATAGTCTTCTCTAAACCTACTATTACTTATGAGTTTACAAATAAATGTATTAAATGTACAGACGGCTATATTATGATTCGTGTTAGCTGTGCGTTCGATTTTTACACGTATTATAGGTATTTTCAGAAAAATACTTCGCTGACCAACGCTGTGGTATGTAGAGAAATTTGAATTGTACGTAAACATTAACAACAAATTAATTTAAAAAAACTACTATCGTAAAAAGTATATGGTTTTTTGGTAAAAATGCTATATTGTATGCCGTAGCTTCAATAATTATACCAAATTATTTAAATTTAAAACACGTATACTCACTGAAAAAAAAGAGAATATTGCTTGTTAATACAATATCACTCCGTATGCATGACACGCGTCCTATTGCTTTTTCGATTTTCAACGGAAGCGATAATAGTTTTGTTTTTTTTTTTAATTTTCTAATACGTATAGCACATAATATTGTTCCTATACATATACATATACATATATATATATATATATATATATATATATATATATATACGTCCCAAGCTTGTATGGCGCAAGCGGCTGTCTATGTTAAAACATCATAAATTCTACAACGGCACTGCACTATAAAATATATTATTACAGTAATACAAATCCATTTCGTGAAGACTTCACAAGGTATCGCATATTGGATTTCTTTTGTTTGAAGTCGACATGATATTACCTGCAGGCAGTACCACAACTACAATTTGATTGCCCCATAGAACTACAAACAGAGTCATGTCCTAAGGAATCACTACATCACTACGTATAAACGTATAATTTTGTTAAATTTTTATAGGCATAAAAATATTCGGCGCACTTGTAAAAACCGTTGTTCGACTAAAATTTTTTCAAAGATACGAGTACATTAAGCTCCTATCTTTGTGTATACCGTTTAAATTACCAGTAGCTTATTAAATTAAACAATATTACTTTAGTTAATACACCACTGACTTAGAAAGCATTTAACCGCAAACTAAATTAGTCCTTCTGAGTAAAATATTTTTAAATTTCTTTTTTAGCATACCTACTATAAATTATAATTCCCTGGCATTCAGGTTTGAAAAAAATCTCGAGTTAGTTTTATTTGCGTTTATTTCTAAAGTTGTTCTATATTTAACTTATACAGATACATGGCTACGCTATAAGTTTTACGAATACGATTCCGTGTACAAAAGTTTCTCAGGTTGTTTTTAATTTTAATTAATTATGTCGAAAAAAACCATAGAAGTTTTTATTTGAGTTCCGATGAACAATTATTTTTTAAAGGATTAAAACGTGACGTAATATATTATATGAAATAGTCAAGCACCATAATGTACTAAAAAAAATATTTGCTTCACTTTTTAAAGTATTTACATATGTTTTTGGATCTCTTTTATAAGTTTCTCGACCATTCATCAACACGGCAACCACTTAAATTACATATAGCTCCGCCCAGATTCGTTTTTCGTTTCTCAATAAATGATTCATCATTGCTTTGAAATTTAAAATCATAATATTTACAAGAAATTGATTATAGGCTATTGATGGTTGGCGCCAATCCAATGACGGAGGCGCCACAATACTTGTGAACCTAGGTGGCGTTAGTAGTGGCGATCGTATATGAGATAGGACCAATGACTTATGAGGCCATTCATTTTATAAGGAATGCTTTATATCGTTCACTCAATTAACATTAAAATTTCTATACCGACCGTTATATCATACATGACTACGATATAAATCCATTTACCGCTAACGCACAGAAGTACAAAACGGGTAATAACCGCAGCCCGCAGGCGTTCGACCCGAGAACACTAAGTGAGATATGTTTATAATTAAGTTTTGTCACTTGTTCACGTCATCAAAATAATTGCCTCTGTAAAACGACGTCATAACGTTGTAACTTGTAACAGAACGAATATAAATGATTGTATACAAAAAAAAAAGGTACTATATTTAAATTCCAAAGCCCCAAAGGAATGAGCGTTTAAAATGATAAATATCATTTCAGTCTTTTGCAAGGTGCATCTGATGCATAAAACCGGGTCACATCTGGTGCTTTACGGAACCAAACGTCTACGATACTATTATAATATATCTATAAATTTGTTTGATTTGGTGTACTACGCTGTATATGAATAAGTAATGTATATTATAATATATTGGTTACGTCGTTACGACTATATTGTGTACACATCATGTGACGGTAAAGTAAAACAATACTTTTTCTCGTTTATACGACCACGTTCAACTATATAATTTTAATTAGTGAGGTTGACGTTGACCAACTGTATACCAGACTAGTGTATGTTTTAAAGTATAGCAATATCAACAATAGTTTGTCATTTTTATTTAAAATTTAAGAGGGGGCGTTTTAATTCCACGACTCCATTCGATTAGATTCACTCTTCATTTAATCGAATCTACACAATTTACAACTAATAAAGGTACGTATAATCATGATTTTGCCATCCAAACGATGAGAGTAGAAATCTTTGGAAAAGTTGTTCTTCTACGAAATATCGTTAATATTAAATGGTAATTGGTAATCCGAAGAAAATCTCGAATGTAAAAACTGTATCAATTTTAAATGCAGTTGGTGAATCGCGCGTCAGTGCAAACACAACGATTTGCGTATAATTGCATTCTTAGAATTAGACCTATAACTATAAGACTTGTAAATTCTACCGAATTATTTTCAGAAGAAAATACGTCATTATTAAGTTGTTTATATTTTAAATAAATCGATTATTTTTCAATAGCTTTACATTGAAATAGAGAACAATTAATTATTTTTTTAAGGGAATACAATGGTCGGAGAAAAAAAGCGTGTGGTCCTTTGCTATAACAGTCTAACCCTTCTGTCGGCACGGTATGGAGTACCTATTGCATTTGTATATAAGTATTGTGCGTATTGTATAAAAAATACAAATAATAATCAGAAAATACTACAACGTGCAGTAGCCTGATCGGGGCTTAAGTTTTCGTTTATACAATGTTTACATTTATACGTGCAGTACACGCAAGCCGTTTGCTCGTGTATTAAAATATATTACAGTATATTATAGGCAGCGCGTTATTAATAATTACTAATATCGGTATCGCGTGCACATAATGGGTGGTGCACCGGTGTACGGTGAGCTGCAGACAAAAATATAATTTGTTAACACATTTTTCCAACCGGATCTGTGTACTATAACATAAAATGTATATGGTGTTTTGATAATATTTATATAAAATAAATGTGTACTTATCATGTTCGTGTATATAAATATAAATATATATATATATTATATCGATATAAAATTATTCGAAATAGGATGACATTTGTGGCGAAATGTATTCTACGCTTATCGGACATCAAATTTTGTACAGCACCGGTACAACCTGAACATGGCGCGAGCACGACCCCAACTCAGGACAGTCAGGACCCCGAAATTCCTTTTAGGAATTATTCTATTACGTGCGTTCTAATATTCGCATACTTAAAATAACTGAGGCGTCTACGTTGTATACACGTTTTATTATGTGTTGTGTCGTTTAAATTTAAATGTCATACCGAAGTGGATATTATAATACCTAATATCATATATTGTATTATTTATTGTTCCACAAGCGTCATCGTAACCCGAGCGTGTTCGTTAAATAATCATGAACAATGGATTAAAACGTATTAACGATAAATGCATGCGGGTAAACATGCTGCTGCAACTATGGTGTAGTGAATTAAATATTTATTTAAATTAAATCTTACGTAACGACGATAGGCAGGCGGCGCGTCTAACGAACACAGGATGGAAAAATCGATTCTCTTTCAGGGGTCTTGCGTGCAGAAAACGCCCACGGTTTTCGCTCGGATGGCCTTTATCACAATGGACGATACAGCAACATGCCTCACGCACATGTACATAATATAAGATTTATTATATTTTTTTAAGCTCACGTTAGAAATATGCGAGAACACATTTTCATCGCGAACAAATTTCAACTGTTATTTTGTTCTGAGAACGATGTGTGTGTGTTTTTCAAATATAGCATTTCTAACTGGCATTCACGTTAGTTCAATGATTTTAATTAAAAAAAAAAGTTTATTAATGGTCTGATGCAGATGACCGGTGAAATTGTTTTTATTAAAAATTAATTTTATTGTGCTTTAAATTACAGAAACTATATAGTTTATGGAAACACATTGGAAAACATTTTATATTTATTATAGATTAAAATTTTTCTTCCAAAAAAATGGAATGCATGTTAGTGAAGAACATTATAATTAATTTATACAATCTGTCATTTATAAGAATTGTTTTTTTTTTTAATATGATCCTCGACGTAATTATTTATAGATTTATGAACTAATTTAAATCGCTCCCGATACAGAATAAATAAAAGAAAATTCTTAACTAATGAATGTAGACTAAAATTAACTTTGTGAACCGTACAAATTGTACCGGATTAAACTTTTATAAGTAGTTTGAAACTATGATACATTATTTTATCTCAATGGTAAAATATACTTTTCAAATCAATGTTTTGTATCGTTTCTAATCAAACATTTATAGCATACACGTATAATTAGCAATTATATATAAATATGACGTAAAATTATTATATCATAGTATCCGTACGATATTCATCATTATGACATTATAAGTTACTGTAAAATGTCAATGCGTCAATTAATTTTTTTATAATTATTAATATTATCTTAAATTGTATGGCATATTATGGTAATAATTTCAATTTATTTGTATTATTATAAATTTTTATGAAATAAAAATAATTTTTTTCAAATAAAATCATGCACAGCTGATAAAATAAAAACTAATATATTGCACAAGTGCAGTTTTGACACGTTTGGCCCAGGCCAACACTCTAACATGCATTAGTTATATACGTTATGATAATATTGGTACCCATGAATTTGCATATTTTCATTCAACAGTCTCAAAATAAGTTTTGAATTTAACCATCATTTAAACTTTACATTATACTCTATATAGTTCGCCGTATCGCCAATACGTAGTTTAAAGTGCGAACACCGTTGCCGCAATAATCCTGCCTCATTGTACTTAATTATATGGTTTTAACATTGTTGACGTTACGATATTTGACCACGATACGAACTCGAAAATGCAATGAAAATAAAAACCGCCTGCGCGAAGGCCACTGGGTGCCAATCACGACCGATGCAACGTGACTAATACGCAATATTAAAAACTCCAAATCCCAACAATAAAATCGTTTCCGCTGCCATGCCGCAGACTATTCGCTTCAAATAGTCAAACGCGGCTTATGGCATATCGCTACACCGACAACGCATGTCAACATAATACACTCGAATATATTATTATAATTAAACGGTAGTGACCCCGCTGTTTTTGTAGTATACGCATTAACATAATATTGAATGATATACTCAAAGGAATTCCCGCCCACCGCCACCAACATCGAAATTATTATTACTGTATATATTATATTAATATATATTTCGATTGAATTAGTTTTGTTGAGATTATTTATTCTACTTATCTGTTTGAGTTGAATTTTGCCCTTATAAGCCACTGACATATTTATTATTTTGGATCATATTATGAGCGAAGACCGTACTAGTGTTACAATAAAGACGTTTTTAATCATATTTTTATTTCACTGTGTATTTAAATACTTTATCGGTTAGTAAAATTTGTACGAACAGTTCCACATTGTAAACTAAAAATAAAATCGTTAATAATAATGATGCACTTCAATAATCAATATATTGTTTATAATTATTTTGTTTAAATAGCAAATAAATGAATCCATTCTTTCTGGGTCTTACAACTTGGAAATTGTCGAATAATCTTATAAAGAAGGGCTATATACTTCCAACAGTATTTTTTTCGATCAAGTGTTCTATCTATAGCAAACGTTGCATATATATTGTGTAAATAACATATACTCACTGTGCATTATATTCATCAACAAGATGCAATATTTCACATGGATTCGACGAGTGTTTTTTCAAACGCCATTATTTATCGGATAAACTGTAAAAAAAATAGGTACGACGTGTACAAAAAAAAAAAAAAAACAAACTCTTGCACGGCGGCATAGGAGAAAGGAGGGAGACCTTAGTTAAGTGTAGATTTTTCCTATTCACGGAGATAAACAGACAACGGTTTCAAGACCATAATTTCCAGCTATCTGCGAACGTATATTGTCACCGACGACATTACATTGGTACGGTTAAATAGGTAATTGAAATAGATAAATTGAGTAGCATAAAAAAAAGAACGGATGGGCCTCGCTTTGCTGTACAGTTGGGGGCGGAGTGCACCTCGTTTATAGGTATAGGATAGGTCATTATTACAATGGATTTATTAAATTTGAATGCAATGATAGATATCATTGTATACGAATAACGATTCTGAACGGAGTTAATATGTTTGTCTAAAATGTGTATATAATAATATAGTATTTTATATTTAAATTGAATTATAATGGAATCTCGTAAAAATTTAAATTTCAAACAGTCATAAAATTTTTTCCTTTAAGTCCGGTAGAACTTTTTTTTATTGATTTATGAAGAGTAGCTTATGGATAACCTAGTGTTACAATTTTGAACCTTAGTTATTGACAGAAAAAATTTTATGAATTTTCAACTACAAAATAACTAGCAAATTATTGCGATTTTAACATATTTAATACAAATTTTAACTTTATGGGCTTTTAAAAAAATTTGAGTGAAACAATCTCCGATATTTTTTAGTTACAATTAGTGTAACTTATAATAAATCTTGTATTTAATTTTCAAGAGTTTTCGGATAGCCAAATAAATTTCATAGATATTTTTAAAAAAAAAAACTTACAAAAATCGAAAATTTAAATTGTCTATAAATAAGTCAAAATATGTCAAAATACTTTGAAAACTTAAGTATGTATAGAGAATGCCAATATAAAGATTTGGTGAAAATTTCAAGTTTTGCGGTTTTTCGTTTTTGAGTTAAAGCATTTTAAAAAAATGTATTTTGTAAAAACGTGATTTTGCGTAAAATTTCCCGTTTTTTTGTAATTTTTTTCAAAAATTTGGATTTTTGACTTGCCAAAGTACTATCTACATTCACTTTCCTTTCAGAAAAGTTGCTGTTTAAGAAAATCGAAGCATTTTTACTGCCAAAAAGGTGTCGTTAGACACACAAAAAAAAAATAATAATAAAAAAAAACAAAAAAACACATCATTGTAAAATCAATAGATTCCATCACTCCGTTCAGAATCTAAAAAATGTAAGATCTCAGTCTATTTAATTATAATGTATGATATGCTGATTTTTTTTTTATATCCATTATTTATTTTTATGTGAGTGATAAAATTTTGGTTTTATTACTATTATTATTATATGCATATATATATATGTTTTTAAAGAATTCTGTATTCGTATTTAATTGTGTAATTGATAGCTGACAGGTTATGTGAATTATATTTGATTATATGATTTATTGATATATAACAGCATTGATCTTATAATAACATTACATATATTATATAAGAATGAGTTTATAATAAAATAAATAATAACTGCAGTAAACTGCAGTATGTTACAGATGCAATTTTGTTTATACTTATCTATATACAGAATGAAACGAATTCTAAAATATAAGCTAACTATATCGTATATTCTATGATATATTCTATGATATTCGTATAGTACAGTTATCAGAGGAGGGTACAACCTTTTTATTACCTAGGATCGTAATAAAAACGTTTCCTTTATGATAATAGTGTATCTGCAGGTAAAGGCATTTTGAACATAATATTTTATTATATTTTTCATTTGACATCTTAAATAGGTACAGTAATAAATCTGATTCTTTTTTAAATCTTAATTTTTTTAAATGAAAAAAAAAAACAAGAAAAATATTTCAAATACGTCACATTTTAAGATAAACAAGCATTTTTTTTTTTTAATTTTTACTTAATTTAGTGAGCAGAGTAATAAATTATTACGGACTGGGTATAATTATATAACCTCATATATTTGGTCGAACCACTGTCACAGTTTGTAGTAGGTACTAATTGACCGCGCGAGATAGATTTTATATGTAACAATAGACCGTACTATAAGTGACATCTTGGACCTGTATCTATACGACTATACGTGTATATATATATATATATATAAGGATTGCGGAGAGGATGACAATATTTGTTTGGGATAGGTATATATGCGGTTCACATCCACCGAGGAAAAAAACACCCGACGTTTAATGGTTTCATGTACTCGGATGATAATGATTCGTTGTCGGCGTAAAAAAAAAAAATAAATAAAAGGCGTTTGCCGAAGGGTTCGCGCCACACGGACCTCCTTTATAAATTACGTGAGAGTGAACGAGAAAGAGAGAGAGAGAAAGAGACACAAGTACACACATACACACACACACACACACACACACACACATATATAATTTAAACACACACATTATGCACAATCGGACCAATAATTACCGTAGCAACGCGTCGTCGTAATAATAGATATAGGTAATATAATAATGATATTTTAACGACAACATGAAATTATTATAATACATCTCGTTTGCCCCGGTGCGCGCGTTGTGAGAGAACGGTCGTACAATTTTTTCTTCTCTCTGTCATACTACGCGCGTACATGTTCTGCTGTCTGTACATCACAATATTATTTAAACGTTTTCGCATACCCCCGCTCCATACTAATCTATGGTGCAATTTTTTTTTTCTACTTATATACACACATAATATGTTGCACATAAATGCACGATATCGCGCGCGCGTACAATAATATACTCAAGTGATATCGATTGCGCATGGGAGGTTGACCTTTGACGCGCGGTGGATCGATCAATCACGCCACACATGAATAGGATAATATTATAGTAACTACGTGCTTACACAATGATACCATACCATGCGCACAGCACGCGCATTGGCCTCAGGCATTTTTGGTAATAATATAATCCAGTCGGTTGTCGCCGTTTGACGTTTACGTATTTTAATATAAAGACTCGAGCGCGCTGCAGCCGTTGGACCGAATACATATTATTATGTACATATATTATAATATGTGAGTGGTAGAAATTGCAAAGTTTAGTAGTGATGACGGCGAGCAATTTTCCCAATGTGTAGAACTATATTAATTGATAACGTCGTGACGCCACATTTATTATTATTGATAAATTGACAAATGATGAATTGAGCGACTTATATAATAGTTTTGATTTTGATTTTCGGTAAATTTATACTTCGACAAAAAAAAAAAAAAACTAATGAATTGAGAATAAAAAAATAGAGATAGCCTAGGGCAGCAACACGAGCAAGACTAGCAGGAGTCTATGAGCACGTCATAATTATTATGAAACATAATATTTATAGTACGATATCCATACTTGAAATATTATACGCATATCATTTTAATGTAAAATGACATTGCAAGTATACATATTTATTGTATTAAATGTCGTTTATTCGTTTCCGCTAAGGAAAATACAAAAATAATGGCCAGCCAAGAAGCTTCTTTCCTGGTCACAACTCACTTGGCAATGAAAATAAATGCGATTACGTTAAATATAAGGCGGTCACAAAACAACCGGTATCAAAAAACCTCTTAAGTCGAACAATTCATCGGGAATTTTCTCAATCCTTCCATTTATTTCCCGATGTCTGATAAACATGATTAGTACGCTTCGGTAACGATAATATATAATATACCTACAATTCGTATATGTGTGGCTCGTATGTTAAACATATATTATAGGTATATTACCTATATATTGTATTATATTTTTTTGTCGTTCATATAATAATATAAGATATCGTTTAATATTTGAACGATTTAAACGATTCAGACCTAGTTTTTTTCAAAATGTTATTGTATCACTGTCCGTATAGCTATAATCAAACGCGGTATTGTTCTGTTTCTCTTATATTTATAAAATTGTTTCTTCAATGTGTCGTTAGGAACCTTCAAATGACATCTGTCGGATTGTCCAGGCAGTAATCATCACACCATTCTTCTTCTTTTAAGAAGATTTTTTGGTTGCATCTTGCGTTTTTATTTATACTTTAAATTCGTGCACACCACCTGCTCTCGTCATCAGGTGCTCTCGTCCAAGTAGATAACTGTGTCTTTGGATCTTTATTAAGTAGATATTCATTATGGTTCGTTAGGTTTTAAGGGAAACGCGATGAACAGACAGTGATAAGCGCGTCATGCAACATTGAAACGAACGTGACATTTTTCAAAAAAATAAAAACAATCCTTGAAATGTATACAGCTTGTGGAGAAATACAATTTTTACTCTTTGCGAGCTACAATTTCATGTTACGCATAATCTATTCCACCTACATAATAATTACGAAAAATCAAGATGTGTAACTCCTTCTCGATTACCACGCGTTCATTTTGTCACTGTTCATGTCAAATATAAGTACCTATCGAGTTTTTGATAGATAAAATAAATAATTAAAACTTAAAAAGTTCTCAACGAGTTACGCTGTAGTAGAACATGCAATAATATAGGTAATGTAATAAAGAGCAAGTGTTTATCTCCAATTATCAAGGTTTGTAAAAAAGAAACGAAACCAACTGGGAATTACTCACGCCCTATATCCTGTCTATGTTACCAATAATTACCGTAAAAAATATAGCATGTGTAACCTTAATAGGTTGACACGTGTACCAAAAATAATAAATGTACAGGGGTGCAATATGGGGTGTTTAAAAAAATATTTCCGAGAAAATGGGGGAACTATTATTTGGAAAATCTACCTACTTCAATTTTATTTCAAGTATCTATTTAAATATTCAAAATATATAAGACAATCGGTAAGATTTTAGTTATTTATAGTTATGAATTTCGATAAATTTTTTATCTTCAACATAATATATAATTATTCATGAATGAAATAAATTAATAATAACAATAATATGTTGGTGAGGATTCTGCGGCTACCTCATTGACAGTGGTATCACCAACGAATGGACCGACCTCACAACTATGTGTCTATGTATCCATATCCGAGCCCTGTATTTATAATAATTGCCAACGACTCAGATATAGGAAATGTCTACAGGGATCGCATAAAACTAGCGACTTGTGGGGAATAGTGTCTCAAGTCACGTCCATTATTATCCATACTATGCCGAATGATACCGATCGACAGTATCGGTCAACATGTTCTAACTAACATAAATATGGGTGGACTAGTCGCCCGACACGATATCGAATATGTTTTATCGAACGATTTTTTTCATGCATTTATATAATAATTGAAACATAATCACTCCATTCAGAATCTAATAAAATAAAATAAATAAAATGAGAGATTCAGAAGATATTGCAGTACGCAGTAGCTGCTGCTGCAATATCATAGGAGTATTCGAGTATTATATCTATTTTTGTATTGTGGATTAGTTGGATCCCACAATAAACTTTGATCACATGATACTTTTAAGTAAAATAAATTGTTTGATTATGATTTCAATTTATCATGAATTAACGAGAAACTACAATTAATAAAACTAAAACCAATGCACCCAGGATAAAACACAATTACACTATTAAATATAATTGATATTTGTGGTTTTTATAAATTTTGTAGTTGATTAAGTTATGTGATAATATTAGTTGTGGCTTAAAGGTTGAGCAACATGCTTATTGTTTCAATACGTTCACACACTCCTGTTGTCGATTCAATTTTATTCGATCCGTACTGACTTGATTAGGGTTGCGTTCGACCAGGCCTGACATGTTTCAACAAAACCGGGTGACACGTACTAAATTTCTTCGAACCATTCAACATATTGTAGACACGGCTTAATATTGTTATTTTATATCAAGTCATTTAATGAGACTGTTTGAACAAATACCACACCACATTAACAATATAAATCTATGACGTAGTTAAAAGGGATGGGGAAGCCGGAAGATTTTGGGTGTTTAAACGCCCCCCCCCCGAACCAAAAACTAATTTTAGTTTTTGTTTTTTAAATGATAAATTATCACAGAATATTTAAATTGCATGGTTGGCTTAAAAAAAATGTCTGGCTCATTTTGTTTTATACTAAATATTTAAGTTATAAATGTCAATTTACTATAAAAATACTAGAAACTTGAATTCATTTTAAATGTTGTAATCCACCCCATCAAGAAAATTATATCTACACCAATGCAACACACTATATTGATGAAATCAAATATATTATTTATAATTCTGATGAATAATATAGGAAAATAGTAATTTGTGTTTATAGGTTATTATTATTATTTTTTTTTTACGATATTATGTTATTCACGAGATACTTTTATTCATTTATTCCATTGTTTTTATTTGTAGAAACTGACAAACTGCAGTGCAGACGACTTTCAATTTTTAAATGGAAATGACCTGTAATTTAAATTTCAAATCCCAAGAGATTATTCTTTTAAATAGGTACTGTACACATTGTTACATACATTTTCTGTAATTACATAAGTCTAATAACAGACCAACTTCGAGATGAAAAATGTAACGTGCTACTTTGCGTTTCATCAATCTAAACTTCGAATACCAACATATAGTATTATAATATTAAATTACAAAACTTTCACGGACAGTGAAACGAAATTGCGTATGATGAAGTATTGTGTGCAAAACACGGGTATCGTAATAACTAGGTTTTAAATTATACACAGCCAAATCACGTTTAAATTTTTTTTCGCAAATATGAATATAAGTTTTAAATATATAGTTATATATAATTTTTAATTTTTAAACGGATCGCTCGTCCCGCGGAAGGATACATTTTTAGATATTCATCCGTAACTTTGGTCTCCGATTTTTGTCACTGAGGGCCCTGGGAGAAAGTGCGTTTTACTATAGAGCACCCTTGGCCCTTGGGCGTACATAAGTAATTTGTATACGGTCTCACAGCGGCTGTACTTTTAACCGAGCAGTGCGTGTGTGTGCGTGCTACATAATATTTATATGCCTATAAAAAAATGTTCACTTGAATAGTCTTAGTTAATAGGGTTTTCTCTAAACGCACACGGATTTATTGAGTTTTTCCACCAAATCTTATTCAAAAACCCGTTTTCGAATATTATAGTTGCATGCGAATTTGGTAGACGAACACGAGTTATTATATTAAATTATTTTATTTAGATACCCGCATAGTCCGTAGAGAACTTATTGCGCAAAAACCCGAAAATTGTTTTTCGCAAGACTTGCCAAGTTACCCGTAGCTCGTTCGTAACATGTATCCAAAAATGGTTATTTTTTTTCTGCGTCAACGTTGGTCGGTGATTGGTGCTGCAATATTCTCGCAACAACTTTTCAACGTCTGCGAACAGTTAAGTTATTACGACAAACATTACGCGACGCATTGGTGATAAACGATTACTCTATAGTAACTGTATCACAAAATTAATGTTCGATACTTGATGGAAATATGAATGGTTTACTGATCAGATTTTTTTTCAATAGATTGGAAAAATACTCTAATCAAAATTTGCTAAGAAACTTAAAAAATGACCTGTCGTTTTTGTTCGGAAACCAAATAGGTGCAGCGACAACAGTATATTCATGAAAAATAAATTATTGTTAATTTTATCTAGCGAAATATTTACTTTATTCGCCTCGGTGCATGCTGTATACAAATATTTGCCAATATCGATACGGTATAACGTGTCCCATAATAAAATGTCACACATGTGTAATATTATAATATTATAATTATAACCTTTACCAAAAACACTCGGACGTGACTTTGCGTGACTGCATCGCGCAAATCGTGCCGAGACAATGGGAACAAAACATTACCATACAGCTGAACACGGATGATTTCATTGTTTGGTCGTTTTTATCGTTGATATTATAATAATATTTTTATAATACAACAACAAACAATTGCCCATAGGCATCATAGATAATACATAATATATGATGTAAGTATTAGGTATTTATATGACAGGCATACACCGGTCATATGAAAATTTATCGAAAAATCGATTATTATAAGAAACTTTATATGTATATATATTATTATATATTTCGTATATAATATTAGTGATATTGATCACTTCATGAAATAGAAAATAAAACGGATTTTTCACATTCCGTAAAATACGAACATTTATTTCATGGAATTGTAATTTTTTCGTGAAATGGTCATTCCAGTTATCCGATATTGTATAATATAGTTTAATATCACATAAAGTAACACTTCGTGTACCATAAAAAAAGGTTTTTACTTACTTAAATCAATTTCTACATAAGCTTGTATCGGTCACATACATAGACACCCGCAGGCAATTTATCGGGAGGGGCAAAATAGAATCTAACACTAAAATGTATGTATTATTAGAAAAAAATGTGTGTTCTTTTCTTGCTAAAAGTACGTTATTATAATTATATTTGTTTATTATTAAATAAAAACGGAATTATTCGCGGTAGTAAAATAGGCGTATGGCAGAACACGAAGGAAACGAATGACTATCGCACTAAGAAAAAGAAATACATAAACTGACCCGTGAGGAGGTTGAAAATCTTAAAGTATAAATGGTATATGATGTACACACCGTTAGTTTTTGATAGTAAAAATGTGACCATCATTTCGGCCTTAGTCGAAAACGATGTTTACGAAATGGGATTTCGTGAAAGCGGATTATGTTCTGGTCCCTCGTGTTGACCGATGCGCAGTTTTCGGATGGATTGTTTTTACGCGGCCGGGCGGATAATTTGTTTTTTTTTTTTTTACATCGAACAAAAAAACAAGACAACAATATATTATATTATAATGCCCATGGGGAAATCCAACGAAAACCCCTCGGTGGGCCTCACGTTGCAACGCGTATGTGTATATTTTACGATGCGTCCGCGCCAGCCTAATAATAAAGGAAATTGATTGGAATATGATGCAGATTCATGATGCATCGTTTCGGTCATCACAGGTCAAAGGCGACGGCAGCAAATGAAACACCGAAACCGCATATTCGGTTCGGTTGTGTTAATTAAAAAATAAAATAATATGCTCTAACGAGTCAATTATTGCGAGTTATTTGGTAATCCTCCTCACGTCGGCCGAGTGATATATGAGGACATAATATTAATCTATATAGGCGTATATGTTATAAACGGAAAAAGTATTTCATTTTTTTTTTTTTTAACATAATTTATTTCATTATATTACCTGTGTTATGTTAAATACTTCGTACAAAAATTAAGTCGGTAAAAAATGAATTATTGGTACTGTGAGAATACTAGATATATGTAAATAAATATTTGGTAAGTACTATCATATTATTATAATTATTTTTTCTATTCGTCTTTATATGTTTAATAACATCATGCCATAAGCCTATATAAGATGACAGTTGCCAATCGTAAGCTATTAGGTACCGAACGTTATTGCGTTTATCGTTTTCAATAAATTTTCTTTTCTTTTAAAACATCTCACTTTTGACAAATTAATAACACAACAAGAAAATACATTGAAAGTAAAAAGTAATGACTAGGTAGGTAAATATTAGGTGTTTGGTACTGGGTATAATCTTGAACATCGACCAGCAGTTTTTTTATTGATAATAAAAACACATAACGTGTTGACTTGTCTGCGCCTGTTTTAATTATCCCGACTTCGGACCGTTTTTCAATTGGGTCTTTAACCCCATCGGTAAAGGTTTACTGTATAGATTGAAGTGGTTCATATCTTTTTTTTCATATATAACGAGTAGTGAGAGGCGTTATTGTCGTTGATTATCTATTCCGGCGGCTGGCAGCGTTAATACGAGAAAATAACGTCGTAAATAAAATATGATCAACATTCGGGAGAACACGGAAACGTCGCGAGAATTCAAGCCGAATAGGACAGACGTGCACCGCACGAATAATAATATTAATTTATAACTCAGTTACGTAACATTTCTACTTACCGTTAGCGTGTGGCGTGTAGTTGATATCGTCCGGGTTTAGTTTTTATTTTTCATTACACTTGAAAATTCAACTATTTTTTCTCGTCCCCGACGAAAATCGACTTTTGTTAAATCCTCGGAGCAGTCACGACGACAAGAAGACGATGGCGTGTGTCGTTCAGTTGCAGTGTTAACACGCAATGTAATATATTATAAGAAACATCAACAAAGAGTCTATACAATTGACTAAGATCACGAGTTTATTGTATATATATATATAAATATGTATAGTACACATTTATATAAAGTTCTTTTTAAAACATATATCCATGTTTTATATATAAATATAATATGTATATAAACGTATATTGAAATATACATAGGTATAAATAATGTATACACATCATATACATTGATTTTTTCACACAAAATATTATCTAATAACACTACATACAAAAAAAATAAAGAAAAGAAAAACATTTACAACATTCATAACATATATAGGTACAAATAACAATAATTATAATTTATAGATAAATTTCTTTTTTTAAAAATAAATATTATAATATTTTCTATATGGTTAATAAAAAATTATAATAATAATTTATGTTTCAATATATGTATATAATTTTTTTTCGTGAAACTTATATTCTACAAAATATATATATATTTTTTTTAGTGAGCTTTGTCTTCATTCAATAAAAGTACATAATAATAAAAAAGGTTTAAGAGAGAAACAGAGATGAGGATATATGTATATGTTAAGTGGAGAGGAGTAGACAAATATAATTGTCGTCAAAGGATACACTTGTGTATCTTTTTGAGAAATGAAAAAAAAATTTCTGCCCCTAGTGATTTTCAAAAACCGTGATAAATTTGCGCAGAAAACAAACCAACGTTTTTGAAGACGAAAAATGTGTGTACGACGATAAATTAAAAAAATGCAGTTATTGTATTTTGCACAATGGTGTAGGTGAGTAAATACGAAAAAATCGGGAGTTGAGGTCGAATTACAATTATACAACTACACAATAATCAGTCTAAATTTATAACGTAAATATATAATATAATATAATATAGAAAACAATTATATAAACTTAATGTCTGGAATGTCAAGACTGCGGATAAAACGAAAAACAAAAAAAAATAAAAAATAAAAATTCAATGATGCTAATAATTTTTCTTCTTCGGATGGTATAATAAAAATATGTTTAGGTATCGTAAAAATAATAATAATAAAAATGATTAAAAGTAATAGTATAAATATATATAATGATAATGATAATGTAAATTTTTTCTCCAACCGTATGATATAATATAGAGCACCGTTAAAGTGATTAAAAATAAATACAATAATAAAATGCATATTGCATTGTACACGATCCGTACGTTTCACACGGTAATAATATTATGAACGCGCACGCGAGCCACACAGGAATCATATTGATAAAATATTATAATATTAACACGAATGCATCGTAAGTGTTCACAAGTATACAGGACGCGGGGGGCACACACCGATCGGGGGCGGGGGGTCAAAGGGACGCAGGGATGGCAATAACGAACGGTTTAGTAGCGTATATCGTTTTCGAATATATACACATCAATAATACAATATAGTGTTAATATAAATAAATATATATTATAACATGTACACATACCCTATTGTACAATAGTAGACGAGGAATGCATGTATTCTATGTATAATATTAAATTATAATATACTGTATACGTGTAATAATAATAATGTGTTATCGTCTACGTGCACGCGCGCGTACGTGTGTTATTATATATATATATATATATATATATATATATGGCAATATCGCGGTCGAAGGATACGGAGGTACGTGGGAAGAGGAGAAGGGGGGGAGGGCAAAAAATGGCAAAACTATTATTTTATATATTATATTTTTTTCTTCCGTCGAATCGTCGACGGTGTCATACGGCCGGTAACGACGAGTCGGGTTGCGACAAGTCGATGGAGTCGCATTCGGGCGGTGGTCGTTTGGAACTGGCCGCGCTGGTGGCCAGGCTGCTCTCGATGCTGTCGAAAAAGAACTCGTCGTCGTGGTGCAGGTGCTGCAGTTCTTGGCCGTCGTTTTGGTCGCGGAGCCGAGCGGCCGCGGTGGCCATGGAGTCGGGCGGTTCTTGGACCTCGTCGACCGCCGGCAGAACCGTCTTCTTGTTGTCGATCAGGCAACGGCTTTGCCGCACGAGGTTTCGGCGTCGGAACAGCTGTTTCTTGGTGGAGCACTGTTGTGCCGAGGCCCGAGGGGAAAACAAAAAGAAACAAAAACAAAATCCGTTAATAAATCGCATCGCACCATGTCGATACACCTATAATATTATATAGGCACTGCTGTGCACACGCGTAATCCGTTATTATATATTATTAGTTGTTTCTACACCGACAGACATGTCAAACAACAAGCGGCCCATCCGGGTTTAGTGAAAAATAAACGGTTGCTTTGAACAATTTGTATGTTTAAAATACACGTCTAATAATTTATAAATAAATACGTATTATACGAATAAATTTGTAAAGAATATTTTGTATAAAATGTCGTTTTTTTTTTTTGTAGCCCGCATTTAGTTTAATATTCGTATATTGGTATAGTTTTTTTGATATTTTTTTTGGCCCAGTTGATACTTGAGTTTGACATGCCTCTTCTACACGAACACAAACAAACAATATAGGCAAGTAAAGCGGTTAGGTCAGGGACGTGCCGAAGTGGTAGTACTAATAATATTTCAACCCTTCCCTCCCAAAATAATGCGTCTCACATTCATTTCTTCGTCGTTCACATTTTAATCATAATCAATTCTATTATGTACAAACCTTACCGCAATGGTATGTTAGAGGTTAGATGAGGTTATTTGAAAGGGTTTAGAAAGATGGTCAAGCGATTATCGATTATATAGTTGCAGTGTGTCGATTTGCGAGTGTTGGGGGGATGAATAATATATTATATTGTATACGATTTATATAATAATATAATTTGGTGTACGAGTACTAGCGAGCAAACAATGATTCATTTTTCCGTCGGCAGCACGAATACAATAATAATAATAACAAAAACAAGAATGTTGATCTATACAAAAAAATCGTTATCGTTATTATTGTGATTATGATTATTGCGCGTTATTGTGTAACACGGAGCGCGATATATGCAACGATTCCGCCGTTACACGCGGTGGACACGAGATTGGTGCACATAGTATTATAATATATATTTATATATTGACGTTCCGTACAGTTGTTATATACATGGCGAAAGTCTCGAACGCAAGGTTTTGCAGTGTTTATACAACTATGGTTACGGGCGTTGGGCACATGCGGTTATATGGTCCGGTATATAGAATTATGGAAGGAAATAAAATATCGTATGGGTTAAGCATGATAGTAAGAGAATGCGCAGAGAATAGATGGATTTTTAGTACACTGCATTATATGTGTGTGTATGTACGTATATTGTGAGAAACTGAAATGTGTTTCTCGTCATTATAATGTACCGTCCATATACCTATATTGTTATTTTACATTATTATTATTATTATTATTTCGATTAGGTGTGTACATTACGCGTAATCGGTGTAATTGAGATTTTCTTTTTCGACGGTACCGCGCGAATACGACGGTAATGACGTTCGGGGAGAGATTTTTATTTTATTTTTTCATTTCGTTAGTATTTTCGGACATTCCCCCGCTCGTTTTCACTTGCGTGCGGCATATACACGGTAGTTCTGTCGCGAGAAAAATACAAAAATCGCAAAGCGTTAAAAAATATATACGATCGACGGATTCGTATTATATATACTTATGTAAATATGTAATGTAATATACTTCTTTTTTCCATATTATGGCCACTAAATTATAACTGTATCTTATTATTTCTTTCGAATGAATCACGCGTACCTACTAACCTATACTGTTATTATCGCAATAAAGTCGAGGAGTGCCTGCACGCGGCGAGATTACGAATCAACGTTATGCAACAGACAGATCTCCTAATAATATTATAATACGTGAAATGCAACAATATTCCTCACTCCCATTCTGGTGAGTATTCGGTCTAATGTATCGTCGGAGATAAAAAAATAAACAATACCGCACAGTTACAGCCGATCATTTGCTCGTTATCACGAAATGAACTGGGAACGATGAAGTCGATTGTCACCACAGATATGTATAATAAACTAGATTGCTAACTCGTGATAATAAGTGAAGTTTACTGTCCGCCATTTTTGTGGGAATTATGTGTATTATTACAGTCTTATCAACAACGAATATTTTGAATACTGAATATATTCTGTATAATGACACGATTAAAGATATGTTATATTTATAATGCATTAATGACAGATCACAAATATATATATATAATATTCATATCATGGTATAATTTAATGAATTACAATGATTTAGAGGTTATTGTCTTAATTGTATATGAATGTATAAAATCTATAATATGAAATGACAAATGTGCTTTCTATTATTCTATGTATATCGTACTCCTTACTTTGTTTTTGTTTGAGTTCCTATGTACCTAGGATTAAAATTTAAAATGCCTCAGTCTTTTTGAGTGGTTGGATGTAGAAGTGTAGCTGGTAAAGCTAAAATGAAGTTTTTTAGGTAGCTTTATTCTTATGTTGTTATTTACTGAACATTCTTAGATTTTATTTAGTCAATTTTCGTTTAAATAACTGATTATGCTTATTCATATTCTGTAGTTTTCCATCTAACAAAGATCTACAGGCTAAATGGGTTGATGCTTTATGTAAGGGAAATTTTGTTCCTTCATACCATCGTGTATGTAGCTTACATTTTACATTGGATAGTTTTGAAAAAACTTCATGGTAGATCGCTTCCTCGTAGTGTACCCTGGGCAACGTCAAATGCAACTTTGATGGCAAAAGATCTACCAGCTTTAGTGGCATACAATCATATTTTGATTTACTAGTTTTGTAAAAATAGCTACTATTACTATCTGGCTTTTTCGCGGCTTTTACACTCATTAACATATTAAATAAAATGGTTGATATATATATAATAAAAAATAAAATTATTTTATTTATTTTATAGAAAATTAAATAATGTTTTGAGTAGATGATAACACTATGTGTAACTGATAAGATTATGATTCCCACAAAGATGACGGAAATAATAGCTTCATTCATTTCAATGATAAGCATATCACAGTTAGCAATCTAGTTTATTATGTATATCTGTGATCGTCACATTTCTCCGCATAACAGATATACTACTTATAAAAATACAATATTTCTTGAGTCAAACCATTATCATATCGAAGAGGAAATTAATGTAAATCAAAGTTCACAATGTTCTCTTGATAAAAGTTTATAAATGTGTATTAATATACACGAATTTTATTTTTTTATTAGAACTTGTAAACGTTCAATTCACGCGATAAATAGGGTAATATATATATTATATAAGACACGGAAAACCACACGAGCGCAATAAACGGGGAACGCGGCATGCGCTTGAAAAATCGGGGATTCGTTTGGATATACGCGTTTTAAAGATAATTTTTCGCACTGCAGTTATCATACGTTGGACTTATCGAGATCGATCTCCAACGCATATAAACCCCTCAGCGTATTTCGATAGAAAAATAATAATATACCTATACAATAGAAATGGGTGTGATTATGCACGCGAACAACGCCGACGCATGTGCATACTGCAGATATTGGCTGTTAAGTGCAACTATACGGTGCACTCACCACGCCACTGGATGAATCATTGATAATCATTTCGCGCGTGTTGTACTTAGATACGTAGATGTATATTTATAAATAAATATAGTTACATGCAAACAGTATATAATACATTTATACGACTCCTACATAGGAAGATACGGTCGGCTAAACACGCGGTTATTATTGTTGGTGGCGCAATCCGAAAGCGGCCACGGCGGCGATTCGCGTTTCCTATATAATAATACCATAATATGTGTATAAAATATATTATCTACAGTTTTGGGTCTGAAATCAGTTGTTTACGTCGTGGTCGTCGTCGTCGGCGTATAAGGAGGCGAAAAAACTCGCGCGCGCGATGACCTCTCTGTCGCTGTTGCCGTTTTAATAATCGGCTATATAATATAATTAACGATTTCTCTCCCACGATTTATCTCCGCGACATTATACTTTATAATACAGAAGCGTGTATCGTGTAAAAATAAATGTATATATATACATATTATACGTATATATATTTGCGGGGACACAATGTTATTTGACGGTAGGATTTTTCTGTAACGGATTCGATTTATTACGCAGTGACTGTACCCCGCAGTCGCGGCGTGGCGTAGGTCAAACATGTATACACTCTCGGCGTATACGATTATACCATATAAATAGACAAAAATATATATATATTTTTTTTTCTAAAAGGGTTCACATAATTATTATACGTATCTACGACGTGTACAGCTAGCTGTGTGATATAGGCAGTGAAAAATAAAACAAACAGCGAATTATGCGGACGTACGACCGTCGAAATGACGCGGTGGAAATACTACGTCAGCTTCGGGCGTGACGGAGGCGGTGACGTTGGGTAATCTGTGAGGCTGCGACGGACCGATAGTATAACGCCTAGGGAAAATCGACAACGTCTTTCGTTGTTATTGTCGTTATCATGATTATTACTACTATATCGTAATCGAATAATCGGTCTGATCACACCATCGTTTATATAGCGGCAAGGTAAGTAGGAGGTATGCAAGTAGGTACCTAAGTGTCTGGAATGGACCGGAAAAAAATAATCGTAAGACAATCTTAAGAAATTTTAGAATTACATTCGTGTATATATTACGGAATCCTAAACAATTAAAAACAGCTAATCGGACGATTTGCACGTCCGTCGGGAGGTTTGATCAGATATAGCGGAACAAGCGTTATGCGCGCGTAGGTCTTACAAGTCGTGTAGTACGATGGCGATAACTTGATGTCTAATCGAGAAAACGAATATATTTCTTTCGCCGTCCTTATGACAACACTACATAGTGTGGTGCGGTTATTATACATTGACGTTCGATTATATAACCTTATTATGTGTTCTCTACAAGTGTACATTATTTGCCAGGTGATAATATTTTACATTATTATAATAGAAAATAGGTATATGAATATATAATGCACTTAAATATATTGTTTTAGTACAATAACCCAAAATTGCGACGGGCGTATACAATGGACGACAAATTTAAAAATATTATTAATATAATATATACCTGTACAACCTGTGGATTTTAATTAAAAAAAAGTAATATATATATATATATATATATATATATATAATATATATTACATAGATATATAACAATAATAACTAAAGTCGACAAATCGATAATCATTATATGTACAACGTATTGACATTTGACGTACCCATACACAAAATCAAAAATATAATGAAGAATGTATCTGCTCAGAATGTTTAATAAAAAATGATCAAGTAAATACAACTCAAATGGAAAACACAATTTGACTGAGACAATATATACAAACTGTAATCAACTAATAACATTTTCCAAGTTATCAATAAATATTATCAATACGTTTATAAGTACCTATATTTTTATGTATTAAATATTCTGAAAAGAAAAATTAAACTCAATGCGTTCAAATAGAAAATGTCTATATTATATTATATACGTTGACCATTAAATTCACGTAATTGTGCATATTTAAATTATGTACACATAAGCAACCGTGACATTCTATATAAATTAAAAAAATATCAGAATATTTCCTAAATGTACATACATTATATTATACGTACAACATCATCAGAGTAACATTGCAATTTTATAACAAGGAAATGCTTAAATCTGTGTGTGCCGCCTTCATCTGATGAAATTAGCGTATATATTTATTATCATTTCGACTTTCGTTTTTGGATATGTACGGAAAAAAAATAGTAATAATAAAAAAAAAAAGACCATAATTACCAGCTATCTGCGAACGTATATTGTCACCGACGACATTACATTGGTACGGTTAAAATAGGTAATTGAAATAGATAACTTGAGTAGCATAAAAAAAAAGAACAGATGGGCCTCGCTTTGCTGTACAGTTTGGGGTGGAGTGCACCTCGTTTATAGGATAGGTCATTATTACAATGGATTTGTTAAATTTGAATGCAATGATAGATATCATTGTATACGAATAACGATTCTGAACGGAGTTAATATGTTTGTCTAAAATGTGTATAAAATAATAGTGTTTTATATTTAAATTGAATTATAATGGAATCTCGTAAAAATTTAAATTTCAAACAGTCATAAAATTTTTTCCTTTAAGTCCGGTAGAACTTTTTTTTATTGATTTATGAAGAGTAGCTTATGGATAACCTAGTGTTACAATTTTGAACCTTAGTTATTGACAGAAAAAATTTTATGAATTTTCAACTACAAAATAACTTGCAAATTATCGTGATTTTGACACATTTTATACAAATTTGAGCTTTATGGGCTTATAAAAACATTTGAGTGAAACGATCTCCGATATTTTTTAGTGACGATAAGTTAAGCTTATTATAAACCTTTTATTAAATTTTCCAGTTTTCGGCCAGCCAATTAAATTTTATAGATGTTTCAAAAAAATTTTTTTACAAAAATCGAAAATTTAAATTGTCTATAAATAAGTTAATATATGTCAAAATACTTTGAAAACATAACCATATATAGAGAACACCAATATAAAGATTTGGTGAACATTTCAAGTTGTTGCGGTTTTTCGTTTTTGAGGTAGAGCATTTTAAAAAATGTTTTTTGTAAAAACGTGAATTTGCGTAAAATTTCCTGTTTTTTCGTAATTTTTTTTATCGTTTTTATCGTTTTTTTCGATTTTTTCAAAAAGTATTGAAAAAGTTGGATTTTTGACTTGCCCAAGTACCATCTACATTCACTTTCCTTTCAGAAAAGTTGCGGTATAAGAAAATCAAAGAATTTTTACTGCCCCAAAACGTGATGATAGACACAAAAAAAAAAAAAAACACACACATCATTGTAAAATCAATAGATTCCATCACTCCGTTCAGAATCTAAAAGTCAATTTTGACCAGGAAGAGCCAGAGCAGATTATCTGATTATTACCTAGTTAATTTATAATCGTGCGTACACGCGGCTGAGCTAATCAAATGATGCTGGATGATGGTATTGGGTCGATGCGGGACGACGGACACGTATAGTAGAAGCAATCAGGAAGTCGTTTCCGGTCGCGGCGAGCTGGTCTAAACAATACAGCGACGACTGCAGTGTCTACGGGTAGAGGAACCGGAACAAATTACACCGATGACGTATCGGCCACCGAGATTTTCGGACGACAACATTTGCAACGAATTTAACTCTCTCTGCAGTCCTCCCTCTTCCATCTCACCAGTATACTACCAAAATTCACGGATGTATTGTAATATAATAATTTAATATACACTGCGCGGAAATAATAATAATTACTTTCGGAACAATTTCGCAGGGAAATTAGGTTATGACGAACGCACTGTGCAGAGACCTCATCGTCCGCGCGGAATGGGCAAAAGTATTTCGCTTATAATAATCACACGGCGAACGACAGGAACCAGCACCAGATCGTCGTATAAACAAGTATATTAGTCGTATATAATACAAGTATAACACTACAATAACAACAATCAACTCTAAAATGCGTTTTCTCTCGGACCATAACATATCTCTTCTAGCGCGCGTTTATTGTACGCGTAAACATATATAGATTGCAATCGTTACTAGGAATAGATAGATATGGAGTATAATACACGACACTATAAATTAAACACAGTGTGTATGATCTATCCTCAGTGGGGAATTTCGATAACATAAATTTCGACATTCCGTATATATATAACTTTGACGGATACGTGCTCAATTCGACAATGGGGAGGTCAGTATAGTGACGGAAATCTAACGGAAGTAGAAAGTGTAGTGTACTATAGCGTATATTATTGATGACAAAAGCGCGAACAGAGCTGGTGAAAAACCGTCACTGCATTGTTGTAACGACGGGAAGCAACGCTGCCTAAAACGCGTACCTACCTATTTCTAGTGTGGCGAATAAACCGTAAAACCGATTGTTACATTTTAATCTGTATTGAACCATTTAGTGAGTACCTATATTACAAAATAATAATTTGTACAGTACAAAAGCTGATTACGGCGGTGCGGTGGTCGGCATTTATGTATGTTTATGCATAATATATATATATATTTATATGTGTATATTTAAAAATCGTTTTACGCCACGACGATAACATGGTAATAATGAGAGCGACGCGTTCAAGAGGTCACAATATGTTTCGGGGGAACCGAAATCAGACTCGGTGACAATAATATCGTTACGATGAGCCTTAGGGACTAGGTAAAGGTGTAAACGACTGGGAGAAATGAATCATTGTTTAAAAACATTAAAATTAAAAATAATTCCCAGGCGCAGTGGTTTTGTTGTATGAGGACATGGGCGACGGCGAGAATCACCAATATATATTCATATAATATGTACGTATATATAGATACCAATTTTGTCCTTGATTCGGAGTTGAGTTTAAAAATAATAATAAAGAACAAAAAATCAGAAAACGAAAAAAAAGAACAAACAAATTGTAATAATAATATAGTGCGCGTAGTGTAGATGATTATGATGATGATGATGATGACGACGACCGCGGGGCCTTGAAAACCTATTCTATATCCATTAATATACACATATATGCGCATACACTTCGTATTGCTGCTAACCAGATGCTAAACAGAATTAACGAACCGTAACGCATCGAAATATTGTGATATTGTCGGTTTAATTAAAATCAGGGAGGTGAAAAAAATCCTATTAAAAGTTCAAAAAATAAGTGTTTGGACAAAAATTACTAAACGACCGCAGTGGCGAAGGTGACCTTGGGATAATAAGCGAATTCGTACAATGGACGCCGGGATTAAGCCACAAGTGTGCACACAAATTTATAGTTCACAATTCCAAGGTAAAATGAAAATTGGTTATTCAGTAGCATAATCATGTTCATGCAGATCGAACACGTACTACTTGATGGTTTAACGTTAAACGGTTACATTTACATGATATAAATATCATTGTACAATCAAACATATATAGGCGTTAAGGTTTGACAACGCGAAGGGAGAGGTAGTGGGATGTATTTAAATGTATATCATGCAATAAGCCACAACTCTACAAAAAAACAAACCATAAATAAAGGGTAAGAAGGTATAAGTTATATAAGATTTGAAACTTAGTAAGAAAAAAAAATAAAACATAAAAAAAATAAATAAAACAAAACAAAAAAAAAATTATATCAGACTTACGGGTTTCGGCCGACTTGAGTCGTCGCGTGTGAACGTGTGTATGTGTGGTGATTGGGGACATATGAATAGATTTTTTTTTTTTTACTGCAAAATCCAAAGAAGCAGACAAGCACACGTCGAAAAGCTAATTTGATTTCAGTATATGTATATATATATATATATATATATATATATATTATAATTATTATTATAATTTTTTTTTTTTTTTGCGTGTGTGTAATTTTATGGTCGCAGAACGATCGGTAAACAATATATGATACACTTTAGTAGCATTAATAGAAGTATAGACTATACTTATAGTGACGGTGTGTGAGATGGCGATATCGCACCCACGCACGCACACACACACACACACACACACACACACACACACACACACACACACACACACACACACACACATAGAATATGAGTACGTACAAATAACACTCGTTTTGCGTGCGTGCGTGCGTGCGTGCGTTTTCACGATAATAATAAAGCGTTTTACTTTGTACACGTGTGTATGCCATGTGCGTGCGTACAGCGTGTAGTAGTCGTCGGTGTGCGAACAGACACCGGAATAATATTGTATAATAATATATGGGTCGGTCACGTGATTATGATATTATTATGAATCGTGTCGTATCCTATACGCCTATCACGTGTGCGTCTATATATATTTATGTAAATATAAATATAAATATATATATATATATATGTAAAGTATATGCGTGTGTCTATATATATATATATACATATATATCAAATCGATCAAAAAGCCTTCAGTTTAGGATTTCCGCATCCAACTGTTAAGTATGTTGGCGAACCTCTTGGTCGGCCGTACCTTGTTGGTATCGTCGGCCGCTGCCACCTGGGACGCGACGACCGCGGTTGCGGTTCCGCCGCCGCCGGTCCTGCAGTCTTTGGCGGCGGCACGCTGATTGTAGAGGTGGTGGTGATGATGATGGTTTTGCGATTTGGCTCGCGTCAGGGACGTGCCGCCGCTGCTACCCGAGTCCCTGCGAGCCCTGTGGTGCTGCTTGCCGTCCACCAGTTGCTGCTGCTGCTGTTGCTGCGGCGAGTCCTGTTTGCCTCCGGTTCGCTGTTTGCCTGCACCGCCGCCGCTGCCGATGGACGACCCGCCGCCGCCGCCCATCTTGTTGTTGAAAGATTCCCAGTTCCGGGGCAACGACGATTGGTCCGACTTGGATTTGTTCCACGACGGGAACGGGTCCCGGTTGCTCCCGTGCAGGTGTTGGAGTTGTTCGCGGTACGACGACGGGGGCTTGGGTACTGAGTACGACGACGCCTTGACCACGGGAATCTTGCTGGGCGGCCGGCCACCGCTGCGCGCCTGGTGCGCCGACTCGGTGCTGCTGCTGCCGCCGTTCTCGTCCTGGTGCTGATGGTGCTGATGGTGGTGGTGCGACGAGGTCACCACCGTTGTGGCCGGCGAAGACGGGTTGCCGGGCAACGCGATCTGAGGCAGGATCGGGTTCGATGGCACTAGGTCCAACCACTGGTTGGTGGCCGCGTTCTTCGACGCGGACGACTGACTCGTCACGGGCCCGTGCTGCTGTTGCTCCTGGTGCAACTGCAACAGCCTCACCCGGGCCATGGTCCCTTCTAGTTCTATGCGCTTCTCCTCCAGCTAGAAAAACAAATGCACACAAAACCACATATATCAGTATACGTTGTGCTAACAGCTCATTCGCCTCGTCTGCTCTCTCACTTGGAATTTCAGCTCTTCGTTGTCCTCCTTGCTCTTGTTCAGCTCGTTGGAAACGTCGCTCTTCGTTTTGCTCAGTATTTCCAATTGGCGTACGAGGTTCTGTGCGATGAAAACAAAACAAAAATATACGTTACTAATAATACTTAATAATACGATATTATATGCGGCAGTATAGGTACATATTTTAAGATTACACAACAATATAGTGTTAAAAACATTATGTAGAAAACGCCGTCACGGACGTTTTTCGAGACAACAACGCAGCCTCGAACCTATCGATTGGTGTATAATTGGCGCGAGCAAAATAAAAAAAAGTGCAATCGCATAAAACACACGAATGCACGGACATGCGGCGTAACCCATCATGGTCAATGTCATCGAAATCCTATAAATCTAACAATACATCGACTATAAAATATATTATGTCCGATACTTAAGACTCGAATAGGATTACGTACTATATATACGTGTTATTATATATAATAAATAAAGATAGTATTTTTTTTTTCATTCATTCGCACGTCAAACGTCGGACCGCATTAATATCTCGCCGAAGGGCGTTGGCCCGGTTTTTCTTTTTTTTTATTCTAAAGATATTTTATATTATGAATTCATCAGTATTGCGAAAGTATACTATATCGCCCGCACACGCTATAAGGCCGGTTAATTATCGCCGGGCCAGCGACTCGACACAACACCGGTGTCCCAGATGACCAAGATTGTGTTTCTAATTGGCTCGGATTCCGAATAAAATAATGCATAAATATGCGCACGATTCTGTAGCACATTAGCACCATTGTACTGGTAGGTACTTGCGATAGGTACTGCTACACGATTTTCGACACAAACGTAGTTGTATGTTCAGGAATCATGGTTACATAATTAAAAAGACCTCGGAGGCGGCGGTGATACACGAGTCAAATTATTTAAAAAAACGTAAGAATTCAGATATCTATAATTATTATAATACGAGTTAAACTGCATTCAAACACAGCCGGAATATGAATTTATTACGATATCATAATGTTTATGCACACAATTAGCGGAACGGTCGTAAAGACTACGCAGCACATTGTATTTTTATGATATCACCGCGGCGGAATAATTAATTATTATCGGCTCTGCACGATGTATAGAATATATATATATATATATATATATGTATATATATTGCAAACGACAAAACCAACGTACACCATACGGTATAGAAATAAATAAATGGCCATGTATCCTTGAAAAGTGCATAATCATTCTAATGTGTTTGGAGATGAAATATTAAAACAGCAATATGGTCCGCCTACCGAAAAAAAGGAAAAAGACGAAACAATGAAGACCCTTTTATATATATTGCATACGTGTATACAATAATAGGTACTGTATAATAAATTGGAATCACGTGGGTGTACGTACTGCTCAGTGCTCATATATGGTCAACTTGTGACGGACTCGAATCTTCCAAAGTAAATATGTCAATGTGGGTTCAAAATTTAAAATTCGTAAGACATCTGTACGTCCGTACGACGAAAAGAGGGTTCTTCATACAACCGGTGGGCGAACGATTAATAATATTGCCGAACAATCTCTCAAATTTCGAACGTAAGTGAATTGCTTAACCCGACACCCTTGCAGCTACGTAATTTTTGCCATGCATTACATTATCATTATGGGATAAGTATACATGTTGATATTTAATGCGAATGCAAGTGTAATCCAATAAATCAATACAGGTATGTGCAACGTCCGCAAATTAAGTATCACAACTTCAACGGTAACAGTTTCGAAACACAACCTTATAAAAATGAAACGTGTGAATCGTTACCTATTCCAATCAAAAAAATAATCATTATTTTCAAAAGCGAAAAAAAAATTCAACATTTCTTCTCGACCACAGATCTTGATGTTAATATTATATTACTTAAAAATTTACCTCCCAAGGCGATGTACCACAATATTTGAATTATGGTTAGCGTGAGAGGAGAGGTAATTTAAAGGCAAATATAACTTTGGAAATTTTTTACCGCCTCATCCGATTTATTCATAAATTGCGAAGAAATAGTATTTTGATCTCATTCGATTTCTCCAGTAAGATTACGCGGTATATAGAATTGATCCGTGAGAGTAATGTGCGAATAGAAAACTTTTAGTACACCTTTAACCACAAAAAAAACGCCTAAACAAATAATAGTTACGAACTGAAAGCGTATGTTTACACGAGGAAAATCGTATATTAAAGATACATTATTCATTGAAACGAGCGTGTTCACGAAGTTTGTCAACTGGAACAATTCGAAAACATTCATTTATATTGTACACACGTATCGGTTCGGGTACATAACATAATATTATTATTATTATTATCTATATATAATTTCTACGTTACATTCTTTTCATACATAACATTTAAGAAAATAAATAATAAACACATACGAGTACAATAAGACGTTCAGCACGTACAGGGGTGCGAAAGTAGGAAAACAACGAAGATGAAAAAGAAGTCTATATACACATTGAAAGAAAAAGCGTAATTTAATATGAAGAAACTAACAAAATATGCCTATGCCTTTGCCCATATCGAGACACATAAGACTTTCAGACATCATACTAAGCAAACCTCAAGTCGATATAATTTACACACGACATATGATTTTTTTGTTGATATATTTGTTAGTTTTTTTACATCACTACCTATATCCTTACCTATACAGAATGAGGCATAAGATATGGATCGGTTTTTCAGGGCTGTAGGATAAATAATTCAACTTATAGCAATAAATTAATACATACCACGGAAGAACTTTACTATGGGACAGAAAGTATATATATATATATATATATATAACCCATTAAAAGGTGTAGACGAGCGATTGAAAACTTCCTGAATCGCCTTTAAAAGAGTATCATCGCTGACGCAATCGCCATATTACACCGAAATAATGATTAAAATTTGATGTGAAAAACTACTGGATCGAACGGTGTAAACTCAGGCCCTGATTTACCAATTTATGGACCTAGTACAATATACAATTTTGCGTCCCAAATCGATATTTCTTTCGATGTTAATAAAATACAAGCACAATATATATTTTTAAATAATCATGTATCGTGTATGTTATTTATGGATTATGTGTTGTTGAATCATGATGATATTGTAACGATAATCTACAATGTAAACTGAATGCGTTTAATTATACCTTTTTATTCCCACCATTAATTTGAGAGAAACAATGATAGAAAGGTATAAACTAATTTTATTCGACCGCTGTTGGAGGTCCCAGTGGAAATGACCCATTTGTCCTTGCATAAATATGGCCCTGTATATAAACCTATTATTTCCGTAATTGGTAGAACCAGGCACGTATACAGGGGGGGGTTGGGGGTTCAACCCCCCCACCCCGAAATAATTTTTGTGTAATTTATTTATTTCATAAACAAGTAATGAAATATAATATGTAGTATTGATCATTGTACATTTTTTATGAACCCCCCCACCGAATTTTTTTTTTCGTGTACGTGCCTGGGTAGAACGTAGTTTTTACTCAACGGCCCTTGAAAACCGATGTCCAGTATCTTATGCCTCACCCTGCAGCTGCATAATATACTGCACGTATCCATATTTATACATAGTGGTCGCGGACGATAAATGTTTTATGTTTACCTTGTTCTCGTAGGATACGGTGATGAGGTGCCGCTGCAGTTCAATGGGGTTGAACGTTTTAAGAATGGCGGCCAGCGTGCGCTTGGGCAGCGGCATGCCGACAACGGAACCGCATCCGGGCACGGGTTTGCCGACGCTGTTGGCGGGGCTGCTGACGATACCGTCGAGCGCACCCAGCCGTTTGGCGAACGTGGGCGACCCAATGTCGACGGCCGGTTGGAGCGGGGACGCGGCCCGGCCCTCCAGGTTCCGGGATATCGGGTCGGACGGCCTGACCAGCAGCATGCGCGACCGGTGCCGGTGGTGGTGGTGTTGGTGGTCGTCGTCGTCGTCGTCGTCCGTGTCCATGTACGTGGACGAACACTGTTTGCATAGTTCGATGGACGACAGGTTGCAGGCCGAGTGTTGGCTGGGCGTGTAGTAGGTGTCCCGACCGGCGGACGACGAACTGGGCCCCGTGGTCGAAGATTCCGGTTGGACAGGAGCGAACCCGCCACCGTTATGACTAGATGATTTCCTCGCGGTGGACGACGGCGACGTGACCACCGCGGAACACGACTTGCCGCACAGCCGTTCCTCGAGCTCCTTGTTCTCGCACACCACCGACTTGAGCTCGGCCAGCAGCCGATGGATCTGCGCCGCGTTCGACAAGCTCTCCGCCTCCATCTCGGTAACGCGGTCAAGCAGCGCGTCCCGTTCGCGTTTCAGGTCGGCCACGTGCAACCGGAACACGTTGTAATCGTAGCGCTCGTCCACCGCGGGCCACTTGCCACCGTCCCGGCTGGCCACGGCCTGCAGCTGCCGCTCGCCATCCTCGCACAGCACCATCACGTCGTCCAGGCTGCGACACCGGCGCAATCGTCGCCGCCGCCGCCGCCACCGCAGTTGCTCGTCGTCCAGCAACCGGCTCTGCAAGAACTCCACCTCCAACTTGAGCTTGGTGCCCTTGTTCTGGATCACCTCCAACAGGCTCCACAGCTCGTCCTCGTCCTTGCAACAGTTCTTCGTCATCGTGGTCCGCGAGCTGGTCGAACTGCTGTCCTTGCTCTCCGTGCAGAACCCGCTGTCCTGCACGGTGCCCACGGACGTGGTGGCCGGCTCGCCGCTCTTGGGCCCCTTGCCGTGACTGTTGCTCCGGCTCCGGGGTGCCGTGGCCACGACTGCGGCCGCTGACAGTCCGCCGGCGCCACCGCCACCACCAGCGATCCATCCGGCCGACGACGACGAGCCCAGTTTCCGGCGGACCCGTACCCCGGGCTCCCAGCGGCTCTCCCCGGAACCCACGCCCTGCGACCCGGAGCTCGGTTCCGGGCTGGACACCTGCTTTTGGCGCAGGTGCGGGAACGTGTCCATGACGAGCTCCCTAAACTCCAACAGCGCACCGACCTCATTCTGTAATTCCTAAAATATCCAAAAAAATTACTATTATTATTAACACGATAGCATTACAAACGTAAGTATAGTATACACGGTAACACCTACGCGTGCATAATTTTACACTGAAATTATTTCAAGGTATGTACATATATAGTATAAACCAATTCTATTTTTATTTTATCATATAAATTTTGTAACATTTACAATTTAAAAATAATAATTTATGATTCTATTTATTACTTTCCACTTCCGGTCAATAGAAGTTTCGCTTAAGAGATGTCAATCTAGTTTTTGTATTTCACTGTGGTTATTTTTGAGGAATTCATTAACCTCAATTAGACAAAAATGTTAGTTCATTTACTAAGAAAAGATTAAACAAGCTGATATGATTTATTTCTCATATTTTCCTAATAGAAATGATTAAAATTATAAAAAAAATGTGTTAATTATTTTAATCGTTTCTTACCTAGTAAATAAACTAACATTTACGTCTAATTGAGGTTAATTAATTCCTCAAAATTAAATTTAAATGATTTAATAATATCTGCAAACCTACGGAAACAAAAAAAAATATTTAAAATTTCATAATAATTCAAAAAATTCTAGTATGATTGTTGAAAAATTTAATAATTTTAATCGAAACTTTGTCTAGTTGCCATTTGGTCAATTTTGATTTTAGAGCTATGGTAAAAAGGACCAAATCGACTTAAAAAAATTCGGTCTATCCGTATTTGGTATTCAAAACACCTGTTGCCGTTTAAAAAAATTCAAGTTGTATTGCGCATGCGTACACGGAAACATCTAAAAATGTAAAAATCATCAAGAAATGTGTATTTATGTATTCCCTATCCCCTCCCGAAAACCGCATATTAATCCGATGTCACTGGACAGAATTATTTAGTGTTACCTTTAAAAGGAATCACACTGTATATATTTGAATCGAAACAACTGCAGCAGTTGTACGGGGACCGTTGGCGAGTAGACGTTCAAAATTTCATTATATTCATTTATACGCGTCCCGTTTTTACTGTTTATTTCTCGTTTATTACATGAGAAACGAGATAGTTAATTTGTAATAACTTCAATGGCACGAATCGAGTCCTGGACTAACATAAGGTTATAATATGCACGCGTGTACATATGTGCGAAAACAGTAATTATTCATTTCAAACATTAATTTCGTTCATAAATAATAAAACGCAATGTATGCCAAATGTATAACTATCGCATACATACAGGTTTTATTTATTCAATGGGTGATATATAAGCCGTGAACATATATCCGCAAATCATGAAAATGGATTGCATGCACTATATTAAATACACTTTTTATTAAGATATTTTATTAAGTTTTGTTACCACATGAAACTGACAAAAAAAAACAAGATTTTAGGGTGACTATAATATATTATATACGTCTGCTACATGTTTCAGTATAGCAAACAAATATATAATATCAGTTATCACCAATAAATAAATAACTTAAATTATTATGGTAATCTTGGAAATAATATTGTATTAACATATGACTAAATCTTATTGATATTACGTAGTATGGTAGACTCATAAAGCATTAAAAAGTTATTAAGTGGATGCTACACCCGCATGTTGTTTCCATCTTACAACATAGTAAATTACGCATAGGCGTGCGCAGCTTCCGGTTTCAAGGACAGCAAGAGATTAATTCGGCCCATTCTTCAAAATCAACATTAAAATCTGCCCATAGTTTTACTTTTTTAATATTGGGTAGGTATCAAAATTAAAATTGTATTGGTTATTTGTGTTTTTTGGATAAAAAATTCTATAATAAGCCATAAGGTACTAAGTCACTAAAAATGTATTTCTCCACAAGCCTATGGTTAATATTTATTATTTATAGTATGATAAAATAAACAAACATTAATAACAATAAAAATAAATATTTTAAAAATCATAATAATTAAAGTAATAACAATTGGTTATTGGGTATTTTTATTAATATTCATAAACTTTTTTTTACAAACTTATAAATTACAAACTTATAAACTTATAAACAATCATTATTGTTTCTATTTAGTCTATACTGTGTCGTGATAGATCCAAGTTTGCTTTTTACAATGGAAGTTTAGAAAAACTCCTATCACAACCACAACTTGTGACAGAGCTTATAACAAACATTTTAAAAATTAAAACATTAAATCCAGTTTATTTTTAGATTCGTTGACCATAAATGATAATAATATTTACGATTACAAATCATAGCTATTTATTTTTATAGTAGACAGGTTTATTAGATTTATACTGGTAAATTCTATAATCATAAAATATTTATATATACTTTATCAAAAAAAAAAAAAATAAAAATAATAATAATAACAATTTGTGGAAATATAATTTTACCGAGGCCCATTATTTAATATTTGCCGGCCCCAATAGCCCCAAAGAAATTTCAGGGGCAGCATATGCTGCCTCTGCTGCCCCCGTGCGCACGCCTATGAATTTACGTTCAGTAAGTTAAAATGCTGTGTTGTTAGCTTTACTACTCGTACTAGCGGAAACTGACCTATTATCAAACATCATGGGAAGAACATTATCTGTGTTTTATGTCGATTTTTTACGATATTTTAATTTTTAAGCCAGTTATGTATGTAAAAAATAACAATTTAAAAACACTTGTAGCTCACTTGGAAATTAAAATATCGTGAAAAATCAATGTTGAAACACAGATAATGTTCTTCTCATAATGTTTGCTGATAGGTCACTTTACGCTAATATTAAAATAGTTAACAATATAGTATTTGAACTACTAAACGAAAATTTGCTATTAATACGTTTGTAAGACGGAGACAGCACATGCAGGCGTAGCGTCTTCTTAATGGTTTATATACCTAATTATTAGTAATAAACTAATAGCTATGTGAAATAATTAAAGTTTTGTTTTTAAAAATTTATTGAAGAATAAAAACAAACGTAATAATAGATACGAAATAATAAAGCTACTAATATTGAAATAACAATAAATATTAACTCTCACTACAGCTATTTAATGACCGCATAATAATAGAAACCTTGCCGTAAATTAAGTAATGAAATTGAAAATTGTCCTTCTTTTTAACGAATCAAATCTTAAAAATATTGTATTATTATTACTTATCTGGGAACCACACAATTGCGGTATTGGTTCTATATGTATACTATTTACAAAATGTTAAATTCAAATACTTTTTATAACAATATTCTATGAGATAAATAAAAAAACAAGCCGTTAAGAATAATATTTTTCTTAAAATTAAAAATGTCTAAAGTGCATTCCTGAAGACTGCTTAATTTATATTATTTATTTACAAAACATTAATAAAATTATATATTTTGTAATGTAATTTGCAGTATATTTAATATTTAAATATTTATAAATTAACGAAATAGAAAAAAAAATTGGTGAAATATAATAGTAGAGGTTATTGCCAAGGGCGAACAATAAATAGTTAAACTCAACACATTTGATAATTTTTCTTTAAATAAATATTACAAACAATGTTATGATAAATCAGTCATATATGGCATGAGAAACAAAAAAAGTATTCGCTTATTTTAATTTTAACGATGTACACAGTACACATATTATATACAATTTATAAAAGCTACCAGTTAAAAAATTGAATTTGAAATACAAATGTTTTCTTTGACTTGCAAATTAGTTTGGTAAACTCGGTAAGTAGATGTATCGCAAAAATTCACGACAGAAATTGAAATTTTCACTTAGTTGTGATCCCTGTATGTACTTCTAGGTTTTACTTTCGAAACATGCAATTTATATATGACAATTTTGGTAACAATCAACAAGAAATCGAAAGGGAAAACTTTTGTTATACCTTATTCCTCTAAAATTAACAAACCGGTAAAATGAGTCGTATATAATAGGGACATACGAAATATAATAACAAAACGTTTTAATTGTTTTAGAAACGTCTGTTAATACTTTAAATACATAGCTCCAAAACTAATAATATAAATAATTCAGTTGAAAGTGAACTAGCAAATACATAAATGACATAATGAACAGATAATAATGTTACTCATTTCTGATTATTAAGTTTAAAAGATTTTTTTACTTATCTAACTATATTCTGTATGAAATTATGACTATAATTTACTGTTGTTAATTTATACTACTTAATATTTTTCACAAACAAAAAAGTATAATACCTACTACCTTATGAGATGTTATAAGGCTGTTATAATTACACCGTAATTATTTTCTATTTGTATTTAATTTATAAATGGAAATTATCAATTAAAAGATATAAATGGACACTTTTGTTAAGGTTTTACTATCATTCTCATCGAATCGGAAGTAAATAATAATCAGCATGAATTGAAATTAAAATAATGGTAATTTTAGTATTACACTGTATAATTCTTTATTAGACCTATCCTAAACGCAAACGCTTAGTAAAACATTAAAACAAAACATTAAGTAAATAAAATATACTAAAATAGTAAAGTTATTTAAAAAATCATTCATATCTTAATTTTTTGAAATCACCATTTACATTAATCGTACAACCTTTATTTTTTTTAAAAAAAAACAACATATGGATGAGTAATTATCAATTTTGTAATATGTGTTATGCAATATTTCTTAGGTATATTTGAATAATTTACATAATAGTTAACACGGACCTGTAGAGCGAGGATAGACTTGGCCTGTTCGTTGATAAGGTATTGAAAAGGCACAGCTTGTGCCGATGCTCTATTATTGTGTTGGATGAGCTCGTCGCCACGGCAGTCCATCCCACAGGGGCTCGAGGCCCCTCAAAGTCTGTAACAAAAACACAAACATATTTTAGTATTCGAAACTTTAACCATAAGATATTGAAAAAATACATTCTTTAACGTCCTAAAAGGTATTGTCACATAAAAACACGAACAATGTGATACAGTGATACGTTTTTCATAAAAACTCGTTTGCACATCAATACAAATCATAGTTACATCAAATATAACAAGAACGGAATACAAATTATGTAACATTACACGAGTTTAATTTTATCAAATTATTTAATTCCAGTGATCGTAAAAGTATAACTGAATGATTTCGCAGAAGAAATAACAGTTCAAGGTAATTTATCGGTTATGAGCAAGTTTTCGAATGTATTTTTTTCGCGCGTTCACGTGGCACAATGCACATAATATGTAATATATACGTCAATGGTACCAATGGTACATTTGCTATATATTTAAATACCTCGAGAGTATATTTTGGATCTCAGTGCAAATCGGTACTGGTCCAGCGACTCTACAAGTACACTTTCCGGTTATTTTAATAAATATACATGAATGTTTAATGTATATTATGTACATTAATGTATTACGTTATGGATCGTTCAACAACAGCCCTAGAACACAACTGTTTTTGCAGTTTTTCACGCGTTATTAGATGTCGCCCGTATGTATTTTCATGTATTATGCGCTGAAACCAATTGTATGTATAGACATTATTTCCCGAGTTATTTTTACTGCAAAATTCTACAAAACGTAAGACGAGGAGAACTTTTTACAGAGCATGACATACATGGGGTCAAAAAAATATATCATTACTCGACTAAAAGAATACAACCGAATAACAGTAACAACGTGATCAATAATATATCTATATATATATATATAAAATTATTTCGAGTCATCGGAACCTGTGGTCAATTTCCACCTCACGGAAACCGCTATTCGAACATACAATCGTACATATATTATGTACTTGCACACATCGCGCGAACGACCTCATTTTGTGCAGTATTGGTTAGCGGATATCGATGGTCTTCATAGAATAAGACACTCTAGAGTCTACACCGCTGCATATATATGTACTGATTCATGTTTAATGTTCGAAAGGCGTCATAATGATCGATCAATGATCAAAAAACAAATTCTTATGCTACATCCGACAGTCGACGACCTTCTGCACGTGCAATAAAATACAATTTAATTAACTGATTTCGTAATGCCGCAAAAAATCAACAACACGCCGACGATTTGTAGCCCCTTCATTCTCTCTCATTCGATCTCCTTCTTTCTTTCTATAATCGAATTCGTAAGATGAATAAATAATATCGAACCAGTTTGGCCAAAACCCCGAAATAATGGCGGCGGCCGTGAAAGTTGTATCTATATACTCGGTGCTAACCTATAAATAAATAGCGTCGTGTTATAATATATATTACCGTCGAGAACGTTACACGGTCGATTTATATAAAACCAACCTAGTCGGTACAATTTTTATCGTAATCAAAAAAGTTCCACAGCAGGAAAGAAAAAATATCTGAAAAAAAAAACGTAATATTAATTAACTATACCATGTGAACAGACGATCAACGTCATGTCTGTGCGCACTTTATTGTATTTCACTAATTAACTCGTCGGGATGGTCTAGATCAAGATTTAAAACACATACAATGATCGTGTGTAATTAATAAGCAAATAATTATAAAAGTGAATGTCTAAAATCAAGAA
Source organism: Chaitophorus viminalis (assembly GCA_025469195.1). NCBI lineage: Eukaryota > Metazoa > Arthropoda > Insecta > Hemiptera > Aphididae > Chaitophorus > Chaitophorus viminalis. The sequence continues at coordinate 336,801 of JAIPRK010000060.1, read as the reverse complement.
TAACTGTTACATATAACATACTAGGGGAGACGGGGACTGTCTGGTAAAGAACAAACAATGCGGAAAACAAGAATTTCCTATACAAATATTATACAAATACGTTGTACATATAATGAGAATATTATAGATACCACGCATAACTTAAAGAGGTATGGGAGCATAATATTATGATGTATGTTTATGTTGAGTAATGATTCTATACATGACGCATTTATTATTATTGAAATTTCTTCAGTGTGAAGTAGGTACCAAATGCTTAATTATATCGATATTCTATCGTTACCAAATTGATAAAACATGGATATTTTAATATACCTACCACAATCGTTTTGCAAAAAAAAAAAAATGCTATTAAAATACATTGAGTTACTTTTCCTATATCCTAATATAAGAGTTGCAAGTCTATAGTTCCATAAAATATGCGCATTATACAGACTTGTTTTTTGTGTATGACAATTCATAATATATTTGGTACAGGTATATAACACAAAATGTTTCATGATGATGTCACAAAAGAAACAGCAATATTCTATTTTAAATAATTCTGCATAATTATTTGTTATAAGCACATACTGTACACGGATTCACATTTTTATTTTTTATTCATAAAATAAATAGTAATAATAATACATTTATTTTACTTGTTTTTTTTTTTAGCATAACACAAAGGTACCTAGCTAAATATTAAATTATATCTCAGTGTATTTAGTATCCGAACTCAGCAGTATTTTTCGTTTAATCAAATCGTCGTCATATATAAACACATAAATATATATTTATAATGTATAGTTAGCTAATCAAAAGTAATCGATTCGATGAGGGAAATCGTTTTATAATGATGAACGATCTTCTCTCTCTCCGCTTGTCATAGTATATATATATATATATATAAATATATTATTACTATTATTATATTATAATCTTACATCGAAACCAACAGGAATCGTCGCCGTCGGTATGCACGCGTGTCCGTTTTTAACGCAAAGTGGGACACGCGCACGCCACAAACTCTTCGCTTCAGACGCCGTTCGCAATACCATCGGTTGGCCGATTTTCTTCCGACTACATACACCACGCCGTCGGAGTTTTTTATACGTAAGCAAGATCTCAAAAAACACGAAATTTCTCGTCAAAAAAAAAATACACCCACATATCAATTGTTTTTATAACATCGTTAAAACACAAACGCGACAAAGTGAATAAGAATAATAAAATTTAGTTTTTATTATATTATATATAAAATACAATGATCCGACGAAGACGGAATTTTTTAGTACAATAAATTAAACGCAAATGGCAGGACGACACCTATATATAGCTTTTAAACTAATGGACAATATATGTCATGACGTATAAGGTATATAGTATATATAATATAAACATATTCTTCATCTATATGCTCAAGAAACAAATATTGCCATCTTGTACATAGTAAGGTGATAATAAGATAAAAAGTGGAAGCATTTTTTTTTAAATAAAAAAACAAGAAAAATTTTTTTCGCTGTTAAAATCTATCAATAATGCACGAATCCTACGTGGGTGTCCGAAAACGATACGATCGCGAAACGGTTTCAGCTGCAAAAAAAAATATCGTCTGTTTGCCATTTTGAACGAGTGTGCGACGATACAAGCCAATCTGCACAGAGTATAAATGGAATCTTATAAATGAACAACAATCATTATAGCAGGTTTCTCGGCTTTAAAAACGGCAACGTCGTCGTCGCGGGTTCTGAACGACGCGCGTATGTGCCAAGGACAAGGGACAGACATAGCAGCCTCGTGTCACATTTTCGTTTTTTTTTTTCCATTGTTTGTAAACAACGGCTAGGCGTAAGGCCAAACAAGCCGACGGTCGATTTTAAATCGAGCTTGACTATGGTGCATTTAGGCGGGAAACTGGCGACTGTAGGGCCCGTAACACGGAATCGTGTGTTGAGAGCAGCAACAGCTTCAAACTCGTTTTATTTATAAAACCTTTAAAATATTACTCGAGCCAACAGAGTAATATCAAATCACGACTGTGACATAATAATATGTATAACTATACAAACTTGTATATCAGGTACATATTGAAAATAATAAATTCGTTATATAGGCAACAATACGTCGCGATTACAAAATATGTATATTATTTATAGATATTAAACGTAAAATATACATAGATGATAGACCAAATGGGTTTACTTATATTGACATAGTAATCATGAAGTTAAATCGAAACATTTTTGTTTTTAATTGCAAAAGTACCTTAATGTTTTTGTAAACATAAAAACATTTCACACATAAAAAACTACGATATAAAATATTTATACCTACAGTTTAATTAATTTGATTGTTCTAGATAAGGTTAAGCGTAAAGTAAATACTATATTTTTTTTTAAAATATACGCATAACTGAAATGATTGAAAACCATTTCGTAGCTGTATAGTATTTTCTCAGGCATTAACCTCAAAATATCTTAGTACATTTCCGCGACATGATATCTACCTATAAAAAATTATGTAAATATAAACATTGAACACCGTGGTGTAATTTACACTTATTGCATTACTATTACATAAACAAATTTATGGAAATTCGTATGTATAACATAATGACATATAAATGTTTAATTTTATTATTAATATTTTTAAATAATATCAATTAACTATATAGCTATAAGTATTTATGTAAGTATTTATCCAAATATGTGTTTGAATTAGAGACAGAATTGAATAACCTAATATTTAAATCTATTATAAAATAATATTTAAAAAATGGTTTTGAAATATCGCTTGTTTCAAATATAACCACTTCGATATTTGGCCCATATTCTAAGCCTTTCGATTTAAACTTATAATATATTCAATGATGATTTCTGATATCTGACAGTTTTAAAAATTATGTCCATTATGTTATACAAGGTTGCATAATCTGTAATTAACTATTACAATAAGTATGCATGCAGAAAGAATCTACAACTTGAAATACAATATAAAAGCAGCTACTTAATAACGACACTTTATCAATACCTAAAGCATACTTAAAAATGATTTACTTTTCCTAGTTTTTTTTTTAAAATACCCGAAAGTAATATTCGATGGTAAAATAGATGTGCAACATAAACATTCTTTTAAACAGGTTTATGAACTGTGTGACCGGGTTAATAAAATGCATAAATGGTATAATATATATAAACACTTATATGTGAATATGTTACGTATATAGGTACGTTCATATTATATACTATAGTGTATTACATTATATATTTTATTTTTAGGCAACAGTATTTTTTACGTGTGGAAATATTTTTATCTGACAGGGGTTACATGCCTGAATTCACGCAACGTTATACAAGACAATACAACAAAATAGTATTATTTCGACAATTGTTAAACGTTGGAATGCGTATTTGCTTGTACGTAGGGAGACATACTGTTAATGACAGTAACAAGTAAATTCAATGCAGAATCTGCAATAGTCTAGTTCTTTCCACAATGTTCTTATTATACTTTTTCAAAATATTTAACACCACTTATTCAAAAATATTAATAACCGGAAATCATGAAAAAAATTATGAAAAAGAATTATTACTTTCAAACATTTGTAAGTGTTGGTACCAAGTATAATAATATTGAGTTGATAATACTATAATAGGAAGTAATAAACTGGAATATTAATTAATTCCGTTGGACACATACATTTACTATCTAACCGCATCTCCATATACGCATAATGTGTTTAACTTTTTTATCGCTCTTAAATATAGGTACAGTTTGATAAGATCACCAGACCAAAAGGTTTGTTATAAGATTTGATCGAGAATGTAAAAATCATGTAGTGTTTCAATTTTCTTTGAAATTACGTACCGAAACCCCAATTACACACGAGTAGAAAGCGAACAAAATAGCATAACGACGACGGTTTTATTTTAATTATTTGATCTAGTAAACAGATGAATCGTCTTTTTTTACATAAAACATCTCTCCTACCTATGTAAAGGTCATAATAAACATAGCGGTCATTTTTTTCTTTTCAGAATCGTGAATAACATATATGACTGTGTCCGGGACGACGCTATAGAGAAAGTTACGTTATCATGGTATTTTGGCGAAAAAAAAATGAAAGTCAATGTATTAATATCCAAGGATATGATGGTCAATTGTGAGGATTCATACAGTGGTAGGCATATTATGTCCGCATGCATTGGCTTTTTTGACCTTCAAAAATAATAGAATTTCATGGTTCTAACTACTCTCAAAACTCTCCGATAGTAAGATTAATAGGCCATGTGAATAGATTTAATGTGGACTTATTTTGTATAGATAATAATATTGCATATACTTTAATATTTATCTAAATATAAATGTAAATAATCCATAGTAAATCTACAATAATTGTTACTTATTATTATAATTACTATTATTTTTGTTCTTATTATTATAAAACTATTCAATTTTTTTACTTAAATTTCAAACATAAAACAATATTTGAAATTATAATTTTCAGGGACATTGCTCGTTTAAATAAATAATTAAATAAATAAATGGTTAAAAATATCTAAAATGAGCTAAAAGAGAAAAAAAAATGATTGAATGAATTCCAAAAATGTCAACATTTATGGTAATATATGCGTCATAATAAATTAAAATATATATTAATTAATGTTTTATCTAATATAACAATTAAGTTAATAATAAAAAAAAGTTATAAATAAAAGAATTATCGAATGGGATATTATTAATTTAATAACTATAGATAGGAAATCTGTTAAACATGAGTAATATCGAATAATATAAACTGGTGGTCATACAAACCCATTAAGTATAAGGTACACGTAGATAATATTATGTTGTAAATGTTAAGTGTACTGTTATTATTTAATATTGAATCATGTTGAGATGTTTATTATAAACTCTACATTATAATAAAACATACGACAGAAATTATTTTTATACTTCAAACATTCTATATGCGACTTATTATTTAAAATGCATACAATAAATGTTTATAAACAATATAAATAGTATAATAATAAATTCCTCCCTCTCTTATTGCTCGAACATATACAATGCCCTTCCGCGGCTGCTTCATCAGTGAATCGATTAAGTCAAGGACACTTTCGTTGATGCTAAATTCAGAACCTGCATTACAATATTGCTAAAGAAAAAAAATTAAAATTAAAATGACCAGATATGTAAGATTATCTATGTATAATAAATGGACAAACGTTTTTAAGAATGGTGTTGGAAATTAAATGGACAACCAATAGTATTATATAAAAAAAGAGTGAAAGCTTTGGGTTGTCACGGTTTTATAAACCGATTAGGCGGTTAACGTAGACATCATTTGGGTTGTTGCTCTGTTTAGATGTGAAGTCACGGTTATCAAAAACTCATCGACAAGTAATTTTCGGATGGTACATCGTATATTTAGAAATTCAATAGAACTATATACTTTGCTTGAAATATTACGTAATACGTAAGTATAACGATTTCTGTGTGTCCATATGACATGGCCTCGGTACAGCTGTCATCCAGCTATATTCTGTATATATGCTATTTGCATAATGTTACAATAGATGAAAAATAATAAAAACCGACATAGAACCCATTCTATAATAGGAATTGCTGGTAATAATAATAATTATTTTTTTATAATAGTTTTACATTTCCTGTACGAATTTATTTAAAAATAAATAAATAAAGGCTACACCATATACACAATCGTAACATTGATGATTGGCTTCAACTTATTGACCGGATGGTCAACAACCGTGACGGAATATCTAGTTTGATTCAATTTAAATTTGTGAGTCCTGCAATAAAACAGCAATAATAATAAAGTCTGTTTATAACGAGTAGAATGTTATCAACCTAAACTTAGACGTTTCCATATTTTTTTATGAATCGATGAGATAAAAGTTAAATTATAAATCACGGCGAATTGGATGTTCGTGTCAGACAGAAACTGATTTAACGTCAAGCAGTGGTACCTGGCACCAATAGGGTTTAATACGTCATTGCGTTGCCATAGAAATTGCTGACTTGTTATCTTGTTTAATTCTAAGTCACTTAATCACACAATATTTCGACTAATGACGAATTAATATAAAATACACCTACCTAGTCTACATATTAAAGTGTAGGTCATTAATTTACTTATAATTTATTAAGTTTTATAATTGTAATTACTTTTATGCAAAAAAGTTTTCACAAACAAATAACAATATGTAACTAAAACTAGTTACAATAGAAAATAGAAGTTCATAATGAATATCGAAGAATATTACATTAAAGTATAATTTTATAAGCCCTTATAATTATACATGATTTAAATACTTAAAATTTCTCAAATAATTGCTTATCTAATTGCCAATGAGTGATGAATTATGATTATTGGATTTATAAACGTTTAAAGTTAAAATATACCTAATTTATAAATGATTTGTTGAAAATGATTTAAATAATAGAATAAATCAGATAATAAATCAAAATACAATTTAATTTTGCTTGTATAAAAATTTTTGAGAATGATTATGAAATAAAAGCACAATTTTGTGAAGTTTAAAAATTGACTGAAATATTTAAAATTACAAATAGATAAGTGTTTCCTAGAGCCACACATCTTTTATAATATTCAATTACTTAACTAATGTGACATTAGTAATGTTTAACTTCTATGATCATTAGTCTATATTTTATTTAACCTTAAAAATTTAATTGATTATTTCAGCTATTGAGCTATGTCCGGTTAATACTATTATAACACGATAAACGTATTTAATATTCATTCAATGTAAAATAAAATTTAAGGCCATCTATAATTTACAAGTTATATTTTGATATATAGCACAAAATATCGAAAAATGCACATTACTGCAGAGGTATACTTAACTACCAACTATCATATTACGCTACCATCATTTCTTCGGCAACGACCACGTAACAGTAGATTACCTCTACTAATAACGTGTATTATACGTAAACGTTACGAAAACAGCCTCGGCGACGAGGTGCCCAGTTTGTCACGCAAGTTATCAAAAGATTGCAATAAGACGAAGTTTTATTTTTAAATAAAATCCCATATTCATTTTAGTGGTCACTTAACATAACCGGTTCTTGACGGGTTTCGTACAAGTCCTACATACGTATTATTATAATATTTATAATGTATAATAGTAACAATAATAATAATAATAATAATAACATAAATATATACAAATCGTGTCGAGAAACACACACATACACATCTACGTAAATAGCAATAGCCACTTGTGACCGCTGATATTACGGGTCTGTGATAACTGATAAAAATAAATAATATAGTTTGTTTATGTATAAATGTTTTCGGTGCGTACATTAAATAATAAACCAGCAGATAGGATATTGTGAAAACGTATAATTTTAAAATAAAAGTAATATAATAGACTATATTAATCTATATATATATATATATATAAAATACCTTGTCTGAACCATTCATCACCTAGCCGGAACCGCTGGACGGGTTGGGCTGAAATTTTGCATACAGATAGCTCATATGACGTAAGCATCCGCTTACGAGGATATTTGAAAATTGGGTAAAAATAGAAAACATCACCTAGTCGAAACTGCAACAATGCAGTGTTTCCCAAAGTGGGTGATATCACCCCACCGGGGGCGCTTGAGCTGTACAAGGATGGATAGAGGTTACAAGCTCAATTTGAGAGCATTGGATTACATTATACACGTAATGTAATAACAAAATATAATACTTATTTAAAAACAATAAATACATTTTTTATTGCATATACTTTTATACCTACAAATATACATTTTTCTTCAATGAGGGGGGATGTCTGTCAGGTTTTTTTTAGTGATCGGTAAAAATAAAATATTTGGGAACCAATGCACTAAAGCTATGGATATTATATTTAGTCCGTAGTTTTGTTTACAATTTAACCTCTAACAGGGGTTAAAAGGAGTAAAAAGGGTAAGAATGGAAAAAATCATATAGCCGGAACAACTGAAGCTATATATATATATATATATATTAAATTCATAATTCATATAACTAGCAAATTCAACTCCGGAAAATGCCGGATAACAAAAGTATCTTTATATTAAAAAAGGAACACACAAATTTTGCTAGGCTATTAAAATATCCATCATGTCTCCAAGGAGAAACTACCGTAATTGCTTTACACACATATATACTTTTTTATTATAATGACTTTATTTATGACTATTCTCTTATACCCACCTAAAAATTAAAACCGAAAATATGAGTAGAAAGAACAGTATTGCGGTTCTTTTTTTTTTACTACATAAACGGATAGATGGAACCGCAACCGCTAGACAGCGTTGCCAATGAGAGCGTGTTATTAAGAAAAACATTTTTATGTCCCTCCGTGATGGGATGTACAATATCTGCACATGACAACTTTCTACGATGACAATCTATCAATTGACGATGAAAATACAGAAAACCCATCAAAACTGTCGGACGACAATGTTGGAATGAGATGACAGTAACGTACGAGCCCTTTGCGAAAAATACAAATTAAAAAGAACATACAAATTCATTGGTATTTGAAATAAAAATATTAAAGTAAACTGTAAAATTGTTAACAAATTAGAATAAATATTAATATTTATTCATACTTAAAAATATGCAATGACATTAAAGGTGAAACTATAATAATATATTTGTGCTGTAGCTCGTAGCAATGAAATTACGAAAACGAAAAGATGAATTGATTTTCTTAGATCAATATTTCGTATGGCATTAAAGATTCGAACATTCCAATTAAAATAGTGTGAAGTGTGGGCGAACGTATAACGGTTAATATTTTCATGCTTATTTTCAGTAATTAATGTAGTGGGCGAATATCTTCCGTAAAACATCGAAATTAAAATCAGCATATTCATTTTGTTCGATGAAACTAAAATGTAAATTTGTTTGGGCATAATCGATTAACATATTTACTATTATTTAGTTTAGTACTTGTATACAAGTGTACTTAATATAGTCATATATTAAGTATAGTTGTATATAGTTTAGTTGACTCATAGTGACATGGGTCATGAACAGTCTACCGTAGTCACTCTAGTGCTGCGGTTAATCACCACCTGGCACTGTTAGCAGTCCGATGGGTGACCACGTGACTAGTGGTACGGCGTTGTCCATGTCTACACACATACACTGCCCATGAGTTAAAGATAATTGTAAGCCATGATCTTTTAGCTCTGTCTATAACACGATAAGAATTTTGAAAACTGATTTGAATTCGTTGTAAGTCTACTTTAGATCGACTTACTCACATTTTTGAAATTTTGTACCTAACATACTTCCATACCCAAAAATTAACTTTTGTTGATTTTTATATTTTATATTTGTTTAATTCTATTTTGTAAAATGTTTGGGTATAAAATAAAAAAAATGGGGAAATCGTTCTAAAGTAGACTTAACGATGAATTTAAATCAGTTTTTAAAATTCTTATTGCATTAATTGATCGATTGGAAATGGAAAACGTCTAAATTCCTATGTTTCGCGTGTAATAGACAGAAACAGAAAATCATGACTTAAATAATCTAAGAAACCTACCAACACAAAACCCACATGAAGAGCTGATGACCACTGTTGCCAGACCCTCCCTAAAAATATATCAATTTAAAATATATAAAATTATTTCATAGATAATCAACTTTATTTTATTTTGAAATGTGTATTTGATAAAAAATAATCATTTCCAATAAAAATTAATCATTTGACGAACATTTGTAATGAAATAAAATACTATGTGTTTATTCTTTATTACATAGGTATTATAACTTATTATATTACAAGTGTTTTATCTATCCCATAAACCCTCGCATTCCACATTCTTTTAACTTTATTAGTAAAATATACATTGAGTTTGTGTTTTCTGAAGTAACCGAAGACTGAACAGTCTATTACATCACGATTAAAACAACTACTGATGATAAATAATGTTCCCACAACAATTTAGTATTATTTATACTTTATATATTATAACGTGTCTTCAATGTTAATTATATTCAATACAAAAATATAATTAATATGCATGTATACAGTATACTTTAACTTAATTTTAGGGTAATTTCAAAACTAGAATTATCCTATTTCAATTAATGTCAATTCTAATTCTTCAAATATAGGTTAACTGATAAAAATATTGTGTTGGAATATTTTTCACGGTAATCATAACATTAAATTTGAACCAACATGTATGATTTTTTATGACAGAATAACGAATTGATAAATATTGTATAAAATGTATATACAATTAAAATTACCGTTTTAAATCATAAGTGAACACTAAACAGTATGATTCTCACCAACCAACCTCTCGACAATGCAATGTAACGTCTTATTGCAAAATACTAAATTGCATTCAAAGTATATTTCAATAAATATTTCAACTATTATATCATCCAACAATATATGCGTACAAAAAAAATCATTTTACAGTTATAAGTAATTATTTTATACTGACTACTCGCTTCACTCGATCAAACGTCACACGGTCAATTTTGTAGTTCAATTTAAATCTAACTGATTTTTTATGTATATTGACTATCGTATCAGACTGAATTATACAACGTTATATGCAAATCAAATTCCAACTAAAAATATCACATAGAATAAATTAAGTACTACATATAACATTAGATTAAGAAAATGTAAATATAAAACTAAAATAAAGTATTCAACTAAATTCAAATCTATAACATATTTTAGTAGGTATAATTGAAATTTTTATAATCATGAGTCGCATTACATACATATTGCATAAGGAAGGTTTTATTATGTAAGTTTGTGACTTGTAAACACTTAAATATCTTCATACAAATGTGCATAACATTTTGTAAATAACAAGCAAAAAATTTTAGGAGACAAGGTATATAATTGTATTAGGTATATTTTATCAATAATCACGTGATACCTGACATTACAATCTACAGATCTATAATAACATTTTTCATAACTTGTTATAAAAAATGAAAACTCAACACAAAAAACTTTTGAGCAATAATTCATACCAAACTTTATATAGTTCAACCCTTTGTAATTGTAAGCATTTGTTGAATTAAAACTTCTTAATAATGAAATTGCTAAGAACAAACTGTGTTTTATGTTATAAACAAATTTTCGTTACAAGCTGAAAAATAAAAAAATATTAAAAAACTCAAAATGTATGTACTTAGGTACATATTAACTATTACATATATAATAAAACAATATTATAATAGTATGCCATAATCATATTATAGTTGAAAAATAGATAAAATACCTTAAATCATAATTCATAATAAATGATTTCTATGATTAAATTATTATTTGAAAAGTAATTTTCAACAATTAGTATTTATCAATTAAAACTAGTTACATAACTAAAGTAGTTGGAATTGCAATTAATCGATTTATGTTTGTATAAAATAAATCAGGAGCTAACCCATTCAACTGGACTATTATCGAATACTAAGAGCTGGTATTTGATATAATAATTATTATTTGTTTCAAAACAAATATATAATCAAGTGTATGACGTGTCGTCTTCACAATTGCTATTATTTTAAAACATGTGACAAACCCACTTGTCCCTGCCACCAACACACGTATTTTATTCTCTAAAAACCTCCATGATTTTTTGCTTTTTTTATTATACTTATTACCAGTAATGTCTATTTGCCATTACCAGAAAATTGCCTTCACTAATTGTATTGTGCAGCACTGCAGCACAGTATGGAATTATATATGTTCTGTTACTTCGGGAAGTACATTCATCTATTAACAAGGTTAATATTACCTGTGCAAACAGAAAAGACCCACGGAAATCTTCACATTTACTAACATATTATAATCGTACACATATAAACTAGATAATAATCCACTAAATAAATAAATCACTAGCAATTTATTTTGTTGTCACACATGTGTAGGCAAAATGCGGAGGTGGTTTTTAGTAAAACAATAGGCGTGAAAATCCGACTCGAATGAAAAAAATGACACGTGTAAGAATAGATTAAATAATATACCTAAAACCGATGAAATTCTTCCTACCAATAATCACTTAACCTTTACTCGTGTAGTAGTGTAACGTCAAATTGATTTAGGCTACCGAAAACCGCTAGTTATTTACAAACCAATCAATTAATATTTTTACCCTGGTTTTTACAATTATTGTAGAGATTATTTTGCAATGCTTTCTAAATTTTTTATCAAAAATTAAATAAGGTCTAGAAATTTTACTTGAATATACATTATTAAAATAAAAAACTTAAAATTACCTATTTATTGGTAATAGATTTATAATTTATGGGCACATAAATATGTCAAAACTATAAAGACTAACTAAACTAAATATGCATAATCTGTAAAATAAAAACTATAAATTATAGCTTCATTTAATTAAATTTCAGACATACAAATGAACAGTCATCACTCATTAGTCATCAGTTCATCAGAAATGGAAAAGTATCAAGAGCTAAATATTGATCACCGAAAAATATTACTACTTATACTAAGGCAATCTTAATATTATATGGCTAATTCTAAAAATAAGCATTCATAAACAAATTTAACTGAGGGAGAACAAATTTTGATTGTTAGCATCGGTTGCATAGAAAATTTAAATACCTAACATTTAAAAATATGTCTTATAAATAATAAAATAAGTAATTACTGATTTTTTATCGTTTCCAACTTCGGTTAACTCATTTAACAGAATACTATATATTAATTGTAATAAATACTTGATTTAACGATTCATAAACTCCACACAAACTCACATTTTAAAAAAGTCCTATGCATTATAAAAATCAAAAACCACATTTATTTTGTAAGATAATTCGATTAAATATCAACATTAATATAATATTCACATACTTTTAATTATATATTGAATTACAATGTATATTTAACTAAACCTTATAAAATATAAACGTATTGTAATTAATAAAACCATAATTTATAATAATTTATGATAATATATATGATATAAATTCTACTTCATCTACTTTAAATTTAATGAATGGTATTTTTCAAAACAACAAATGACAATCATATATTGTCTTTATATTCATAATAGAGATCCAAACAATTAAACCAATCGTATATACTTTATTGAAAACGATACACTGAAAATAACTCAAAAATCAAATCTACACCTGTTAGGATACTGCAGAAAGAACAGTGTTAAAAATACAACGTAACATATATAATAAAGTATACATTAAAACACACATATGTCAAAAAATAGATTGAAATACCTGAACCACAATTTAAAAGTTATTCAAAAATAATAATTATACTATATTATAAATCGTATTGTCTACAAATAAAATATTATAATGTATACACGTGATGTGAGGAAAATTAGAAAACCATCCATAAACCTGATGAAGGCCTTCGAGTATATAAGTAGACATTGCTCTACATTCGTCACGCGAACGTTATAATGTTATACACTTCTCCGAAGAAGTGGTAACAACGAATGTATGGAGGTGGTGGAGGGGTATGCGTGATGCAAGGATCCCTAATAGTTAAAATGCATTTGGCCACGTGCATATATTTATATATACGTATATATAAAAGACACAATGTATAACATTATCCAGAGAACATTTGTTCCGGGCAACGGTGTAGACAGTGGCGACTAACAGCAGCAAGTCAACACGTAACCGATATGCATTATGTATTAGACAGTAGAGTAGCGGTGTATGTGAGTGTGAGTGTGTGTGTGTGTGTGTGTGTGTATGTCTATTGTCGGTATTTACGAACAGGCGAAAAAAATCAAACGGTGAAAAAATTATAAGTATATAATGATTGAATCTCGTTCGCGCGCGTATGCTTATTATTACACAAAAACCATTGGAAAATATGATCATGGTCTTTTGGGTGAATATAAGGACTGACCGTGGTAAAAGATCCATTTGTCACGGTTGCCCGGATTCAACTGACATCAAACAGTAGGATGATGGTCCACACACACACGCGCACGCGCGCTCACACGCGTACACTAGCACGGGTACACGTACACACATTACAGGCCGTTAACCTCGTTCCATGTTCGGACACATGATATCCAACCTAAGGTTTACATAATGGTGTGTTATTGTTATGTCGGGTTTTAATTGAAATAAATGCGATAATGTAAAAAATAATGAAAAATTGATTTTAATTTTAATTCTGTTTATAAATTGACACTGCATGAGAAATGTATAGAGTTCATTTTTATATGCACATTTTATACGAAACATATAAATTGGTATATACATAATATTCCAGATGGACCTATACTTATAATGCTACAAGACAAATAACAATAGACGATGAACACACGAATTTGACATACATTTCTACAAAAAAATAACACGTTAGGATACAAATCAATTGCCCAAAGAATAATATTATAATGACCAACAAGTGGGTGAGACACTGAGAGGACTACAGTTGCATGGATAAATTTATACCAAGTTAAATTTATAATTCCTTTTCTCTCAGCTCAATAACACATTTATCAAAATTCACATTTAAAGTCAAAATTATTTGAACTGTTATAACTAGATTATTTTCAGTGTTATGAATATGTATACAAAATATGTTACCAATTTTACATATTTATGTCAGATATAGCCAAAGTATAATATGCTAATTAAAAACAAATATAGATTTATATAATATAGGTACCTAATATAGAGTTTACTGTCAATCGTATTGTCAAAATGAATAGCAAATAATTTTTAAACATTATGTATAATTACTGCTAAAAGATTCCATTTAATATTTTACCATACTCCTGTATTTATTATTTAAACCATTTATTACTTCTGAATTAGAGTTTAATATATTTTTTGCGTCACTGGTATTATACTGATGATACAATACAATATATTGAACAGAACATTGGTAGGGATTTATTGATGACATATTTTTTTATATTATGGTAGAAAGCATGTAATTTGACAGGATGAATGCTTTGGTTGCATTGTTCCGATACCTATCTAACGGAACCGTGTCGTTATACTGCTTTTGTTATAACGATTTTTCAACTATTCCTAATTGCGATTGTTATCATTATCATAGCTTATATACTATATAAGCACGCATTTACATTCAATACAATACATGTAATATAAACATATACACACACACATTTATATATATATATATAGTATGGTGTGTAATTTTTATGTCACTGATTACTCAAAATTAAAATTTTTATAAATTCAGATTTACAGCAAAAAGATAAAAAATAACATCTCACAACATTATTTAACTAAAAACAACTGGTACCTACATTAATATATTATTAATTACAACTGGGTTTAAACCTAGCTACCAATAGTTATTTGTAGATCCACGCTATAACCATTGATTTTTGAAAATTTGAAATTATTTTCGGTTGGGTATACCTAAAAATTTAAAATATTATTAAGTAATTAGAAAATAATACAATAATTTTGATTTAGTAATATAGTTTTTTAACTTTTTTAGTGTATATTTGTTGTCTGTCAAAAAATAAAATTGGCCGATAACGGTATACTTTGATACACCGTTTTTGAGCATCCGCTTGAATATTGAATATTGAATATTGATATTGTAATGAAAAATAAAATCTAAAATCATATCTATTAGTTTTTTATGATTTATAAAAATATTTTTTACCTATAAACAAACAATATATTACAATTAAATAAATATTCCAGATGGTATTCGTTATTCTGTGTTATGCCTGTACTTACGTTTTTATAACTTCTCACCACAGCTGCACATCTTTAGGCTCATTATTACACAAGTGGATAATTTTATGTATACCAAGTACTAGTTATTAAATTAATTGAAAAAATATACATGGTAAACGAGTAAAAAATAATGAAAAAAATAAACAGATGAGGTTATTGCCATCATTGTATGACATCGAATTCGTCGTGCATGTAGAAATCATGTTAGAACGATAGAACACATGATGTCATTGACCACGTGTATTTGAAGAACACCGTATCAAATATGGTGGAAACTATTTGATATTGTGCGGGCAAATCGCAAAAAGTGTAGAGGGCATAATAATATATAGGGAGAAGACAAAACATGCTGAAACCTAAAAATTTAGTATTTTTAAATTAATTACTTTCTGAGAAGACAAAGTATCTATGAAAGTCATAGTCAGTAGTCTAGGCTGTCTAGGGCGAATATACCTGCAGCTTAGTGTTTACGCCCACATTTTTTCATCGCCGGGTATAGGTACCCAAGAATTATTATCACTTGCTACTTGCTAAACAAGTAATCAAACCAAGCAACTAACACAGTATCGTAACAATTTTGGAGCTCTGAACAAATATACAAATATTTAACTTTGATAATATAAAGTACCTACTTATAATATATATAGGTAGGCAGCTGATTTTAATATTTATTACTACCTACCATTTGATTCTAACCAATGCCTTTAACACGGACATCAAAGACAAATAAAACTAATAAAATCAGAATTATGAATTTCTGATTTGTTTTTACAATATAGCTACATAATATAAAATAATATTAATGATTGTTGAATCGTACCACAACATATTTCATCAATAATTAATGAATTTCATTACTTAACATCTTTCTTAAATTATTTAATTTTAAAACGTGCACTAACATTTTAATGCAATGAAATATTTATGAAGTCAAAAATGACACGAGCGTCTAGAAACAGCGCTTTTTATCAACAATTTCCTTATCAGAATTACACTATCACCACAGAATATATTCTGTGCTATCACCTAGGTGGTCTTAACAAAAAATTAGTTAAAATTTAAAATTTAATTTTTTGCATTTGTCAATTGTCTTTATAGTTTCATAAATATTATAATTGCAATTCAATTTGATTCACTTCAAGGTAAAGATGAAAACTATTTGAATTGTAGAATTTAATGTCCAACATCGAGGTAGTAAAATTAATAAAAATAAAACAGTGACAACTAAATATCATTGCCATAAGTTTACTTCTATATTATGAAACCCAAACACAGTTCTAATAAAAGAAGGGCAGCCTTGATCTAAAAATCTTATATTAGCTAATTATTTGAGCTTTTTACCTGTTTTACAGGATCCTGTAATTTTTAATGCTCGTACCCCTTTACTTTTAGAAATAAATACTCCAGCCTTATGGCAATGATATTTAGTTGTCACTGTTTTATTTTTATTAACTTTATTACCTCGATGTTGGACATTAAATTCTACAATTTAAATATCTATGCAACTACAAAGACAATTGACAAATGCAAAAATTAAATTTTAAATTTTAACTAATTTTTTGATAAGACTACCTAGGTGATAGCACAGAATATATTCTGTGGTGATAGTGTAATTCTGATAAGGAAAGTGTTGATAAAAGGCGCCGTCTCTAGACGCTCGTAAAAATGACGGAGAAAGTATTCGATTTTAGAAGGTCGCCGCCCATACCGTACGATTCCATAGTGCAATGATCAATGTTCAGTGTTCCGTGATGTCAGCTTTAATTGATTGACTGTTAAATAAATTGGTAATTCGATGACAATATAAAAATAACATCTGATTGTATGCATTCTTAATAAAAAAAAATTGGTATACAGTTAAACTTTACATCATCAGAACGACAAAATATCAATTTATCTCGTATACATTTTACGTTCAAATATAAAAACACTCATAGACCGTACTTCTGTGAACAAAATTACTGTCAATAAAGACATAAATATATTTTGAAAAACTTATTTGGGACATCTCAAGAGCTATGAATAAAATTTACAAACATCTATAAAATAAATACATTTTTTGTGTGGATCATATTTTATACGGTTGAATATACTTCAATAAAAACCCGTTAAGACGACCACATAGTAAATAGGTATTACAATAGTAAAAATATACAATACTATACAAAGTTACAATAGTATTAACGTACAAGTACAATGTTAGATTGCTTATAGCCTTACAAGAGAGCAGTGCACGACTAATTTGATAATTATATCGTTGATAAAACTTCGAACTAAAAGCAAAAACAACAATCACACTTGATTTAATTTGTTTAAACTTTAAACATCATTATAACTAAATTTATATGAATATAAAACAATAAAAATAAATAAAATAAATACACATAATTTTGCTAATATACAATAAGTATGTATTTTTTTGGTATAGGTGATCAAAATTAGTTTGATACAAATAAGTTAAAAAAAAAAAAATGGAAAAACTTTAAACACTTTATACTATATAAAGTTTTAGCCTATATTTAAGAAACATTTTCAATCATAGATTATATATTTATTTATTGACCAACGAGAGCAATATAAAATACGTAAAGTTCTTATAATATAACACGATACAGATACAACAATTATGGTATAGATTAAATTTACAAACAAATAAATACGGTATAACAAGGAATAGAGCAATTTTTTTAAAAATGTATTTATTTTATTTAATAATATTATCAGCCATTGCATGCCTGTCGACGCAAACGTTTATATCTAAGCTCCATCGAATGTATACAATTTCCCTTTGTCCTGACCAAATGTAACAAAATTAATACCAAAATATCGCTAACGTCAACCACATTTCATATAAATAATTTTTAAACTCAAAATAAATTAAGTGTGTTATTTATTAATATTAAATACAAGCAACGACCCGCGAACTTTGGTCTAAGATAATATTTCCGCCACGTGCTGTCTCCAAACGTAAAACAGAACGTGAAAAATAAAAATAATGCTGATAAAACTAACTGAACGTCACAGTCTACAGCGCTTCAAATAAAACTCCGACCAATATTCCTGATCCGAGTTAACCATCAGTACATAACAATATGAATATATTTATAAATGTTAATGTTTTAACAGATCGGTAAGCGTAATCACTCAAGTTCTTCTGAATATATTCTTAGTTATAGAAAATATTTTCGTCTTCAAATCGCTTTGAGTTACCAGCACAAACCGAACCATGTACAATGTACGATCCTAATTTTAATTTTACAATTTACAGTCATAAAAAAATTTTAATAAAACATCTCATGAGTAATAGCCAAACTATATGTATCGAATTATATACCTAATTATATACCCAGAAGACTTGTTTAAACAATAGTGTTGTACAATAGTGATATGTGGTCAAATTAATAGAAATGTCATGACTTCATTTATACCACTCGGTATATGTTACGGTTTCAATAATTATGACCACAATTTTATCAAAGCATCTTAACTGAAACTGAATTCATGGAATGAAATGTTTTTATCTTGTTGGTAACTTTCTGATCCATAGAGCCAAAAAATAGTATCTTAATAGGTAATAAATATTTGTACGTACATACGTGTATAAAATAATGCCAAAATAATTATTAATTCCGATAAAAATATTTATACACCTTCATCAAAATTAAATTTAAAAAAATTGTGAGACTCCGGGTCGGATGAGACATTACGCTTGGGGGAGATAGTTAAAGATAGTTAAAACATAATGCTGTAAGTATTTTAAACTTGAAATTATTATACCAATGTCCATTGGTTTCAAAAAAACGATTCCTAGTGAAAAAAATCAAGTGGATCTGTTTATATGTAACTTGTAAGTAATTATGAACAATAAAGTAAGTACTTAGTTGAACATAATATCTTAATAAGGAAGTAGGTTTAACTTTTAATCAAAAATTTCAAGTGTTTATATATAAACAGCACACATTTCATTAAAAAATTTTGAAAATATCGAAATTTCTATAAAATGCTTATATACCAATTAATATTGCAAATCACTACGACAGCCATAATAATAACCAAATAAAAACGTAACTTATTTCATAGTTTCATGGAATAGTGATAAAATACTAGGTGGTATCCAGTAGTTCAAAACCTGTATTCGAGTCTTTTATAAACTTTACACTGTTTTTTTTTAATTACCAAGAAAATTGTTGAGATATTCTATAATGACCCCTTAATTATTGACTAGACATCATTTCCCGAGCCCTTTCCTATCATAAATCGTTCGTGATTGTAATGATCGGAGCAATCCTCCTGAGCAAAATTGTACTCAAGTACGAAAAATTAAAAATTAAAATCATCACACATCATGATAAAACCATATACATTCAATAATTTAGCTCAGAATTTTATATAGATATGTGTTTTTAATTATTTTTAGCAAAATCTAAATTTTAAAAAGTTTCATAAAATATTTTCCTTGAAATTTTCTAAAATAAACGTAATTTATTTTATTAATAGAATACATGTCACAATGAAAGTAAAATTATAATAATACGATGTACAGTAAAGCTAAGGTCACTTTTTAATAACAGACTAAGCTTAATTTGGCACTAGATAGTTTTTAAATTGGCAAGCATTTAGTTGTCTTTATTTAATTTAATTTAGCAAAACGCACATTATTACACTATTTTTCTTCATTAAATATATCAGATATTCAAATATTTACGTTATAATATAATATATTTTTATTTCATAAAAATCTATCCATGTAAATATAAATCTAAAATTAAATTAAGAGAATATCAGCTATTTCAAGTAATGAATACCAGATGTTAACAGACGACAGCCATAATATTTTCAGTAAGAAATAGTAAGATTTGTGAGAGCATACAAAATTGTACTACTCGTACGTATACGAGTATAGTACGTTTTTTAGAAACCTACTAGCGAAAATAAAACACTTCAGCGTTTCATCAGTATTAGTTTACAATTTCAAAGGAAGATATTAAAATTGAGTAAACAGTAAACACTGTAGAATAAAACGTATGCATTATGCATCCTGTCAGCTGGAAATCATAAAACTTTCATGACTTCCGTTATAATATTCCAGCGTTAAACATACAATATTCTTGAAGCTGAACAGACTAAAATGAATAGGTACTCTCATCATTGTTATTTGTTACGTCAAACGGTAAACATACATTAATTTGTGACACAAATGCAAACACGTCAAACGAAACTGATTATATATATTTTTATTTGTACTGACCTTTATAAATAAAATTGCAGATAACAGTATGTGTTATCTAACAACATTGAATGATTGAATATTTGAATGTGATTGCACTGTCATGTAATTAGACTATTAAAAAATACTAAATAGGTAAACATTACGTTAAATAAAACGCTCGTCTATGTTTTCGTAAAAATGCATCAAGTTCCAAATAAAATACTCACTGTACATGCTATATTATAGAATATGAATTATAAACACAAATAAATTTAAGTACAACAATACATTGTAACTATTGCATCAATAATCATACATTTCATATTATGCATTGTAGACTGTAGTAGTTTGTACACAAAAATAATACATTGAGCGATAGCCAGGCGGAACAACTAGTAGAGCATTACGTATAGTAGTCGGTAGTACTGGACAAGTCAAAGCAACACTTCTAGTTATACCGCTTGTATGGTATAATATGGTAATAATAATCACACGAGGCGGCTGCGTTCATTTAAATACAATTGTTATCACGAATTGATGAGTCACGGGCAAGTGCGACCGGAAACCGATCATAAGCATGACCTTCGCAGCAGAAAAGTTAACTTTTTTGGTTTAAACAATATTTTTACCCCAGCTAAAAAAAGAAATTATACACGTTACAGTTATACATAGGTATAAGTGTAATTAAATTATAAATTAATTAAAATAACACATAGATACAACGATAAATTTCGATTGTGTTACCTATTACATTTTAGATAAACAGAAAAATTATAATAACATAACGTTTCCAATTGACCGACTAGATGATTACTAAGCTGCAGTTATTTGGGCGTTGTGTCCAGTTATAGTGCGGTTTAAAATATATAATGGGAATACAATACTAAACGAAATAGGCATTTATAGTTTAATATATATACACCTGTAGTCCAACAAATTTATTTTTAAAACAATCTATTCTTATTGGTTTTGAAATGTAACAATTTGCACAAGGTAACGAAAACAAAACGGCAAAAGAAAAAACCAAACAAAACATGACTACATTATTATTATGGTTGTGATACCGTTAAAATGTATTTATTTTCAATGATATTAACAAGCCAAAAATAGAGTTGGATAACCAAATCCCACTTATTATATACTTATTATTATGTAGCTATGTATAGCTTGTTTATATAGGTATATCATATTTTATAACACTATACAAAATACAAATATTACAAATAGGTACTATAGGCAGCACCTACCTATAAAAAAGTAACAATTAACAATATATGGGATATAAATAATTAAAAAAAATTTTCGATTTATTTTATTAAAAAAACTTAGTTATAATACCATTATTTGTCAAACAACACTTAAAAGGCATCTAAAATCATTATTCATGCACATTTGATACCTAATTTCATAATTAATTTGACTACAAATACTTTATATTTTTTATTAATATCAAATACAATATAAATACTTTAATTACTAGTAATGAAAACAATTTTTAAAATTAAATTAGTAATATATATAATGACATTTGACAATTTAAGCACAACTGCACGAGTATCATCTTTTTTATAATCAACATTAAGTAGCTATTGTGAGAAAAAATATTTTTCGTAGATACAAGTAGAAAATACCACCTAGTACTATTAATATTAAACGTATGGGTAAATATAGACTTATTAATACTAAATAAAAAATGTTTGACTGATTTTTCAACTTACACTTCTTAACTTAGGCAGTAATACAAGTTCTCTTGAAAAAAAAATGAACTTATCATGTAACTTAGTTTTAAGTAACATGATTATTTAATATGGTAATTTCATTTTTAACTACACGCACTTATAAAACCAATATCGTGTATATATCTACTACATGCAATTATATAATTCTCGAATAAAATAAATAATATATACTTATATATATTATATATCTGGTGTATACATATAATATGTATGATATGTATATTATAATAATATAAACTCAGTACTTATTATAAACTATTACAAAGGTTTTGTCGATGCAAGGGGTATTACTATGGTAACAATAGCACAGC
Organism: Chaitophorus viminalis; assembly: GCA_025469195.1. NCBI lineage: Eukaryota > Metazoa > Arthropoda > Insecta > Hemiptera > Aphididae > Chaitophorus > Chaitophorus viminalis. The sequence continues at coordinate 313,809 of JAIPRK010000060.1, read as the reverse complement.
TCGTATCTCTTTTAATCAACTAACCATAAATACCCCACATGGGAAGATTTACTATTTATAATTTTTAAGTTTAAAAAAAAAAAATACGAAAAAAAAACCTAACGACTTAACATAAAATAGCTCCAAGTGTTCCAATATTTTCAAACTGAGAAGTTTTCAACAATAACAAAATAAATTTCACCGAACAAAGCGGACAAAAAGGGTTCCATTTACCCGATGTTGTCGCATCAAAGATAACGCAGAAAAGTGTGTAATAATTAAATTAACTAACATTAATTGCCTTTTTTCCAAGTTATTATAACTATATAAACTGGTAAGCAAAAATCTTTTACAAATGGCTGTTTTGCAAACCGTTTAGATGTGTAGTTAAAATACCATTGCCGGGACAAACATTTTCTAATATTTTCTTTTAATACAAAAATAATTAATTTAACAATAAACAATATTATATATATATATATATATATATTTATGTAATTATTATGTACTATGCACATAAATCGCACGTGTTTGTTAACTAACAATATGATATTAAAGCACCTACTAGCGCTATAAAAGATATATGTGTTATCACATACATGCTTACATATCCTTGGCCCAGTTATCAATAGAGCCGAAATGTTTTATTTATAATATTATACTAGAGGTATTTACCATTTGTTTTGTCCAGATAAATACGCCAGTTATTACGCCCAATGTCGAACGATAATGCAATAATAATAACAATAATAATCGACACTGTCGTTACTCGTTAGGTTAACTCACACACACACACACACACATAGCTTTCACCTATCGGCAACAGCAGCGGAAAAAAGAAGAAAATTATCAGACAATTCGGAAAACTATCGAACCGTAGTCGGTCTTAAATCACGCGAACACTGCTGTTAATATACAAATCGTAAACTAAACGACACACAAACCACAGTATTCACTCTTCTCTGCATATTGCAATTCGCCACTATACTCTGGTTATTCAAACGTCAGCCTATCTTGTTGAATAATAACATTTCTTATCATGAGTGCAGGCCATTACTCTATGATGGAACTGGCAGAGCGACGGAGATAAAAACTTTACCGTGCACCAAAAAACCCCGCGGTAAACTCATTCCGAAAATATAACACCCGAAGTAAAATGTATTTTAATATTTCTTCATAATCATAAGTATATGTACATATCAAGTCTTACCTTATTCGCACCAGTCCCGTAGTCAGTGCTGTCCACGTCCGCCGTGTCATTTGCGAAAACCGACGGACACACGGCAACAACGTGTAACTATATTATTCTCTTGAACTGCTATCGCTGTTTCGGCAATTGTCGCAAAAATCCAAACGGTAGTCGCGAGTAGTCATTTTTATTTTTTAGGAGAAAAAAGTAGTGCACGATAAAAAACGATATGATAAATATTTAATTGACGTTAATATTTACGAATGCTTACGATTTTAGTTTCACTTCGTTAAAACGATCATAAAAATAACAAAACATAATAAAAATTACAATAATGATAACATGAAAAAAAAAAAACAATTGAGCAACTACCGACGACGAGTTTCGACACACAAGAAACAACACAGCACTCGCGAATTATTATTCACCATTATCACTGGGCGCGGACAACGAAAACGCACTCGGAAAATCGGAACAGCTCGGAACGCGGCGTTTACATACGGGTAGATGATGATTATGTGACCGAGTGAGAAACTGAGAACAGACTTGGATCAACATACCACACGCGTCGTCATTATCGGCATTTTTTATTTTATTATTTTTTCACGATAGGCGCGACGAGACGGTCGAACTTTGCACTACCATATCGTTCTGATAACAATATCGTTTGTGATTAATACGCGCAGACGTCGGGCCGCACGTACACAATATGCACGTAACACCACCACCGACGGACTGGCACTGCTTGGCTAACGCGGGAGGGGGCAGTAGAGTAGCAGTGCCAACCCGATGTGGCCCGACGAAATGTCCCGAGCCCGTTATCACTACCGCTCGCCGTGGCGCGAAGTTGGCAACGCGGTTATCACACAATTGTCCATGGGTTCGAGGTGGTGGCGGGACGGAGACCACAATACTACGATAACACTATAACAACCAGGAACATACTATATAATGTAACAATATTAATAAACAACTTAATACTTATTAATTGCATATTTGCATTTACATTGTTTGTTACTAAATTATAATGATTTCTGCGAATTTATGAACCATCTACGTATCTACTTTCGAATGCATAATTTACAAGCAGCATAATGAGTATAATTGGAAATTACGATCATTAAAATGTCCATGCCTACTACCATTGATTATAAATATTATATAAATATAATATATATATATATATATATATATATATATATAATCAATGCTACTACCTACACGGCTACATAGTTTTGAACTGTATGAGTTTCACATTCATATCGGCTTTAAATCCTACCTAATACAATTTCAATAACATTTATTTTTTCGTGTACCTTTGCAGCCTTTAATAAGTTAAAGTTAAGACGATGTTATATCTGGAATTTCAACGATAGGTAGTACCCGAATGTTAGCATTTAATTATTTAATATGATAATTATATTAAATAAAATATGATAAATGTAGGTCGTTAAAAAATAAGTTTTACCTATATCTACATACCTAGGTAATAGACTAATAGATTAATAAAGTAAAATTATGTTCTGTTTACTTTTTCCATTAACACAAAGTTATTAATTAATTAGCACTTTAATTGTATTTGAACTACTTGTTTACTTCACCACTCAGTATTCATAACAATAAATTATTTGCACTAACTTCATTACTTCAAATTTTGCTTTAATTAGAAAGAAAAACAGCTTATATTTTAAAAATAAATTTATTTTATATTATTACCTACATATTTTGTACCAATCTGAAGTAGTACACTTGCTCTGTTAAATATATGATTTAAAATTATTTAAACGACAAACGTATTCTTATGTTAGTATGTTACATGTTTTGGCTGTTTTAATATTTTTTATATTTAAAAAGAACCGGATCCGGACTCGTTGTGCTGTACAGTGGAGTACTGGAGTGGACCTCGTTCATAGGATAGATTATTAACTTATAACAGATGTATATAATCTGAATGCAATGCTATGAATTGCATACAGAAAGATGATTTGTTAGTCTATTTTATATTAAAGTTTATTTTCGAACCTACTAACATTATTTTCAATTGTGATTACTATATTTTACTAAGATAATAAATAATGCGGATAGATATATAAATATTTTTGTTATAGTTGTCACCATAAATTATTTATGGGACGCCACACCCAAATGGCCACATGTATTGTTTGTCTCTGTCTTACAAACGTACAATGCAACAAATTTGTTTTCAGTAAGTAGTTCAAATGCTGTGTTGTTAACTTTAATATTTACGTAAACTGACCTATAATAAAACATAAAACATCATTGTAAACATGACGTTGAAACAAAACAAAAACATTATCTGTGTTTTGTTGGTAGGTTTTTATTTAAGATATTTTTATTTTTAAGCAAGTTATAAGTATATGAATTATTCACTAATCAACTATTCAAAAATTCATTTGAGTTAAGATGCAATTGGGATACCATAATAATTATTTAGGTCGAAATTGGGATACTATTGAACTCGGGCCGCAATCAAGTATATCCGGTATATACTCCGGTATAGTAACTATATTGTTAGAATATAGTTACTTACACCTAATTTTATAGGTACAAATCTTACTTATATACCATTATTATATTAGTATATTCCTATTTAGTATTTGCCATCTAGTATTTACCAAAATCTAAAAGTTAAAATAAATGGATTGACAAGTAGATGGTAAGGTACCTATATCTATAGGCTACAGCATGAATGAATTTTATCAAGTAGGGGTATAATGAAATTAAATGTTATTGAAAAAAAGTTTATTTTTTCTCACTAAAAATACGTTATGTACTTACGCTTTTATAATTATATATGTTAATTTTTAAATAAAAACTGAATTATTTGCGGTTGTTCCATAGGAAACCTTGTAATTAACTATTCCATGAATTTTTATTTTCCAGTTTCTACTATAGTACTATACACTCTTTGACGATCAACGCTAAGATACATAAGCATAACCCAATTCACTACCGTGAAGATAATATAAATCGTTAATTTTATTTTTAATATATACTTACTTAAAAATGAATGCACATGTTTTATCTTTTGCAGGTTTTCAAAATTATTTACAAAAGCGTTAATACTAATAATGTAGATGGGCACAATTTTAGTTACCTAAGTTGTAAGACGCTTACTTTTGGATATTATTCAGTATAACAATATATACAAAATACAATATTCTGATGTTAAACTATTATTTAGTCATAAAAATGTAATTAAAATATTAAATTAATAAATAATAAATTAAACATCAGTTATAAAGATATTTACTTATAATATATAATTGTAATAATATACTAACCTGTTGGCTGTTATCAATGAATTATATAACTTTAGTACAGCCACATAATTATATATATATATATATATATATATATATATGATATTTCTTATCAGTTGATTAATAAATAGGTATAGTTTATCGCTGTAAACATTGACACATAGCCTATATGAAATTAAGTTATAACTAATAATCATAAGATTTACTCTAAATTATGTATAACTTTATGTCATGCATGATTTTTTTTTTTATTATTTTTATATTTTGTAGAAATACAAATTTTATTAAAGAAATAAATAAAGTGAGCTGCTCACAATGTGAGTTGCCAGTAGACACAGAAATCAATATAATATACGTACATAGAGACAGATAAAATTTACAGTATTTGTTGATAATATACATGTTCAGTAGAACATAATGGTGATCTTAAATTTAGCGATAAACTATTTATAATAATATTTCTATATAATAGAATTAAGAGAAACGAACTTAGTTTTAACTAGGTAAATAGTTAAAACTAAAAAAACGTCAAGACTGATGTGATTTTATAATTGTAAAATAAAAGTATATTAATGAACAAAAATAAATGTATACCAGTTGTCTTGCTCAAGATAAGTTCCTCGTAATTTAATGCTCTAATTATCAAAACTAAATGATTGTATTCTGTATTACATGTATATTATAATTAATTTAATGAAATTACTAACCTTTAAAAATATAAGGCCATGATGTTTATTATTTTTTACATTCACATGATTTAATTCTTAATTACTAATTAATATATCTAATTATAATTTTAATGTGTAAACTATGATATATTGACATAAATAGACTTAACCATAGAGTAATATATAAGTGATTAACTAAAATATTTTGAACGTGCCAAATAAAAATTAGATTTCTAAAATAATTGAAAGTAATCAAAACTAAATACTTTCGGTTTTGATTATCGTAGTATAATGTGACAATGAGACACATACATTGTTTTCAGTTTCAATATTTATTATGAAAACCGATTGGACCTACTCATTTTTTTCATGGGATAAATAAATTAAATTACTACAATATTTACTTTAACTCTAATTAAAAAACTATTATTTTAAGATTCTATATCGATTTTCCATTTTCATTAAACAATCAACCTAGTTAAAATAAATACTTTATATTTCACTTTATATTAACTATTGAGACTCTAGTGCTATGTTTTCTTAACTAAAAGGCTAAAAAAAATGTATGAAATTCAGCAATAATTTTTATGTATAATTAATGTTATTCATATAGTATCTTATTAAATAGATTAAATTTGAAATATCAGATCTTAAATTAAAATAATTTTAAAAAATTCTGTAATATAAGGTCCAAATATTTGAATTAAATAATTTATACAAGTTACAATAAAAATCATTAAGATAAAAATAAATATTAACGCAATAATAAAATTATTTATAAATACTTCGACATTGTAAAAACTGATAGAATAAATAACTGGTTATATTAACAACATTCGTACATATACCTATCAATGCTTAAAAACTTTCGTTTAATTCGTATTTTGCAGGTGACTACTTAATTATCTAAGTATAACTCTACATGAGGTAGGTATACTATATAATTTTATAACTACCTATTGTAAATTTGTAAATCGTTGTTTCATTATCATTGATGGTCATTGTACTTCATTATAACTTATAATTTAACAATGGTCGATGAATCATTTCTGTAATTTTTTAAATATTAAAATATGTTGTATAATAATATACTGTATCTAAGTAATAATACCTACCTACAACTTATAAATGACTACAACGTATAAAATATATTTTATAACAAACAAAATAATAAAAAATTTGAACAATTTTTCAATGATAGCGAAAAATTATTAATTTTCTTAAGTATGTAGGTATTTAAATTTTATTCCAGACATCTGTAATGGATTGAATTTTCTAATTTCCATCTATTATAAAGCATTATACTATTATACTTGGCAATTATTTATCGACAAGAATAAAAATATTAATAAATCTAGCTAAATATATATAGTATATATTATATACTGATTATTAACTATTATAATAATGTATAATAAATTATTATATATTAAAAAAGTTAATTGATATTATTTTTATTACATGAGATTTATTTTTTGAATACTATTAGAATAATACAAATATAAAAAAGGTATATAAAAAGGCGTGGATACATAAATTTAAACATTTTCGAATGAAATTGAATTTTTTTTATTGTTTGCAAGAACACTTTCAAACTTCAATATATTATTGATTATATAATTTTAATTTTAACTATTGAAAAATAACTAATTTTAATTATTGTTATTAATTACTGAAATAATATTTTGTTCATTCAATTTGTTTACTTAAATATCATTCTAATTTATATTAGAATATATTCTGTAGAAAAATTACTAATAGCTAGGTACCTATGAAGAAATGATAATTGATTATTTACAATCATTCCTTTTGGATTTGTATTTTACGCTTATATTGATAAAGGTGTTATAATTATAGCTATCTACACAATAGAGTAAAGAGATGAATAATTATTTACATAAAACATTAAAATAACGTTAAACTCTTCAAAAACCGATTAAATGGATAACGGAAAACGTAACAGTTAACAATAAATTATCATTTAATTAAACGTATAAATAAATGGAAATTAAAAACCATTAAACTAACCAGAACAACAAACGGAACTTGTATAATTTTTAAAATAAGGATACAATTATATTTCCATTGATACCTATACATTTTCACTAATTATAATCTTACGAGTTATGGCTGTGTAAAAGTTTTTTTTTCAATTATAGAAATCTTAGTATAACTATGATAGTTTATCAATTAAGATATTAAATGTAAACAATTAATAAATAAACACAATAAATTAAAAGTAAAGTGATTAACATAATGATATAATAATAATTAGACGATGAATAATATCAAATACGAGAATGAAACGCAAAGTCTTACATTTAAATATAATATTTAGTACCTAAACATATATTAATAATATGAATATAATTAATAATAGTTATGATAATATAAATAATATAGTCTACTTTAAATATTAATGAGAGTATTTACAATGGATAAAAGTATAAGATTTTAACGAGGAAGAAAGTATTCAAAAATAATCATGGAGATGTAGTACCTTTGGCGATAAGTGAATTAAGAACTGGTGAGAGGAGTATAATTAGTAGACTGATTAAAAAACTTAGATTAGTAATGAAATGTAATACAGTTGCAGAAATAAGATTAGTGGCAATGTTTTGATTGCTGGTAGTTTCTACATACATTTTTGTTGAGAACGCAGAAGGTACTTTTAGAGAGATTTTTTTATTGAGAGCTCTTTTGAAAACCCTTGAATTTTATGATAGTGGTCCATAAAGCAAAAAGCACATTTTTGTTCTGGATTTTGATCCATTGGTTCGTATAATGTTTTCGGTCACCATCAATAAGAAGTGATCTGTTCACAATCCAGCCGGGGCAATGCCCCGCACGCAGAAGACACGATCAACATGGCATGGATAATTCCAAATTCACGGACAACCACGACAAATTAACAACAATTTCTTATAACACTCTGCATACAACATCTCAACGTTTAAATTTAAAAAATAAATAACTTTTCATAAATAGTCGAAAAAATAGACTCGCTGAATTATTAATATGATTTATATCACAATGAAAGATATAAACGTTGAAGATGATATTTTCATCTTCAACAGTAACCGCATTTTAATGTACATTTTCAATCAGGTATAATTAATATTCAACTTTATCTCATAATGAGTGATTCAAAATTCATCAGAGTTTAAATAAATTAGGAATTGGAATTTCAAAAATAAGTTTTCTATTTTACCCGTAGTACTTAATATATTTTCTAGATATTCGTTCAATATTGATCATATTATAGTCATATTATTTTTTACACAGACATTCCTTATAGTTTTATAATTGTAACTATACGCTTCTGAAATAATATTAAGTCTTCAATACGTTTATATTTATTTATAACAGTAGTAATATTATTCTAATGTTAAAGATTCTATTTAAGAGTGTGAGACTATACTTAATAGAAATATACAGTTTACAATTTGTTAAGAAATAAAGATAAGTGGCTTGGTAATTTTTTTTAGCTGTTACGTTTGAAATATTATGACAAATTAATTCATTTTTAAGTTTACACATACGTACATAATACATATGTATATTATATTTTAATCGTTTATTTTCAAAATTTATTTGGGCTTATTTTTATTTATTAATATTCAGTAAATAATAACCAACGAAACTAAAAAGTTAAATTTTAGAAGTAAGTAAGTATAACTATCATATTATTATTACAATATTTGAATAATTGTTATGATTTATGAATAAACAAGCATTTGTATAATTTAGTATCCAATTATTCATATAGGTATATATACTATATATTCATCAGTTGAAATTAATTTAACAATTTTGAATAATAATTAAAAAGTGATGATGAAATATAAGGTAGGTATATAATTAGATAAGGTTGCAAATAAATTAACTACATTAGATTTAATCGAGTCAATTATTTAGATGTTCTGCAGATACAATTGTTTAGATGCGCTAAATAGTCATTACTCAAGTAGGTATATACCAAAGTTATTATTATTATTATTATTATTATTTATTCTTAATTGCAAGAAATCTCATCTTCTACGTTAATTTTCAACATTAAGTTATCTAAATAATTCAATATATACTCTAATTAGGTAAATATAACATTGTTATCAGTACAAAAAAAGATTCCTACTTATTTAGCTAGAAAAAAATGATCTCATTTATAACTAACAATAAAAGAATCTAGTTTACAACTTAGTATTTATACTCATGATTATATAGGTAACAGTAAAATATTTTCATCGACAAACTAAACTAAATATATCAACATCGGAACTTTTACTTATACCTATATTCAATCTGTAATCTATTAAAAATCTAAAAAAATTAAAAGGCTTTCCCAGAATCCACGGGTTTTTATTTTGGTATTAAAAAAAAAGGTTATAATTAATATCAATAAGAATAAATAAAATTATATTATAATTATTGCACTTGCTATGTGGCCAGTAGATTATTATAAAACCATAATTTTATTACATGGGTTTTATATTTGAATGAAAATCAGTAGTAGCCGATTATAATAATTAGAAGGGAATGAATATTCTGCAGTATATTTTCACAAAAATAAAACATATATATATATGTATATATATTTATCTAACTTGCAAGCCTACTAGGTGTATTATATTTATATAATTATACGGATGTTATAATTACGGTAATGTACTCATAGTAGGGTGACCAATCATCCTGCTTAAAATGGGATCGTTGATTTTTGATACCCATATCCCGTTATCCCAATAAAATACAAACGGGACCTTTTTATCCCGTTTTTAGAAAACAATCTCTTTTTAATTTCCTTATTTCCAAATTATTAAATTTTATTTGAAAAAGAGAAAAATAGTGAACTTATGTAGAAAAGGATTATAAAATTTATGAATAATAAAGATAGCCAATAGAGTATTTTTTCAGATTTTTCTTATTTATAGTTAAAAAAAAAAAATGAATCAATATTAATGTGTAACAATTTAAAATATACCTATTGTTAGATATTTTAATTTTTATTTTTAAAATTTTTAAAAATAATATTGTATTATTTAAAATAATTATTATAATAATTATACTTTGAAATGCACTATTTTTTAAGGGGGGGGGGAGGAGGGAGAATAATAACTGTCCCGTTTTTTCTTTCTCAGAATGGTCACTCTATGAATAACAGTGATATGGACGCAAGGTCAGTAATGACTAGCAAAGATAAATATAACATAACTATAATTTTACACAATTCCTCATCACTTACCTATTTAATTAAATACAATGAAATGTTGTTAAGCTGCATAATATTTATGATTATTTCAGTTGGTAGGTAGGTACTCAAGTATTAAAACAACGAATATGAGTAGCTACCTATAAAATAAGTTGTACTAAATTTCAACCATGACGCTGAAGCTTATTAAAAACTTTTTCACTACCTCACTGCCCGGTACATTTTACAAGATATTACACCATGTACCTAGAGGCTAGAGATCATCATTTAATACATATAATTAAGGTTCTACTAAAACGGTATAGCTGCGGATGTATAGATGTGTAATTTGCTTCAATCTGAATGGGCTCCTCAGTCCTCGATTACTGCCGTTCACCGTTATAAACTATATTAGGTAATTATTTTTTAATTCAAGTAAACACCATTTCACTAGGTATGCAAATATGTTATAATAATTACCGACAAATAAAATGGTTTTTATTTACTATTTATATTTATTATAAATTATGAGCAAAAGTTGTATGAATTATTTTTGATAAATATAAAATTATTTAATAGACGTCAATACTACCTTCAATGGTGACATCGGTGATCAAAAACGTCATTTAACCATATTATAGACAAGACAATAAAAGTAATTTTATTATCCATGCATTTTTCGCGCCTCGAATTCAATATTTTTAACTTTTATTTTAATATAGTTTTCTTTTCAATTAAATATCAGTACATTATGGAGAATACTATAATCCAACCGTACAAATACAAAATTACCTGAACGTCCTGAACTTTATATATTATAACTTTTATACAAGAATTTTGATTGACTATTATGTATTTGTATTAGTTTTATTGGAATGTCTATTTTTAATACATATTTTCATATTTATAGTTCGTAATTTATTATAGTTTTCAAAGAATAATATATGGACAGTGGAAAACTTGCACATTTAAAAGTGAAAGGTTTATTCTATTATCAATATTACTAATAAACAGTGTTACGTCTCAAAATTTGAGGTGCCATAAATAAGATTTTTTTCATTAATGAAAGATGAGCGATGTTCCGTCGATAAAACCTGTCAATAGGAATTAGCTTCCCCTATTTTTAGCTACTATTATCGTAACGTCCCCCCAAGGTCGAGAACAAAATTCGATACCGATTCATTGCTAACGACAATAACTCTCTTCATCTTCGACTTCCAATTAACCCAGACGTAGACTCATATTTTCCTGTGTTCAATTTTTGTATTAAAAAATCACATAGCTACTTAAAACTACAATGATGGTCCACGGCGGGTGACAAAATTGTGACCACTCGTACAGTTATTACGGCAACACGGTGTGAAGTACTATTATATATAAAGATAATAATAATAATAATAATATATCTCCCATTTTCGAACCATTTTATGCACACTCATTATTCAACTTTCACTTTTATTATATTTAATCCATCTATTATAAATGAAAATGATTAATAGAACAATTAAAAATATATAGTTATACAAAATGTATCTTTATAAGTAAACCTAATACTGATTCCGATATAATATAGATAACCAATCGTTTTGCAAATTACCATATAAATAGATCCTACAACATTGATGTACCAGAATTGCCTATACACAATGCCGTGCCATCGGATTCAATTAAACTTAATTTATTACATATTCAAGAATAATTATATAATAATAATTTGAACCCCTAAAAAACCCTATTTATGTTAAATTATTATTACAATAAAAATGTTATTTGATAAAAAATATAATATTAGCCATTTATTCACTTTTGTATTTATTACAAGTCAACTAGTAACAAAGGAACAACAGACAATATTCAGGGCTTAGTGTTAAAAATAAAACAAAGACGGTTTTAACCAATAAAACTGTTTGAGGACCTTAAGTCACATTATATTTATATACTCTATAACTAGTTAGAATACATACATACTAAAGGTATTGTTAAAAGGAACCTATAGTTTTACAAGAGCCATTAGAGGTAAAATAGTTTGCTTTTATCCTGTGGCCATAATATTGAGAAGGAAAGATACATTCTGGATTAACCAACCAATGTCAACTAAAAACTTAATTATTAAAGTATATAATAAGGAGGGATCAGATAAATCTTGAGTATGAAAAGTTGACTCTAGATACCCAATAAGTGATGGCAACTATTGAGCCTAGGAAATATACTCAATACTATACATCCAGTGAAGATACATATTTGAGAGAATATTGTAAAATATGCAATTAGTTCAGTGGTTCTTAAACCAATCAATATCCTTCAGTAATACTAGTTGAGTAGATAAGAACAAAGATTGGGTTATCATTAATTATGATAATTCCCATATGATGTAGTTGTTTACTGTACATTATAATCCATAGTATTAACTTATATTCTGTTTAATAATTTGTAACACTTAATTCTATACCAATGGTGGAATTATCCTAATTTTATTTTGGTATCGAACTTTACATAATATAAATCCATGTTTTTATTATAATAATTACCATATATTTTTCATTAATACATAGTTATGTTAAGTAAATATGTATTAGTATATTTGTAGCAGTTAGTACACATATACACACAATACATAAGTGTAATTTAACTTTTTAAAATAATAAGCATTATAAAATTGATAGTACCTATTTCATAATACAATGTATTTTATTCCTTAATTTAAAATGCATGTTTAATATAACTTAAGTATTTTAATTTAAAGTACTAGATAATAATGAATAGATGTAATGCTATGAGTATAAAATATATATTTCATAAAAAATGTGAGTACAGTAATATTAATACATGATTCAAATATTTTTTTTTTTTAAATTTTTAAATTTCCATCAGTCTGTCCATAGCAGTTAGTACTTCATTATAATGTTTTCCTAAAACAAAATATTCAATCATTAATTTTATTTGATTTCAAGTTTTTTACAACAATATTTATGACATAAATATTGTCTTCATATTATCTTGAAAAGTCACTCATGTACAAAGCACACCCAAATAATAAATATATTATTATACATTTTACATTATAAAATATACCAATATAGATCTCATATAAATGATTAAAATTGAACATTTTCAGTTTAGAAAAAAAATTTAGTTAAATAGTAACAGTCTTATTATTAAATAATTTTAAAATATACTTAAAGTAATATTATATATCTACTAATAATATGTGTTACTGACTCCATGACTAAAATTGATATAATATATACTATATGTCTCAAAAATCTCAAAATCACCCTCAGTATCTCTGTGGCAAGTCAATATATATAAATGCGGATTTTTTCTTTAAAATAATCAGTAGGTAAGACAACATTAATTTGAATGACTTGAGACTGAACACTTTTGTTGTAAATAAGTTTTTATCATTTTTAAGATGGCCATTTTTCTATTATAATTTTAACAGTTTAAAAAAAAAAAAAATTAAAATTAAAATAAAGTTGGCGATTTTGTTAGAATAATTGTTGTATTAACAAACAACAATCACATGTTTTCATCAATCTTGATTGGAACATGGATTTTTTTATGTCAATATCTAAATATCTAATTATAAGTACCTATTATTAATCTTTCAAAAAAGAATTATTATAATTGAAAATAATATTAAATTAAATTCTAATCAATAAAATAATTAAAACATTTTTATTATTCTTTCTTAGGCTTTAAATAATTACAATTGTTTGTGGTTTAATTTATGTAATACATATTATACATCAATTTTCTTATATAATCAGCCAAATTTGCAACATTTTGTGCCATGTCAAAATTATTAACCAAATCTTTAATTAACAATTATAAAAAAACTGACTTTTATGAAAAAGTCATACCTGAAATATTTTGATAATATAAATGTCAAAAAAAAAACCGCAATATTATTAATCAATCTACATTCAGCACACAAAATAATGTATTCTATAGAAAACCCAACATTGCTGTTACCCAGGAAGCTAAATCATATTATACAATACATTGTAGATATATCACAAAGGTTGAAAATATTTTTTTTATGATGACATAGAATATGTGAGTCATACAAATTTTATTATCAATTAATTGTAATATTTTTTAAGGAATTTATTTCTCTTAGAGAATGTCTCCATAATAACAATAGTTATTATTAAAATATTATATTATTATTATTGTTTATGATTTTATAGAAAAAACTCATACAATAACATATGTATGATTATTACAAATCGAAAGAAATATATTAGAATAAGAAATATATGCACTGTGAAGTTTATAGTTCTGGACTTTGAAAGGAATGCATATCATATTCATACAAAATAAAAAATCATCTAATATGATGAACATACATTATAACTAAACATTAACGATTAAATAATTAATTATTAATATTGTTTTACGCATATTACACAACTAGATTAAATTTAAAATAATAATAACATAGTTTAATAATTCACATCAAAAACTAAAAAGTATCTTTTTTCTAATACTTATTGAAAGTAGGCAAAAGGATTATCATAACATGTATTTTAAATAATGACATTAAATTACCTCCAGATGGCACCATGAAATTACCGCTTATTAAACAGTCTTTGAGTTCACAACCTGCACTAATTATAGCGTCATGACACACTATACAATTTTGAAGTACACATCTAAAAATTTCAACATTTTCATAGTATAATCATTACATAAACATCAATAAAGATTGAACATTTTATCAACAAATCTAAGATTAATACACTATACATAAAATTAAATTAAATTCTGAACAGAGTGATGGAATCTATTGGTTTTACAATGATGTGTGTTTTTTTTTTTTTTATTTATTTTTTTTTCCTTTTTTTTTTTGTCTGTCATCACGTTTTGGGGCAGTAAAAATGCTTCAATTTTCTTAAACAGCAACTTTTCTGGGCAAGTCAACAATCGAACTTTTTCAATACTTTTTTAAAAAAAAAAGAAAAAAACGATAAAAAAATTATGAAAAAACGGGAAATTTTACGCAAAATCACGTTTTTACAAAATACATTTTTTTAAAATGCTCTAACTCAAAACCGAAAAACTGTAACAACTTGAAATTTTTACCAAATCTTTATATTGACATTCTCTATATATAGTTAAGTTTTCAAATTATTTTGACATATTTTGACTCATTTATAGTCAGTTTAAATTTTCAATTTTTGTAAGTTTTTTTTTTTTGAAGTATCTATAAAATTTATTTGGCTGTCCGAAAACTCTTAAAAATGTATTAAAGGATTAATTATAAGTTATACTAATTGTAGCTAAAAAAATATCGGAGATGGTTTCACTCAAATTTTTTTAATAAGCCCATAAAATTCAAATTTATATAAAATATGTTAAAATCGCGATAATTTGCAAGTTATTTGTAGTTGAAAATTCATAAAAATTTTTCTGTTAATACTTAAGATTCGAAATTTTAACACTAGGTTGTCAATAAGCTCATCTTTAAAAATATATAAAAAAATTTCTACCAGACTTAAAAGGAAAAATTTTATGACTGTTTGAAATTTAAATTTTTACGAAATTGCATTGTACTTCAATTTAAATATAAAATACTATATTATAATATATACATTTTAGACAAACATATTAACTCCGTTCAGAATCGTTATTCGTATACAATGATATCTATCATTGCATTCAAATTTAACAAATCCATTGTAATAATGACCTATCCTATAAACGAGGTGCACTCTACCCCCAACTGTACAGCAAAGCGAGGCCCATCTGTTTTTTATATATTAAATTTGTTAGAACTAATGCTCAACTTAAAGAGGAGTAATTAGGGATCACTGCCAGTAATTAAGTTAATCAGCAATAGGTACCAAAAATAATATTTGAGAATTTATTATATGAAGAATACTCTACAGCTACATCAAAATTATGAATTAATTATAAATATTGAGACAAATTTCTTAACAAAATTATTACTATCTATAATTTATAATTATTAATTATTATTATAGATAAAAAACATATAGAAATTTATTATTATTTTCATGTTTAGAGATACCATTGACATCCTCAAATATTTAGGACAGTTATAGATATCAAAATATTAATCTGTAGTTTTTAGGTTTAATGTCAATACCAAATTTAACAGTTTGAACTAAAATAAATTGTTTTACATGTGATTACTGACTATAGATAACATGATCATATAATTTACCTTTCTTCAATAATAACACCATTCATTAAAATGCAATCAGTTATTCTAGTTTTTGAGTTTATTGTACATCTTGAACCAATAGTGCTATTTTTTATGGATGTTTTTTCCATAATTGTTGTATTTGACCCGACAAAACATGTTTCCTTATCAAATTGATTAGATAAGATTTTAGCTGCAGGTGATATTTTATCTTTTTTATCACCTAAATTGATGTCTAATTTATTAATCTATAAATATATAAATAAAATTTAATTACATTTTATAAAATGTATTAATTAATATACTGATTTTGGTATTTACTCACGATTTTATTGATTCTAAAATAATCATACAGAGTGTTAGCACGTACTCCAATATTTGAGTCTACCACAAAAGCAAAACATTTAATTATTTCTTCAGAGTTAAACATATTACCAAAACCAGACATAGAACGAATTTCATTTTCAATATCAGATTCTTTTGATATATTGAATATATCAGGTTTTTCATCTTCGACATATTTTTCACTTGGTTTGACATTTGTACAGTGTTTAGATAATTGTTTTTTCACTACAAATGGAAGTAGCTCACCCTTGAGAGTGGATATATTTCTAATAATAAAAAATGTAATATACAAAGGTTAATTTGAATATAACAATTAAAATATAATTCAACTTACTTATCTTTTACAAGATAATTAACAAGCCATCGCTTCATAACATACATATGAGAATCTAATAACTTTGAACAAAGAGTTATGTTTGAACATTTATACAATAATGAACTACTTAATGACATGGTTTCTTCATAATCTGAAGCTGAAGCCATTAATAATAGTCTAGAAGTTTTTGAATCATACCCAATGATATCTTTTTCTATAACATCAATTAAATTCAATAAAAAAATATTATTCTGAATAATAGTATAATTACATTATACATGCAATAGAAATTATATTTAACAAAATTTAAGAGACCATAAAGTAATCATATTAACTATCTGATATGTTGTACTAATAAATATGAAATTATACTTGGCTATCATTGAGATATTCAAACATTTAAATTACAACAATGTTTTTACTGAATAAAACTTAATGTTTAATATATTACCGAGTTTATTTTTTGATTTAGGCCCCGGAACAGTGAACGCACATTGTTCATCTTGTGGTGGTGAAAAATATAAAGATACTAAGGAAGCACTATTATTTCTATAGATATTTAAAACGTTATGTAAATCCACATCAGTAATGAGGTCACAACTTAAAACAATCACATCAGTCTGTAAAAAATTATAATATAAATGTACATTACATAAATAATTGGATTACTACCTATTTACCAAAATATAATCCGCTATGTGTCGAAGAGAATCAGCAGTACCCCAATCTTCATCAGATGGTATTGGAACAAAGTTCAAATTCATTTCAAAACCAAGACCATCTACTTCTTCTTGAATATCACTGGCATAGTTATCTGCTACAATAATTTTTGTTTCTGAAATAATAGTACAATAAAATTATGAAAAATACATTTAGGTAGAGATAAAATACATGATAATTTTAACTAATATTGATATATATTTAAACCTGTATTTAAATAAATTTTACAAAATTTGTTTGATCTATCACTCAATAATCTTGGGCTGGTTAAGGTTGAATTGATCAAGTTTTAATAAAAAAAAAAAAAAAAGTAAATTGAACAAACAATGTTTGATTCAAGTTTAATCTCTTTAACGGAACGTTATCAGTACATGTTTCAAAGCATGTCAGCAAAGAACTTACCTCTAAATCCTGCGTTCTCGAGCATCTTGAGGGGATAGTAGATCATCGGCTTGTTGCCGACTGGCAGCAGACACTTGGGTTTCGTGGCCGTCATCTCCGGTATTCGAGATCCCTTACCGGCGGCCATCACGACCGCCTGGAATTCCAGCCAATTCTGCATTGTGTTGTTTGTCATAAAGCACGGCAAAACGTGACCTGGCAAGTGGAACTAGCCCGTGGGTCGATCGATACTCGTAGCGTGACGACAGACGTAAACGGATTGTTATTATGGTTATAAGTTGGATTAATTCCGAATTCCGCATTCCGCGGTCGTACAGTCGTAGTCGTAGACTGGCAGACCGCAGACTCTTGAATACTCGGACCTCGGATTCCTCCGTCCTCGTCACCTGATGGCGTGATATGATAACGGCATAACGCATGTGATAAGCGCTATCGGCCCGGACCGACGTTCCAGCGCAGCCCACAGCAGCAACAGCTGAGGCCTGGACAACTGTGTGTCTGTGTTGTTCCAGCGCCCTGGGAGAGTATGGTAGTGGCGAACAGAGATCCGGAGGGGCAGGCGCTCAGTGCGGCCACGGAACTGGAAAATGGTAAGCGGTGTGTGTGGCCGCCGGCATCTTCCGCCGTGCCAAACGCTTTAGGCACAAGTTTATGGCGACGACGACTGCTGCACGGTAGTTTTCGCCGATATCACCGGACGGACGGCAACACTGCACGTAGTTGCACCTTTCGGGAACAATGGACTTGTGTGATGGTGTTGTATATAGCAGTTGTAGCGTATGTTTATTGTGTAATGTGTAGTAGTCTGGTAAGAGAGGGCAGAGAAAGCCCTACCAGTTCCTCCTCCGTTCACCATAGATATCCCATATCCATTATTATTATTATTGTTTGTAGAAGTATTATTTTTCTACTCTCTCAGTCACTCATTCGCAGTACCGTCTCTCTCACTCTCTCTCTCTCTCTCTCTCTCTTTCTCTTTCTACTCCGTTTCTTTTCTCCCGACTCCCGTCGACGTCGCCGTTTCTCTTTCTCTCTGCGGCCGTAACGCGGTGACAAAGGGCAACGGAATGGAGGATTTCGAGTATTCGTGATAGCCGTCGTCGTCCCAGTGAGTGCCGACCAAAGGAGCAACAACATTCGTCATATCGTCATCGCTCGATTGTCGCCAGTCGAACTTGCTCACTGCAGACATCGTCGTTCGTCGTTGTCATGATTATTGTCGCAGGGTGATCCGAGGTCAAACACCTCTTGTGGCAAAGGGTTCAAGGTTGTCGACTACCGGCGAACAATGATGCTACATTAGACGAGTTCTCCTATCGAACCAGCACGCGCACACCAAACTCCTCCTGTTTGCACGTAGGGTAGTCTGCATTTTTACAATACGGTGGTAGGCTTCACCCGTCAAAACTGGCGGCGCATCCGGTATTACCAAGACGTTCCGGTAACGTCCATCACGATGGACGACCACCACAAATCAACGACGACAACATGCTGCCTATGCCATGGCACGAGAATGATCGTTACTCATTCGAGGACTCCGACCGTTTTGAAGAGGACTCACTGTGTACTTGGAGTAGTGAACCCGAGTCAGCATGCATCAACTGGAGAGGATGGAGAAAACCTACCGAACAGAACACAGAAGATGGTAAGTGCATAATTCTATAGAAAAATATTGAATACCTACTTTTGGATAGTTTCTTAACAGATTTAATTTTTTGGTTTCTTTTAAAAAATACTTAATAATAAATCGAGTAATAAATTGAGTGGAAAATAAATGATAATACACTAAAACACTTCTTTACTGAATCAAATTTTTTCATCTATGAGACCTATGATTATTGAGTAAATTTGGTACCTTAAAAATACATTTTAATCAGTCATTGCATGTAAGAATTTCCCTCACATACAATTTTAGATGAGAACCACTGTCTGACTTATACCTAGTTGATTTTCCCCACATTTATTGTACCTTTTAAGGGACTAATTAAAAATAGATTTATCGATAAATATGTAAGTGAATCCCTCTATGTACAAGTAACAGCTTTAGAAGTATTGACGTACAATATAAGTATAATTTTATTTTTTTATGTTACAATTTATAGCTAAATTTTTTAAATAGCATATGGGCAGATAGATCATTATAATTATTTTTATTATACTATTTTAAAACATTGCAACTATATAATAATTTTATACATTTTTTTTCCTCTAAATTATTTCTTATATAATATAATATACCTGGTGAGCAAATTGCTCTTTTTTAAGTGAATAGCTGTGTTTAGATTATAATATACGTGAGTCATGATGGGTTAAAAAAATATTAAATAATAATGTGCTTTGAATTCAAGGTACAACCCAGCCTAAACATATATTATGTATATTTTATAAAGGTTGATTCCTTGAAAAATGTCATATTAATAAAGTATAATATATTATATAAAATAGTTAAATGCAATTGAAAAGCAACTAGGTGTCTGTATTATTTAAGCATTTGTTATTATTTTTAAGTGATTACTTTATATCATACTAATATAAAATTATGTTAAATATATTATAGAGATATCTAATGTTAAGTATTTCAAAAAACATTTTTGAATATTTTACTATAGAATAGATTATAATATAGAAAATCAATGGAGATGTATTACGAGCTTCATGTTTTGTAGCATTAAATGATGAAGTTGTACTCTTATATTAGCACATTTCCAAATGATTTTACTATAAAAAAATTTTAAAAAATCAGGATTTATATTTTATTTTTAAGGATTAGATGTACATTTTTCACTTTTGCTTAAAGAAAGATGAAAATGATTGCCTGTTTATTTTTAAGGACAATATAAAAATATTTATGTTTTATTGGCGTTCTCAAAAGTGTTCCTAAAAAGTCACAAATAATAATTCAAAATGTCAATCGAAATTGTTTAGACAAATTACATTTTTTTTCCCCCCGATTATTATTACATTACATGACGTGTAATAAATAATTAAAAACATTGATTTGTAGCTCCTAAGCTTCATAAATAAATAATCTTGGAAGTTTTCTTTTATTTAAAGGAAATTTAGCTTTAGTTAAAGTTCAATAAAATAATGTCATTTACCAATGTAACCAAATACCTATTTGATAAAAGTTTAGATGTTTGATTTTATTTATGTACTGAACATACAATAACACATAATACCAACTATGATTAGGTACAATTTAATTTTTTTTTGATGTGTGATTAATAAATTATATAATACATATAAATAATATACTTGGTAGTTAATCAGAATATATTACTTGTTTTTTTACTATCAGTTATTTCTTTGGTTTTAAAGGGTATGAGGCCCATTACTGCAACACAAACTTGCTTCTATCTGTCTATCCTGTGCTATAGTTTCTCCATCTCGTAATCCAATCTGCTAAATTCTTCTCCACTTTGTCAATCCACTTTTGTTTTGGTCTTTTCCTATGAGTTTTCCATTTTAATACCGCTTGCATTATACTATTTGATCTCCATACATGACCAGCCCATGCTATTCTATATTTTATTACTGCGACTATATCTGGTTCTTTATATAACTTGTATTTTTATATTACTTCTTTTTTTTTATTTATTAATCCGTGGCAACTAAGGCCATTGGATGTAGGTTGGATAGTAAGGTTGTTTTTTTGTTTTGGGGACTAGGTTAGAAGAACATGTATAATGTATATTATAGGTATATGTGGCATGGTTTCATCGCTAAAACCCTGGTGGTCACCCATCCGAGCCTAATGACGGCGGACGGTGCTTAACTGCAGCGCTTATCAATTCCCCCACGCCATGCCACAATTATTTCATTTTTCATATTGTTGTGTGATATTGTTTATTTTTAGCCCAAATATTCTTTTTTCAAAGATTGCTATTTTGTCTTTGTCTCCTTTAGTTGTTGACCATGTTTCACACGCATTCAATAGGACTGGTCTGATAACTACCTTGTATAATGTTATTTTTTATTTCATTGATACCTATTTTGATTTGAGTTTACTCGTTACTCCATAATAGCATTTATTTGCTGCAGTTATTCTTATTTTAATTTCATCATGGTTATTATTTTTGCTATTTATTGTAACACCCAGGAATTTAAAATTATGGACTCTTTCAAATTTATAATTCTCAACTTCTAATTTTCCCCGTAATTTTCTTGTCTAGATATTACCATATATTTGGTCTTTGCTTCGTTTATTTGTAATCCGATGTCTTGGCTATTTTTTATTAGTTTTTCGGCGGCTGTTTTACTTCTTGACTATTTGATCCCACAATGATATTATCATCTGTAAACGCTAATATTCTGCATTGCATCTTGTTCTCTTCCAAGTTTAACCCGCTATATTTGCTCTGAGTTATTCTAACTACTATTTCTAATGCTATATTAAAGATCACTGGGAAAGAGCATCTCCCTGTCAAGTCTAGTCTTAACTTCAAACTCATCTGACATGTCTTGATTGAATCTAACTTTACATCTGGTTTTATTCATACATAGTTTGATCATTTTTACTATTTTATCTGGTATTCCAAAAGTTATAAGTGCATCCCACTTCTCTATTAATTGAATTATAAGCTTGCCTGTTTTCTGCCTCTATTTACCCTTTATTTTATTTTATTGTTCATTTTTATATTTATGTAATGTTTCGAAATTTCTTATGGTATCTAATCAATTTTTTCTTTTATTTTCACTTTTTTTGTCCATTTTTGTGGTAGTTTGATTTGTACTTTTGCTTTAACTAGGAAGTGATCTGACTAAGCAGACACTCTATGATAGCTTCTGACATCTTCTATAATATTGTTGATCTTCAAATAAAATATGTCATGATATGATCAATTTGATTTTTGGTACTACCTCCAGGTGAGATCCATGTTTCTTTGGGTATGTTTTTGTATGAATAAAACATGCTATTTATCCTTAGTCCTTTAGAAATTGCAAAGTTAATTAGTCAGTTTCCATTTTCATTGGAAAGTGCATGAAGGCTTTCTTTGCCTATTGGTATGTACATTTCTTGTTTTCCAATTTTAGCGTTGAAATCTCCAAGGATAATCTTCAATCGGCTTCTGGCAGTTGATTCAATTATTGTGTTCAGATCATAAAATGCTTCTTTCTTGTCTTGTTGCTTGTCCTCTGTAGGTACATAGTCATCATCAGTATTAAATTCATATGTTTACATTTAATTTGAATGTAACATAGTCTGTCATTGAATAGCTCAAATATTTTTATGTATGGTAGGTATTCATTGTAACAGTAAATCCTACTCCTCCCTTATGTTTTTGTTCACCACTATAAAAACCAGTATATTCCTTAGATTTTAAATTTCCTTCTCCTATCCATCTAACTTCTTGAATAGTCGCTATTGCATTTTGTATTGTTCTAAATTAGCTTCTATAACTGTTTGAGTAGCCGCCTTGTACAGTGACCTGTGCGGTCAGGTTCCGAGATTAAACTTATCCAAATAATTCTTCATTCGAGGCATTGTGTTGTTCTAGAACCTATATTTTTTTTTCCTGTGTGAGGTGGTTAGCCTCATGCCAAATCTCCATGAATGGAGGGCCCGATGGGTCGGAGATATCTTCTCCCTCCTTGTTGGAATCGTTTACCTGGAACTTTCTACCAGCAAGAGGCTATTGTGATAACTTAGTATCAAGCGATGGAAGCGCCAATTTCCCTACGCCATCATTATTAACCTATTAGTTACTATTAAGTACAAATTCAAATAATAAATATAAATATTAATGTTTCAGAGCCTAAAAACGAGGTTAAACCATTAGTTGAATTATCTGCTCAATGTGTTGCTTTATTCATACCTTATGAGCTAGTTGAACAAGAATATCCACCTGTACCAGAAGAACTTCAGCTTCGTATTGCTTTCTGGAGTTTTCCTGATAATGAAGAAGATATACGTCTATATTCTTGCCTAGCCAATTCAAATTCTGATGAATTTGTACGAGGTCATAATTTGTATGTATCTAACGCAATTAAGGATAGTGTACAAATTGGATTCCATTTAAGTGCCAACGTTCATCACGGCGGCCGAAACGTGTTCAATGTAGCTATTACATTTGATAGGAAGAAAATAACAACTTGTAACTGTACTTGTGAGCCCATGTCGTATTGGTGTTCCCATGTTGTTGCTGTCTGTTTACATAGAATATATCGTGTAAGAAATTTATTATAAATACCAAAATACTTTTCATATATGCAGGGCCGAATTTAGGGAAAAAGGGGAGAATATTCCCGTGTTGCCCCTAGCAATAATTTTTTAGGGGTGGCAAATTTTATAACTGCTTCTATATATATTACGTTATATAACTATGTATATAACATTTATGGGTTAGAGGGGGACGTGCATATATGACAGCATTTATATCTTACTTCTCAGTGTATTAAATTTTTTACATTTTTAACATATTTATATTTAAACATGTATTTATTTGTGAAATCTAGCCTGAACAAGTTTGTTTAAGAGCACCCGTTAGTGAAAGTCTTTCACGTTTAGAAAGAGATCAATTACAAAAATTTGCACAATACCTGATAAGTGAATTACCTCAACAGATATTACCTGCCGCACAACGATTATTAGACTCGCTGTTGTCTTCACAACCTACTGCTATTAATTCTGTAAGATTATTTACTTAATAAAAAAAATAACATATTAATTAAAATATGAAGTTTTAATCACTAACTATTGTTGGATTTCAGACAAGTGGTGCCCCAGATCCAACTGCGGGTGCATCTGTAAATGAACAAACAACATGGTTTTTAGATGAAAAAACATTGCACAACAATATTAAGAAAAGTTTGATCAAATTTTGTGTTCCTTCACCCCTAGTCATTAGGTAATAATCATAAAAAAAATTTATTGAGTATTTATTGAAAATATAAAAATATGATAATTTATTTTTAGTGATGTAAACATTTTATCACAATCTGTTCCACCGGCTACTGCAGAATGGACTAATTTATTACGTCCATTACGTGGTCGTGAACCAGAAGGCTTATGGAATTTACTATCAATTGTTAGAGAAATGTTCCGTAGAAATGACGAAAATGCTTTACATCTTTTGGAAGTGCTTACTGAAGAAGCAGTTGCATGTGATCAAGTATAATCTAATATAAAATTCACTAATACAACATTAATTTATCCTTAACAATATTAATTTGCTATCTATAGATTATGGTATGGTGGTTCAATACAAGAGTAGCCTTACATGGAGGAGGAAGTGGAGGAATCAAACATACAGGTCCTGCTGGGAATACAAATACAGCATCTCATGCTTGTGCTTTATTATGTGATGAAATGGTTACTCTTTGGCGTTTGGCTGCTTTAAACCCAAGCATTTCACCTGATCATAAATCATCACTTAAAATAAAATTTAAAGAATGGCAAGAAAATATATTTGCTAGAGTATGTTTTTATATAATATAATACATATATACTATATAGTATATTGTCTAATATTTACAATTCAAATTATAGGTAATGAAACATAGAAATACGTCAAACAGTAAACTATTATGTAATTTCCGTCAAGACACAGAAATTTTTGTTGGATTCAAACCAGCTTGGGAAGCTTGTGAATTAGATTGGGAAGATTATCCATTAGATGGTATTACATATGGAACCACTTGCTGTTGCGATAATGGTTCATGTGTGCATATTAAGCGCACAGGAACAGCTGCACATTTTATGGCAGATCATGGAAACTGGAATGAGTGTAGTGTATTATCTACAAGAGTAAGTTTAATGAAGAAGAATAAATTAATAATCAAACTAATGATATATCCACGAGTATTTCATATTTATAATTTTTATTTTTAAGAACTAATAAAATTGTTTAGGGGAATTCTTCACAAATATGTTTGGATGAATGTTTTTTGGATCTTAGAAGTAATCGACATTTGCACTATGGAAATCGAACTCATCAATCAGATTACCGCGGTAGATCTAACATGCACATGATTTGCAATGTCCATATACCCAATAACGAGTATGAATACTCTAAAATATTCTTATAAAATATTATTTTGTTAAACCTAATTATAAATATAGGAATAGACCAATGACTAATGTGTACTGGGTACATATGCCAAGAAATGTTTCGCTACCTCCACCGGAAGATGGAAGTGCAAGTAGTAGTGTCACTACTCCTGAAGCCTATTTAAATAATGAAACTTTGAGTGCATCAGCAAGTTGCACAAGTAATTTAAATATATATATATATATATATAAATTTAATAATAAACATTAATATATTCATGTTTAATTTTAGACTTTAATGCATCTACAAGTTCCTCTTCGTGTACCCAACCAAATACACCTCATCAAGTCAATAGTGTATACAATATATCATCCGAAAGTAGTGATGAAGGTGATAGATTAGCTGCACAAAAATCTACTTCTTCCCAAACCACTCCGCCACTTGATGTTGATGAATACAACTACCTTTACTATTATGATCCCAAAAATTTAGCATCAACATCATCAGACTGTATTAAAAAGACAGAAAATAAATCTGACACTCTACGACCTTCTACGTCCAAAGTATCAGCTCCCATCACACCTTTAATTAAATTGGATGAGGAGTGGGAAATCATGTTTGCAAGAGCTGAAGGTCTCTATGCTTATGGCCATACAAATGAAGCTTGTGTACTTTGTGTAAAGCTTGTTGATCAGTTTTTACTAAATCCTCCGAATTTTATAATTGATTTACCATCACCTGTATTAAAAGGGAAACGTAAAAAAGTATGTACTTGAAAGATTAAGGTTCATGTTAAATTTATTCCTCATTAATTTCTTACTAATAATTTAGATTAATCCAGTTTGTCATCAATTGTCTGTATTGGCATCAGAAATACTGCAGAAATGCTATTTTTTGTGTTCCGTTTTAGCTGAACGGAAAGAATATTATTTACATGCATTTAAAATTGGCTTATATGGATTAGAAATGCCAAGAATTCCAGCTAGTACTAAACCATTAGAAGTAAGTTTTATTATTATTTGTTTGTTATTTAAATAGAATTAACTTAGTATTACATTCTATTTAATTTTCAGGTAAAAATGACTCATCAAGAAGGAGAAATATTGAATAATTTAAAACGTATGTTGCCACTGGGCAAGGAACAAGTGAGCATTATCCAAGGTCGTGCAGCACTTTTACGTGATGGTCAATATAAAACACGTGGTGAATCATTGTTGCCATTAAATTTGGCTTCATTTATCTTTGAATGTTTGGTTATATATCAGTCACCTACTCAAGACAAAGTCTCTGATGAAATATTAGGTTTTGAAGCATCTGTAGCAGCTTTAGGTATGAAAGCCAATATTAGTGAAGCAGACCATCCATTACTCTGTGAAGGAATCCGAAGACAGAGGTATGTCCCAGTATTTTGAATTGGAATACAGGTTAAATTTAATAATATTTGAAATTTTTCTAGAGCTGATTTGGCTACAAATATATTAATCCGATACAAAAATATTCCTACACGTTTGGCAATGGCGATGGACAAGTTACTAGACAGAGAAGTACATCCCTTTTTTCAGTCTGCAATGGATGCTTGCTGGTATCAAATTAGAGACCCCCGAAATTTGCCTTTAACAACAATGAAGACTGTTGCTAACAACAATATTCTTAATCAACGTAAGTTCATATTAAGATCAAAAACTAAGTATCGCATTTGTATGATGAAATCAATCTTGTTTTCTTGAATATATAGCACCACAGAGTTACAACTCAAGTGTCAATAATACTTCTGGTGATTTAGAATCCAATATAGCTGCAATGACATTAAATGCAATACCTCCTCAAACTCAGTCTAGTAGTTGTAATCCAGGATCGTCCTCTCATAGGAAAGATAATAACAGGTAACATTTATATAATAATATTATTTTTAATATTATAACTCTATGAGTAAGTGTTACATAATTTATTGTATAGGTTTAAAAGTAGCAAGCGCATATACCCCAGTATACCTAATCAAGCTTCTGAAGCAAATGCTCATCATCTTTTTGAATTGGGTAAAACTATTTTAAGTAAAGTTGGTGGACCTTTACAAACTACAGTGTTCTCACAACCTCCATTGCCTTCACAACCGCATCGCGCTTTACACATGTGTGCATTCCAATTGTCCTTGTATTCTTTGGGTCTTCTTAACCGTGTCACACCCAATTGGCTTAGTCGTAATTATTCATCTCAAGTTACATGGATTGGTGACCATGCTATGGAAATAGGCGCACCTGCTACATTATTTTTACTTGGTACATGGGAAAGCCTTTTGACACCAGTTGAAGTAGCAAATATTGCTGATAAAATGTCAAGAAGCCATGAACGTAATACTGTTGAAGCAGCAGCACAATTGGCTTTATCATGTTTAAAACATTCTGTTGCTCTCAATCCAAATGAAATAACTAGAGCTATAGTACAGGTAATGGTCTTATTATTACATCTTTAACTAGTTTTTACTAATAACTTATTAGTGATTAGTTTATAAATTAATGCGTGATTATTTTTATGATGTTCAGTGTAAAGAACAATCAGATCATATGATGGAAATTGCTTGTCTAACTGTAGAAATGGCGGCCAAAGGTGGGGAAGTTTTTCCTGAAGTTTTATTCAGTGTAGCAAAACATTGGTTTGATTTGTACATGAGAGTAAGTGTGATGTCTGTTTTGTTTTTGAAAATATAGATTTTAACTTAATACATGATTTGTACAGAATTCTAACTCTGATGAAGATAATTATATGGTACCAGTAGACCCCAGAGAAGAATTCAAGTGTCCTTATGTGTATCAAGCCAACTATTCAATGTCAGTTGAAACACCTCCACAACCACCCCCACAGTCTCTCTACACTCATCAGTTGATGGTTCCACCACAAACATCTCCAGCACATCTGTATCAACTATCATACTTTCCAAATCAAACAATTCCTCAGAATTCGGCTCCACCAAATGCCCAACAGCCTAACACTGTAATGTACTACCCATATCCATCTGTGCCAACACCTACTCAATATCCACAGTACTATTCTCCATATATACAGGTAATAATGAAAATTAATTTTGTCTATGCTATCTCTGCTTAAAATAGAATAGTGATTCTCAACCTGGGGGAAGTGCTAGCAGTCATCACAAAATAAAATTTATAACTATTATATATTTTCTATTTGTATTCTACAATGTATGAAAATAATGAAATTTTAATAAAAATTGGTTATTGTGTACCTATCGACAAAGATGCTACTAAACAATTATTATATAGATTATTTATTAACTATATTTGTTATTTAATAATATTTGAAAAAAATCTACTAAAATAGAAATTACTAGTAAAAATGGATTAAAATATTGGAGTCTAATATTTTTACACTTCATGATTTGCTTTGATCAGTTTTCACTATATTTTTCTTTTTCTTATGAAAACTTGTTTAAACGTATCATAAATAATACCATTTAAATCTTATTGTTCATTTTTATTTCTATATTTCAGAGTCCTGTTCAGTATCAAAATGCCAATCCTCAAAGCCAACCTCAACCACAAGGTCCACCTCAATATTTTGTTCAACCACTTAACCAAAATGGAAATCAAATCAGAAGTTCACCTCAACAAGCTCAGGTTTGTGTTCACATAAAATTTTATTAGTACAATCTTCATATATGAAACTATGAATTGATTTTTTATTCACACAGGCCTCACCAAATTACCGACAAATTCATCATTTGACATCTGCTTACCGTGTTGGTTTATTGGCTTTAGACACATTAGCCGCACGTGTTCACGAACCTAATCAGGCCAAGTACTCAAGAAACCCACCATTCAGAGATGATATTCAATGGTTATTACGTCTATCAAAAAAATTAGGTACTTTTTTTCTTGCGAAATTTTTAGTGACAAAAGCATAGGATCTGATTTAAAGTACAGCTGTTTATTATATTTAATGATATTTATATTTCTTATTTTTTCAGGACCAAACTATACTCAACAGTTTTGTTTAGCCGTAACCAACAGTGTGGTTAATCCCTTTACACTGCATGATGTTTTAATGGAAGCAGTTATGTACATAGGACATTTCAATCCTAATCCAACCATGTGTCCAACAATAAGTCCCTTGTTGGAAAAGTGTCATTCAATGTTCGTAATATTATTCATTACTATTTATTATTTAATATTTATCTTGTGTGGCTCTTTCTTTGTTTTATTGATTGATTTTAGAGGTCTTAAACATTATATTTTTAAATATTGATATCAGAAGTATTTTCTGTCATTTTTTTATTATGATATTGAAAAAATTTATATTGATTTCACGGTTTAGTAGTCAATATGTAAGTTTGAAAGTTGGAGACAACACATACAGGTGTGGTGTCCTCCAACCAATATTTCAATATAATTTAGACATTAAATAAATAAATAAGTGTTGGTTTATGATATCATATTTATTTAAACATCGATATAACCAAATTTCCATATTGAATATTGATATTGAAATTTTCTTAATAATCTTCACGAAATCGATATTGCATCAAATTATTGATATTGTTTGAGATCCCTAATTAGTTTATAGTTTACATGTATTTATTTTTATTTCTTTACACATATACAGGTACATTCAACTATTACATCAAAAGTTGTATCAGTTGTCGCAATCTGACTATGAAGATTATGTTGGAATACTTTTTGCTGCTTATGGTGCGTTCGCAATTACACCAGAAGGCAGTGCCATGTTTAAAGATTGGTTACAGTCTGTTAGGAGGTAAGGAAAATTATTGGTAATTATAAATTTAATTGTAACTTGTGCCAAATTTCAAAATAATGAATGCAAAATAAGAACTTTATAATAAGTAATATTGATTTGTAATTAACTGTAGTTAAGAATGTTGAAATAATTTACAGTTATTTAAATTGTTATTATATTAAGTAACTGTTATATTGTAAATCAAAGTTTCATAAAATAAAAAATCATTTGGGTATAAATAAATACTTTAATCTGCAAATTTAAACAATTAATTTGTTTAAGTAAAAAAGTGCTTTGGTGTTTTGTAATTGAAATAAATCTTTCAATCATTCCTATTTAAATAGGTAGATGCATTGGTGGTAACTGATGAGTTCTTAACTGAACATAATTTAAATTTCCAAAGTTAATTTTTGCAAAATCTATAAGACACAAATTGTTTGAAATAATTCATATTTTAATTGATGATTCTTTTTTATATTTTAATGTATGACTTATTTGGTAATATTTTTAATTTGGCTTTAACAGCAGCAGTATTTCTAAATAGTTATGATTAGAATTAGGATTTTTATGTTACATTATATTTTTGCAACTTCCTCATGCCATTATAATCAATAATGTTCACAATCTGCATTATTATTGATATGTATTTTTGAATAACTATATTGAAATATGTACTGATACTTAAGATTGTTAACTCATAATTTTTTATTTTTCTATGTTTTTACTATCATAATTACCACATCATTTCATTTGTATTGTCATTAAACTACAGATAAATAGTTAAAATATTAAACAATATTGTTTCATATTTTATATCAATAGTACAATCACTGGAATCATCCAATATTGATGATATCTCTATGATTTTTAGTTACCCAAAAGAATTTTTCTATTTTGTTTTAGACATTGTTAACAATATTATTTAGTCTAAAAAATTAACAGGGAATGAATAACATTAAATTGAGAAATTAATTATATACCTATAAAAACTATTTGAATTACAAAACCTGTATATGGTAGAAAAAATATAATATTGAATACAATGAATATTATTAGATTATTGAGATTATTCAGGAAAAAAATGTGTTTAATATTAGAGAGGGATATCAAAGTTCAAGATATTATAATAGAGTTTGCAGGAGTTGTTGAATGAAAGTAACAATAAATATGTGAAAAACAATATAAAGTGTAGTAGAATCAGAATCTGTAGTAGGAGGTTATAAATGTCCTAGAAAAGTTATGATTGTGGAACCCACAGATGGGATGATTGGAGTAGTGTATTAAGTAACTTAATTAGATGTGCTATAATTTGTATTAATTAATCATATTTTAATATAATTAATATTATTTTGTATTTATATTTTCAGGTCAAAATCATGTAAAAAAGAACTATGGACAATGATAACAAATATACTGCCTACTACATGACATTGGTGCTCTGAAGTAGTCGTATTTTCTGAGGGCAGCGTTTCGCCCTAAATAACATCGTATAGCTTATAGTTTTCCTTTTTATTTTTCTTATTTTACTATTTTTAAACAATTATACTCAATTTAAGCATAATGGACATCTTGAATGATTTTCTATACATATATTGTGTTGACCTTACATTTTACATCTTACTATTGAAAACTAATTTTTAGAATACATTATTTAATTTAATTATTTATTTTTTTTTTACTACCCTATTTTCCACTTAGCTAATTTCTGGTGAATTATTACATTAGTATTAAAATTAATATTATTTTGAATCACATTTATCTTGAATTTTTTCTTATATTTTATTCTTTTATTATTACTTTTATTTCGATTTTTAATGTCTTATTTTTATATAATTGTGCGCGCATTAAGTTCGGCAGAATGTATAAGCATAAGCTGAATATTATAATAAGACTGTTTTTTATGTACTCAAAACGTACAAGTATTATTTACAATTTACATCATAGACTAGCTTATGTGTTTAAGCCTTTAAACATAATAAATAGTTTAAAAAAAATAAAATAAAGCTAAGACTTATAGGTAACCTCATTTGCGAAGGAAAGTTTTTGTTTCCCTTTCATTCCTCCCCAATTCAGGACTACTTACATATTATTTGAGATCTCTAGGCTATTAACTCGGCTGATGACAATACAACTGTAGCAAATTGTGTAATATTTTTTTCCTGTATTGTCATTACCGTAGTCAATTTCGTCAAAAAGAACATTCGCTGCTAGATTATTCAATTCATTTCTTAGTACTATTGTATTGTATATAAATAAACTATATATAATTATATACATTAAAATATGTGTCTTAAGTTTAATTTATAGTTTATACTATTACATAAGATATCATTATTGTGTATTTTTGTGTGTAGCTTAAAATAAAAATTTTCTTTGAGATATTTTAGACAATGAACCAACTGAATGTATTTTTTCACATCATTCAGTTGTACAAAATATGTATTTTTATGCTTTTTAATAGCCTATAAATATTTAGGATTCATGATTCTAATAACTAAACCTAGATATTATATAATATTATTTAATAATTAATTATAAAAGTATGATGTTTGCTCTCAAAATGTATTATTATTGTTTTAATTACGCTTTCAATTATTTTGTTTCGTAACTTCTTTTTTGTGAATTGTATTTTGAATAAAAGCAACGTCCGCTCGCTCACTCACCTGTGCTCACACCTTAGTACTTAAAAATACTTAAACTAATTAAAATAAAAAAATAAATTAAATGAATTATAGAGGGTATTAAAAATAAAGTATATATTTCTTCAAAATTAAGTTATATTCCTATTATAATCCATATTGTAATTGAATTTAAAGTGTTAAATCATATAATATATATAATATATATATATTATATTATATTATATATAATAATATATATATAATATCATATATATATATATATATATACATTATACTTTATCCACCTATAATAACGAAAAAAATATTATATAAAATCATATATTAGTTATTGAATGTTTTATTTTGTAACGTTTTAATTTTATTCCGTATTTTTATTTTTTTTTTTTGTGATTTGTGGAATTATATTAAACTTGTAATATTACATAATTTGTGTTTTTGAGTCAAATATAATATATATATAATTAATTATATATATATATATATATATATATATATTTATATTATGAAATTAATCGATTATCATTTTAAAATAAATTTATTTAATAGCCTTACATTGTAATATATAGGCGAAAGTAAAATTAATTGTTTTTTTTTTCAAACCTTTAAGAGTAGATTGATTGTGATGACACTGAGTGTTAACACATCTCACACTAGAACCTGATTGCTGTTTTTAGTCCATCAAATTTGCCTTAAGTTGGATTTATTCATAGGTAGCAATTGACATGTCTTGGGCTCAATGGCCTTAAATACGGAAATGAAAAGTCTTATAAATTATTTTTATGTGCTGTCCAATAACTTAGCACATTGGACCACTAAAAACGTCAGCCCACTCTTTGCTTATGGTGTATAATATTATAATGTATGCGTTTTAAACACACCTGATACTGTTTTTGACAGTAATTTATTGGTGTCTTTCATGGTGGTACTGCTAGGACTACTCAGATTCCAAATCTGATGTGCTCTCTTCTGTACCATATAATATGTAATGTAGCAGTTCTCTCACGAAACTGAGGATTTTGTTTTATTTTATTAAATTATTTATAGTATACAATTTGATAATTACAATATTATGATTATCTATGTATTTTAAAATTACATGAGGCGAGAAGTCGCCCAGCAACAACATTAAGATCTAAATCTTTACTGTATCTAAATACAGTAAACAAATTATTTAGGTGCTTGGAAAGTATTGTTAAAGATCGATTGAAAAATATGCACTTTGCTTTTAAATTCGGACCTTAATGGTATTTATTTTATTTTAGAAAATATAAAATAAACAATTATTTAGTATTTAAAAACTCAAATTTGTTGATGCGCAGACTAGCTAGGTGAAGTTGCTGACAAATCTAAATGTCTAATATTATAACCTCAACCATTAACAGATATATAATTCTGTACCTATAAATTATTATAAAAGTATATGACTATTAGATCATGCGTTTTATAAAATTATGTGCAATTAAATTGTCCTAAATTGTTTACTCTTATTTTTTATTAAATATTCCTTAACATTGATATATAGCCATGGACCATAAATGAATAAATCACTAGCTATGGGAAATTAGCCATTTTTCTCGGCTCGTAATGAATATTTTTGAATTTTGCTTTAGGCTAGGTCTTAATATTTAGGAGTTTCTATAATTAGTTTATTCAAAGTAAAAATTTAATAAGTGTAAATTAATTGTAATAAATTAGTTGTAGCTTGTAAGATATATGTGTAAAATTATATATGGTTCTTATATTTTTGGAGTGATAATTTTTCATTGGGTTAGTATACATTTATGGTTGATTTGACAGATCGATTCTTTGGCATTGAATTTGTCATAGTAAATATTAGGGGAACACTGTGACTAGGTTTGTATGAAATGTACGTATTAAATGTATGTAAATGTAAATGTATGTATTAATAAAAAAAATTCCATTTTTTTTTTACCTATTATAGTACCGTTAATACCTAATTCAGCAATGATTTTTAATAGATACAATTTATTCTTCGCAAAATAAATATACAGCATTAAAATAACGAAGCAGTGTATTTTGACAGTTTTTAACTGATTATAAATTTAGACTTGTAACGTTCAGGCGTAATTTAATTGCGAATTTAATATTTATTTATTACTGACAATAATTCAACTGAATTTGTAAATGATTTCAAAACTAACAATAATAAAATAAACTCCTATAATCTAAAAACGATTTTGAAATAAGTTAAAACCATAATCTTTTTTTCCATTTTAAATTGTTTATAAAAATTTATAAAACTCCACATTTTTATGTTAACAGTCATTTTTAAATTCAAATTAAAGTATTTTCTTTCCGCATAATAAATATAAACTTTTTATTAAAACCTAAAACAAATCCTTTGAGATTCAGTGAAGCCCATACCATTTTTTTTCAATTATTAAAACATTCAATTTTGAATACAAATTATAAACAAAATAATTTCAGTTGTGTTTTATTTCTTCAACTTTTAATTTATTTAAATATATTGCAGTTTAATTTATTATTGTTTAAAAGTAGAAGATATCTAACAATAATAAAATAATTGTTTTCATTTAAATTACATTTTGAAATAATTTAACTCAATATAATTTTTCCTATGATTTAAAATTGTTAAATTAAATTAAGAACAATACATTTTTATGTTAGTTTGTTTTTTATATATAAAAAAAAAAAAAAAAAAATCAAGAGTCTTGTGCTTTTGTCGGCCGCGGCGTCCCCTAAAACCGTGGTGTCCCTAGGCTATATTCTAAGTAGCCTAATCCTAAATCCGACCCTGCCCATGAAGCATATATTACCTGTATTCATCGAACGGTAATTTGAAGTTTCTATAAAGAGAACCTACACCGAGCAAATTTTTGATAACAATATTTACGCGCATGTGTGCACGTGCCACGTTGTATAATTGTCGTTTATTTATCAAGTCTGTCGGCGCAGAAAGTTTGCGCGGAAAAGACGTCCGACTGTACGTGACAATAAATATTATTTTACCGCTCATCGCATGGTGCGCGATAGCAGAGAACGTTATACTTCCGGCGGAAGTTTAATCCCGTCGCGCTGGTAAAAATATATTCGGACGATTTTTCATTTTTTTTCTCCTTCTCTTCTCTCCTTGCGTCGTCGGAAATTTAATCCCGAAAAGGGGTTCAACGAATTTCGTGGATACATAATAATATCATAGTCGTCGTTGGTGTGACGTACCTGCACAATAACGGAATGTGTAAATATATATATATATATATGATAATAAATTACTCTGTGGTTGGCGTAAAACCCTAAAAATTACTTTTAGTCACCAAAAATTCTAAAAATACTTATTTTTACAATTTTGGTATAAATACCTAATATCTTATGAAATCAATTGGAAAAAACATAATTCCCAGTCTTATTAATATAACTCAGTTTAATCAAGATAATAAAGAAAAGAAGGAAAAAACTTCTGGCATACGTCATACGTAAAAGAGTAAAAGAGTTATACAAAATCAAAGGTAATGTTGAAAAATATTGGTCGAAAAAAGTAATTCTCAAAAGTAATCTTATTCCCATACATCCTTCCTAGGAAATACATCACCACAGCTTTTTTTAGTATACTAAAAATTAACAATGTTGAGCCATACCTAAGTAGTAATTATATAGTACTTACAATAATCAATGCTCAACAGTACAAATAATTAAATCAATATTTTTCAATATTGATCAGTAATACGTAAGCGTTTTCATTAAAATGAATTTCAGAGATCTAAAGAATTTACGTTAAAAATTAACTTTTTACAGCATAAAGGTTTGATATAATTTTTATACCCTTTTTTTTAGATACATAAGTATGTTTAACGTTTAAAATAATGATAATTTTTAAAATGACTAAAATGATCTTAGTGTTAAAAAATGAAAATCATTAATATAATTTGGTAAATTTTAAAAGTTTTTGTCTAACGTCCCACCGCACAGAAAGTGGTAAATTTTATTGGGTAAGTACCAAGGTGAAAGTGCAAAATATTTTTACAGAGGTTTAATCAAAGAACTAGGACCATAATTAGGGCTACACACTCGCTGCTCAAAAAGCAAAAAGAAACGATTTATGATTTAGTTCAAAATATTTAAATATCAAAAAGAACTTTTATAATATGTATATAATAATGTAAAGTAAAGTGTAGATATTTTAGCTGTATTGAGATATTTTAATTATTTTTCGAAGTGAGGCTAAGTGTAAATAAAGGTATAGGAAGAGGTTCTAGAACAGCGGTTCTCAACCTTTTTTTTCTTCAGTCAAGCTTAATGTTTTGCTACATTATACTCCTCATTATAATTTTAAACTTTTTCTTTCATAAATACTCATAAAATGTTTAAATAAAATAAAAACATAACATAATATTATGTAAAAATGTAAACATTTTCATAATTTAATGAATCGGAAAATTTTATTATAAAAATTAGGTGAGATCATTGACCTATTGTTTCGAATTACGTATTTTTTAAAATCAGGCTCAAAAGATGCAAGATATAGTTATCAATTAATAAGTTGTTACAAATTCAATATCTTTCCATCATAACCCAATTTTTTTTTCACGTACCCCTTGAGATTATCTCGAGTACCCCAGGTTGGGAATCACTGCTTTAGAATATTCGTAACCAGTGGACACTTAATCTCTAAATATGGCTTTGGAATGTACACAATTGCCTAATTTAAAAATAAAAAATGATAAATTTATTTGATCAATTTGCTTTATCATTCTAAACAATCTTGAAAATTAATTAATTATTACGTCCTCAATATTTACAGGTATGCCTTTATGAATATTTCAAACTACCAAATACTAATCAATTCAAAACTATATTAGGTTCATTATCATAGGTACCAGAGACATACAATTGAAAATAAATTGTTAAGAGATACGAGTATAGGAGCAAAAATTGTAGTAAACAGTTAATAGTTTTGACCAAGGTACATAATGTATATGCACCTTAGTTTTGACGTAAAATTATAGCCAAATAATTTTCAGTGAACAATTTATTTTTGGTAAGAAAATACGTTATGGGATATGAAATCATGAAGCAATTTTCTGTGGTTATTGACTGATATAATTATGAGCAATATAGTATGAAACTATGAAATATTATGTT
Source organism: Chaitophorus viminalis (assembly GCA_025469195.1). Taxonomy (NCBI): domain Eukaryota; kingdom Metazoa; phylum Arthropoda; class Insecta; order Hemiptera; family Aphididae; genus Chaitophorus; species Chaitophorus viminalis. The sequence continues at coordinate 275,043 of JAIPRK010000060.1, read as the reverse complement.
ACAAGACGTAAAGAAGGTTTTGCTAGTAATCTCTTAAATATTTTAAGTACCTAAGAGGGGGGGGAGCTATAACCTCCCTAGCCCTCTCACCTTGTATCCGGCCCTGACGTCACATATTTTGTAATTTTTTAAATGTTAAATCTATTTTCAGAAGTTTTCTATGTCGGCGTAGTGTATAGGCAATTTTAGTACATAATAGTATACCGGGGCAATATTACAACATTATGTGATTATAATTATTAGTTATTAGTTATTATACCATCAATAGTTAATTAATATATTTTCTATTAATTATAATTTATTATCATTTCGGGTACATTATTTCATTGATATTTAAATATAGAGATAAACGGTGATAAAAGATTATTCAAAAATCAATGGTTCAACCAGCACGCATATACATCGACGCGATAATACAAAAAACTATGTATCGTTTTGAACATTCAAATGCCAATATGTTATATTTACATTATTGGGTTTACTATTTGAATTATTTTAATCGCTCTTAATTAAGATAATATGCATCGTTGTTCACAATATGTAATAACTCAAATCCATTAATTTTCAATTTCAAAAATAGGCTTTAGGCAAGGTGAATTATGATTCAGACAGGTTTTTTCCATTATCATTACGAAGGTGAAAGTGAAAACATTGATAATGAAAAAAAAAAATAAAAATCGGAAACATTTTTATTTCATATAATAAACGTTTACTTATTGTCATTGAAACGAGTGAGAGGCAATCGGGTTACGGGTTTTAAACACCGACGACACTTTTCACGAGCTGGAAAATTCGAAAAATAATAACGATAGTATAGGTAGTTTATCGTTAATTAAATGCAGTTTTCATACAAATCTCGATACACCATAAAACGCGGGTTAAAAATTACAGTACCTGTATACTTACATACGTTGCATTTCGAAAACTATTTGGATTTCTTATCAAACACATACACCTTGAAGAACTGTTTTAATGGTTTCCGGGTTGTAATTGTTTTTTATTATTATTATTTCCCTTCTACTTAAAAAAGAAAAGCCAGTATATATATATAAGAATGAAATCTGAATTAATTTTTTCCCCCTTAAAAAAGAACTGCAATTATATTTTACCGAGAATAGACTAATTAATCTTGTTCGAAAAATGGTTTTTTCCCCTTACCAATTTATAATGACCCAGAACTTTTTTTTCATTTTTAATAATTTGTTAATTTTTTTTTTCATCATCGTTTAGACGTGCCTACGAGTGCTGTTAGCGAAAATATTTTTAATATATTTTCAACTCGCTGTTGTCGAGCAACAGTATAATATATGTACGTGTATAAATGACGTAGTAAAATTATTCAAAGACGACAAAAATGAATATTATCTTTTAGCGCGTTTGCAAATCACTGTTTTTAAACCGAATCAAGTCCAAGCAGGTGTACACAATTTCCTAAGAATATTTTTCACGTCAAATATAGTGGAAACTGAATAATGGCCGAATCTTGCGCACACCTACGTACCTATATAAAATCACATCGGAGGTGGTTGGCATTTTTTTTTGTATTATTATTTTGTATTTTTTAAATATTGTGTACTCTCAAATCGCAAGTCGTAATATTCCATTTTACATAGCTACGTGGACGTCATACATGATATATGCAAGATAGGAACTTAACGCGGTATTTTTTTTTCAGTTGAATTCCGATTCCGTGTCATATTTTATATAAATTGCACAGACCTAATGGCTACTACAGAACATACCATCATGGACTATGGGTTTGGAGTCCAAACTTTGGACGATTGGTAATAGTTTGAAGTTATATGGCGGGATAGGATCTTATCACGTAGCATCGAGGTGCTGGAAATTAAAATTACATTTTATATCGTACTCATTTGTATGTTATTATCTCTTGTGAATATTATGTCAATTAAATAATTAATTACTAATTAACTGACTTGTTTTCGTAGCTTTGACAAGCACCCACTCCTTCATGCCGAGGAAAAATAAATAAAATACTAATAAATAACGGAATACTTAAATTAAATATTCAAAAATTCGTTATCCGAAATCTTTTTTATACATTTTATTTTAGGCTCTGAGAAAAGATATCATAATTGTATTATTTTTATTTATTTTAAGCGACTTTATCGGTAATTATCGGACAAGATATTATATGTACCTACTGTTTGAAAAAATTAGGGATATACTTATTGTATCATGTTTGGACATCAGTGTGGTTAAAAAGATTAAAATCCCATAAAATATCTTTCACAAATCACAATCACAATTCACAGTTGTTATGTATTATATATGCCAATACATTACGACGTGTTATTCATTTTCTTTAACAAATTGCAAAATTTGAGAAAAAATTGAACGTAGTTATATGTAAATTAAAAACACTATAATACACTACATAACCACAAAAAAATACTTCAATTTTATTATTAATATTCCAATATTCCAGAGACTTAGTAGTAAAAAATAAAATATTAGTTTTTAAAGTATATATTTAATGTTCTCTGCAGTTTGGTATATTCATTTATTTTTGCTATAACATACTTGATTCATACTCTCGTATAATATTGTATTCCAATGAATCATTATACCTAACTTGCATTGTGCAAGTTGTACTCAATACTATTATAAATATAAAAATATAAAATTAAAATACTTATATGGATTCCTGTTAGCCATTATAATAAAAAAAAATAGGTACCAAAATATAAACTTCATTTGCAAATTAAGAAATCTAATTTATTTAGGGTTCTGCATGAAAGCATGATTATAGAAGTTATGACCTTTTTCAAAAAAAATTATTCGTGGCTTTAAGCTAACCTAAAAGTATATTTGGAATTATAGTTTATGGTTTAAAATACGTTCAGAAACCGGGAATTTGGCACGCTTTCCTAACTAGTTTTATTTAATAGTTATAACAAAATTAGCCTAGTCGATCGTGATACAGACCATCCACGTGTCATTTCAGTTATGTTTTTTTCTACGACAATATATTAATAATAAAATAACCGGACAGGAACTCGCTCTTATGTATAGTAGGGAGTGGATTGAACCTCGTTCATAGGATAGGTCATTATAATGGATAAGTTAATTTGAATGCATTGATAAGCGTCAAATGATTCGTGAAATCGTGAAATGATTTGTTAGTCTAGAATAGATATATATTAAGTTAATATTAAAACTGTAATATTATAACAATATATGCTCTTCAAAAACATTAAAAACAATTATGTTTATGTATTTTAATAATTCAACTGAATGACTAAAAAAAACCTCTTTGGAATCTTCTAATAAATTTTCAAGTATTTTGTCCCAGCAAAATTTTATTTGAAGACATTAATAAAAAAAAATAATAATAATTAATTGATTAAAAATAGAATATTTCAAATGTCTATGAATAGCTTAAAAATGAATAAAATATTTTAAAAAATAATTATTAAAAGAAAATACTAATCTTTATAGCTGGTAAAAGTTTCTAGTTTCTACGACTTATACTTTTTAAATAATAACAAGTATTTAAAGTCATTTGAAGATAAATTGTTATTTTCCACAATTTTAAAAAAATTTAAATTTTATATGTTCATAAATTTTTTTCTTCAAGTCCATTAGTATTTTTTAGATATTTAAAAAAGGTTTATGATAAGTTGTACCTATCATAATTAAAAAAAATTTAAAATTGTGTGACACAAATTTTTTTTTACAAGCCTGTAAAGTTCAAATTTTTATGAAACATGTCAAAATTACAATCTTTTGCAAGTTATTTTATAGTTGAAAATTCCTAACAGTTTTAGTATTTATACTTAGAGTTCAATATTTTGACACAATATTGTCCTTAAGGTTTTATTTAAATATCTATAAAAATATTTCTACAGGACTTTCAGGAAACATTTTTATGACCATTTTAAATTTAAATTTTTAAGAAAAATATGCATAAAATAACAATTTATTCTCAAACAATTTTAAATATTTGGTATTATTCAAAAAGTATAAGTCGAAGAAACTTGAAACGTGATTTTTTTTTAAAATATTTTACTAATTTTTAAGCAACTTATATATATACATTTAAAGTATTTGATTTTTTTTTTTTAATTTTTGTTTTATAATTGTTAATAAAAAAAATTTGGCGGGGACAAGATACTTGAAAATATAATAAAAGATCTCACAGAAGTTGTTATTATACTGTCATTCAAAAATTATTGAAACACATTAGCACAATTATTTTTTTATAAGTGTTGATAATGCAAATATTGACATGATATTACAATTTAAATCGAATATAATATATTATATATACCTATCCTAGACTAACAAGAATTCATTCTCCTTTAGAATAGATTTTTGGGAGATGGTATTTTTCGCCAATTTAATTACTTGTAATTTGCGCCATCAAAAGGTACATTTAAGCGCGTATGTAATTTGTGCCAAAATATAAAAATATATTATGTATTTTGCGCCACATATACAAATTAATTTTGGTTATTTGCGCCACACTTTCAACTTCAATTGTTAGAATCCAACGTATAGCAAAATAATAAGACAGAAAAATGCAAGGGGCTAAACCATACATTTGGGTTGCTATTTGTTTCTTTGGAGAAATGTGGTCAGTGACTGTTTTATTGAAGATTTGATGTCATCGATTCCTAATGACATAAGATTTCAAAAATATGCCGATTATTTAGTTGACACATATATCTGTGAAGAGGCTAAATTTCCACCAATAATTTGGACTGCGAATATCGCGTCTCTAGCTCTCACTAATTAATGCTTGCGAATCATATCATTAACATTTCAATTCCGAGTTCAATCACTCATATTCTACTACTTACCCCTTTTTGGACGTACCGAAAGGATTTCAAACAGAAATTTTAGTTAAAATTAAAAGTATACATTTTGAAAAACGAAAATCTACAAAAAAAAAAATCGTTTGGCGTTTGGAAACTTTTCAACAAATATATGAAGACTACAGGCAAAATAAAATTGATAGAAAAGGGTTAGTTTCGTCGTTAAGCTATAAATATTAAAAAAAACCGTGAGTAAGCTAGTTACTATAAGTAGCTAGGTATTTATTATAATATATCTAATTTATTTATTTTATATACATGGAGTTTTTTTTACTTGTATACATCTATTTTATAATTATAGTATGACTAATTTTTATATGTTTTATGACTTACCAAAATTTACTTATTTTATATACACGGAGTTCATTTTATTTGTGGTGCTAATTACAATTTCAATAAGGTGATTTATGGCGCAAATTACAATTTTTGTAGGTAAACGATAGCGCAGATTACATATTACCTTTTTATTTAGTTTTATTTGGTGCAAATTTCAAACTTAAAAAGTGGAGCAAATTACCAAAATACAATTTTAGATGTGGCGCAAATTACATATTTTTTTTTAATTTTTTTTTGGGTTATTTTTGGCGCAAATTACATACGCCCAGATTTTTGTATGTAATGATACCTAGCATTGCATTCAGATGTAATAAATACATTATAATGACCTATCTTATGAGTTAGGTGAATTCTATGCCCTATTGCACAGCAAAGCGAGTCCCCGTCCGGCTCTTTTTTATGTTGAGATTTTAAATCAATTAAGATTGTATGTAATGCATATATTATACCACTCAGTGGCATTCATAATAGTAATAATCATAATTATAATACCAATATTGTCAATTGTCATGCTATTTATAAAATCCATTTTTACCATGTGTGTAAAAAAGGGTGGTTCTTTGTTAATAATATTAAATCTTTGTCATGCTCTACCAAGTGAAACCTGCAAGTATGCGCTTGATATCGTTCATCGACTCGGGTTATTTCGATTTTCACTTGGAACAAGTCAGAAATTTGCAACGTTCACATTTATTATTAATAGATTTCAATCCACGCATATATAAATTTATTTTGCTCATAAAAATATCAAATCGTTTAAAAAGTTAAAATTCGTAGAAAAAACTCTCAATACAACCAAGTTACACGGAAATCATTTCACGCTTTTGTAACCATGGCATAGATTTTATAATTTTTTTTTTTTTTTTTATGTCAAGTATCTTTTTTATGTTATACGATTTGAAAATTACTTTGAAAACTATAATATAATTGATATAATTTCAATCTCCAAACGAATAATTGATCAAGTAATAGGTTTATATTATAATAGGTTATGTTTTATATTACAAAAAAGATATTTTAATGATATATTATCATACTAAAATAATGGTAGCCATCCAATGGTTATCAATACAAACGTTATGAATCATTTGTCGAGTTTAAATTTGACTCATTAAATATAAAACTTAACCTGATCTACCTAATAATTACAAAACGAACTATGACTAGGACGTATAATTAAAATGCTCGAATTGGTCAAGTGATTTGTTATGCAAATAATCTCCTTCTAATTTTTCCAGTTTTATGTCCACCATTGCCACTCGATATAATTTGTTATCGACATTTTTCCACATTTTGATATATAATTTAACAAATGTTTTTCGAGGCGTGCCCTGTATAGTAGGGAAATGACATGAGCTCAAATATTCATGAACATTATTGAGTGTTTTGAAAATCGCGTCGTCAATTTAAAACATCTGTAATGTCGCGTTCGAAATTATTTACAGACTAAAAGCGAGCTTCCGAAAAACCGGAATATTTATATCGAGTTTTATTTGCATTATTACACTGCATAGTATACCCGTTAGGTATTTCAGCTTTTTACATTTGCATATTTGCACATCCATGGCTTATTATTTATTTTAAACACTATTTCTTTTTTTTTTCTAACAATATTTCACTCACGATAAAAAAAACACAGTTATTTTAAATAATCGTTAGGTATTATTCAGACTAATTTAAAATAATATTTGTATTTTACACTAGACATTTTACAGTGAATTGTTATTCCCACTCGAATATATTTTGATTCAAGCTCTTTTTTAAAAAAAAAAGTTTTATTACCGAGATAAAAAATATGTATTATTCTGATTTAAAATTTCAGTAAATAAAATTCACGGGGATCAACCGAGGCGAGTGCATCTGAATATTTGCGTATAATGATTTCATGTATGTTAACGATAATATTAATTTGAATAACAATATATTATGGTTTTGGCGTTGTGGTAATAAAAATGTTTGCAAATCACGAGAATTTATATGATTAAATTGTCATAAAAACCATTAATGAATATTCAGAAGCATCAAAAATTGAATTAAATATTGCAGTAAAAAGTCTAAATGGAAAAACTACTGAAAGTAACCTACGTCTATCATGATAAATACATGTGTGTTGTTCCATTGTCTGAAGAACCCAGAGTAAATAATATAAATTTTTTTTAAAATTTAACCATGTTTGAAATTTCGGATTCATATTTTATGTACTCTCCATCGATAAAAAATGAAGAATTATTTCGCAAGGTGATAGTAATTCTGGATTTCTAGTTTGGATAGAATAATAATTATTAGTCGTTTCCGAAGCCTTGATATACTATAGAACTCTAAAATGTGATGTATAGACTTGTTACCGATATTCTATCTTGAAAAAATGTCCGCTAAGTACTTAACGGTTAAAAATAATATTGTAATATTATTTATAATAAATTCCCTTGTATGTATGTACATATATATGTATAGTCGCGTTACAATGTAACTATGTATGCTTCGGATTGTATTGTTCATATTATATTATGTTCGTGATCAAATCAAACGAATTATTTGAATCGAGTTGTATGTTGGCACCGTGGCGGTAATCAACCGAATGCGGAGGGAAAAAGAATAAGCCGATGACGTATAAATGTATAATACGTGTAGATGTAGGTATTTAATATATATATATATATACGTATACGTGTAGATATTTGCGTACAAAACGGTGCCTTGAGCTGTTAACGGCGTGGCGACGTCAAAGGGCCACGTGTCGCCATGAAAGCAGTTAACCAAACACTTTTTTTCGCCAGAGATTTTCGTCGTCTCTAACACATACACGTGTGTATATGTACATATATACACATATATGTGTATATATACACGTGTATATGTACATAATATACGTATATCCCCAAAAAAAAAAAAAAAAGATAAAAATTAATAAAAGAAGTCCTTCAGAGGTAAAATGAATTACTCGTATTACATGCGTATATACACAGAAGACAAAAAAATATATAATAATAATAAAATAAAAAAGGAAAAAAGAACAGAAAACGACTGAGGTTCTCCTTTGACGCGGTATATTTATTTTTTTCGTAAAAGTATTTTATATTTAAGAGCTCTTCGGTCCGCCACATTATAATACCACCGTCGCACTTGCTCGGCTTCAGTACACGGCTTTTCGTACGCCGTTTGTCCGCGTTCAAAGCGTGTAAACATATGCGAATATACTCGATGCAGTTTCCTGTACGCAGTGACCTATGTATAATATAATAATATACTCTCGGCCGTTTTCGCACTTGTTTGCCGTGAACATTACATATTGCGCCTGAATTATGTTGGGTTCAATATTAGGGGGGCGCAAGCCGCAAGGGGACTCAGTACCCTCAACTTTCACAGCGCTTATTAGACGTTTCTCCGAAGATAGTTTACCGGAACGACCAACTGCGTGTTCTAAAATCTAAATAATTGACCAATCACAGCAAGTTATTATAATACGTTCCTGTAGAAAAAATCGTTTTATTTTATACCATAATTATTATATCAACCATCATTACTTCTGGTCGTCGGCGATCGATCGTAACTGATAGTACCGGGAAACAGTGTTTCACTAACTGCGATAACTAGCTCGTATTGATTATTAATTATGGAGTAAAAAATAAACTATACAAGTATGTGTACAACTAATTAGGTATCGTATGGATGGGCATACATTCTGCACAATATGGCATAAGCATCATAATGCCTAGTGGGATTTTTCCTCACATTAAGCCCTGTGTGTACGTTATTTTTTTATGTCGCTCGCCGCGCTTTTCTGTTAAAAAAAAAAAAAAAACAAAACAAAAGTTTAGTGCACTTCGAGCGCACGAAAGTGCATTGCGTGACTGAGACCACTACACGAGTGCTCACTAGAGAAACATACGCGGGTTGAGTGCGAGGTGTCTAAAAAGGAAACTCGTCTAAGTGAGTGACACAGGAAGTGGCAACAGTCGTGAAATCGTATGCGATCTATTATACACCTGTGAAAATTATACTACAGACTATACCGTTTGAAAAAAAGGTACTATCTTAATTACGGCAAATTATTTTAAGCCAAAACCAAGAAATAATTTCCTAAAAAAGACGAACATAAACTAATGAACAAAAAAAATGTATGCAAATCAAATAAACAAATCAAATATAAGACAAAAAAAGGTAATAAATTATAATGGCCCACCTAACAGAATACACTAAATTATATAAAGAAATGTGAACTAGTCGAAGAAACACCTACACCAAATTAATGTGGAATGGAATCATGGAACAGACGATAAAAACAATTAATACCCAATTCGCCCTTATTCCTCCGCACAAGAGAATTTTATAAAATATGCACATGACAATGCTAAGGCCGTAGCCCGTTTCTAGGCTGAAACCATACAAACCAAAGAAACGACAATACCACTTATTGACTGTAATTAAATAATTTATTTCAATTATTTTATTTATATTTTAAAACTAAGGTTTTTATCAATACTGTTAATTTATAAATGTTTCATATCAATAGCGTACTCAGGGGGTAAGGGAGCTCAACCCCTCCCCATTGGCCGTGTTATGGTATAAATCTTACATAATAAAAGGTAAAGTACAAACTATGACTTAATGGATTGGATTTGACCAATATTAACATCCCTCCCTCCATTGAAAAATCTTAACCACGCCACATTTCATATCAAATATTTGTAGCTATGAATAGTGTGCATGATAAGAGAAACAAAAATACCTATAGTTGGGTCCAAAAATAAATAAATGTGATAAATCGTACCGTGGTATTATTCAAAATTTCAGAACCAACTTCCCACATAGTTATCTTTTGAAATTTTATCGTAATGTCCGTCAAACGATAGTCATAATTATATTATAGTTGAGCGATGGAAAACGATGAAATAAATTCTTGTATTTCAAAATGCAACAGACAGCAAACTTACAACTTACAATAAAAACAAAAATGAAATCAGAGGGACAATGAACTATTGAATTTGCAGTAAACGATATAAAAATAATAAAGACATTCCAATACACCCAAGTCAAATACGCGGAGACGTCTTGTGAAATTGGTTTACTAAATAATTACATACTTAAAAAAGAAAAATAACATTCTGTACAGGAAACATTCGATCGTGGAAAATCGTCGCACATTAACGTTAACTATTGATTTAGTAGAAACGGATTTCCGGCACTGCATGTGTTAATCCATGTTTAAGGCACTAGGAGTTTTAAAAATTTAATAAGTGCAAATATTTTATTACACAGGAACGCGTTTAAACACACTTAAGCAACGCTTCGTCGAAAGCATGAACGGAACTGACGGATTGAATTTTTCAATCGAATGACTAAAAGATTTTCTCGGGAATTTTAATTTTGTTATGGTTTCCAGAAACAGGAGGTTTTTTCAACGGTCTCGCTGTTGGTACATCAATCAATCGCTGTATAGTGCGGCACGTGCACACAATTTTTTTTTAACACACAATATCATTAGTTTTCCCGGCAAATTATGCGTTTTAAGAATAAGATTTTTATATAAATCGAATTTATTACTATTCATTATTTTTGCAGACCGAGTGAAGTGACAGGGAGTTTTCCCGAAAAATGTCAGTGCAGTGTGCACTAATCCAACTGGTGTAAGTCACGTTAATTTCATCTAAATAATTTATTACTGGTTCGTTGAAAAATGTTTATAAATCTTCATTTTCAGAAAAGAATTTCCAGTCAGAATACATTAAAAACTATTCAGAAAAAGAAGCCCCAAAAATAGTACGAATATAAAAACAGAAAAAGAGTTATTAAAAAAAAAAAAACGGATGAGCCTCGCTCTGCTGTACAGTTGGGGGTGGAGTGCACCTCGTTCATAGGATAAGTCATTACAACGGATTTGTTAAATTTGAATGCAATGATAGATATATTTGTATACGAATAACGATTCTGAACGGAGTAAACATGTTTGTCTATAATAGGTATATAATAATATTTAAATTGAAATAAAATGCGATAGCGAGTATGCAATTTCGTAAAAATTTAAATTTCAAAGAGTCATAACATTTTTTCCTTTAAGTCCAGTAGAATTTTTTTTATATATTTTGAAGATTAGCTTATGGACAACCTAGTGTTAAAATTTTGAACCTTAAATATAAACAGAAAAATTTTTATGAATTTTCAACTACAAAATAACTTACAAATCATTGCGATTTCAACATATTTTATACAAATTTGAAATTTATGGGCTTATAAAAAAAATTTGAATTAAACGATCTACAATATGTTCTAGTTACGATAAGTATAACTTATAATAAACCTTGTATTAAATTTTCAAGAGTTTTCGGACAGCCAAATAAATTTTATAGATAGTTCAAAAAAAAAAAAACTTACAAAAATCGAAAATTTAAATTGTTTATAAATAAGTCAAAATAATTTGAAAACTTATCCACGTATAGAGAATGCTAATATAAAGATTTGGTGAAAATTTCAAGTTGTTGTGGTTTTTCGTTTTAGAATTAGAGCATTTTAAAAAAAATATATTTTGTAAAAACGTGATTTTGCGTAAAATTTCTTGTTTTTTCGTAATTTTTTTATCGTTTTTTTCGATTTTTTACAAAAAGGATTGAAAAAGTTGCGTTTTTAACTTGCCCAAGTACTATCTATATTCACTTTCCTTTCAGAAAATTTACTGTTTAAGACAATTGAAGCATTTTTACTATCAAAAATCGTATCCTCAGACCCCAAAAAAAAAATAAAATAAATAAAAAAAAACAAACATCATTGTAAAACCAATAGATTCCATCACTCCGTTCAGAATCTATAAAAATGCATTCTTTATGTAGATAAGCATATTGTGCCATTGTGGTATATTTATACGCTATACAACCATACTGAACAAGTAAAATATTGGTTAATTCGATTAAACTAAACAAAATTTTTTTTTTTTTATTCAGAATTTATACAATATATACTAAAAAAAAGTACAATAAGCATAATGTATGTTTTTTTAAAATTAATTGCAATAGCTTGAGTGTCTTAAGGGAAGAAATTGTCCAGTGAAGGTACTTCGACTAAACAAAAGAAGAATTAAATTATGTGCGAGTTAACAGTACACAATGGTAATTTAGTATTGTGTATATGAACTCAAATGACTGTTAAAAGTCAACATGGAAACAAAAAATGTAAACCATTTCAAACAGAACTACAGTATTTTAACACAAAACCATGGAAATAATTTCAAATACACTCGACAATCAAGGTGCAACGAAATCGACTCGTGTATTCCTATACTTGTATATGTGTAATATCACTAATAATGCTATACATTATTTATTATCTAGTTATTATCACGATTTGTCGTTGAAAACGATTCGAGCTCGTCGAACGAGTAGAATCCAATTGGATTTAAATATACCTATTTGTTCCCTAGCGTTTCCAACAGATCGCGCTGGCCGAGGGACGGATAGTCTTCTAGTGACAACAAAGATGTCGGACGAGGATCGAACGACCGCCGCCGCCACCGCCAAAGGACAGGAGCATCAGCAGCAACGGTCGGATGGCGAGGATCAAGAACGGGAAGAATTGACGAGCGGCGACGGATCGGACAGGTCCAAGAAAAGAGACGTGACCAAGTCCAAGTCCATGTTCGGGGCGGGGCTCATGTCGAAGATGAGCATTTCGCGCGGCAAGCGAACGAGGAGGTCCGCGATTTCGGTGACCGAGCATCCCGTGGCCATCACCGCGGAGGCCGCGGTCGTGCTGGACGATCTGCGTGGTGGCTACTACAGCGACTTGCGATGGTCGGTGCGGCCACCCGACTGGGACCGGCCACGGCCGACGCAAATCGTCGAAACGTCGTCCGCGGGGAGTGGGACGGCCGGGGTGCAGGAGAGGTTGCGCGACGTGCACGACGCGTTGGCCGAGATCGAACAGGCGCTGGACGGCGTGCTGGGATCGGTAACCGAGGTCACGGCCGAGGAATGGTTCGCGCGGCGGCCGCGCACCGATTGCTCGCCGAAACCGAGACCTGTACCGGATGAACACTGACGAGACGGACTGATGCCATCACATCCGCGCACGCATCATCGAGCTCGGACTCTATTATAATATAATTTCTATACCGGCAGCATGGTAATCACTAAAATGCAGCACTGAAATCTAAATCCTATACACCGATATTACATTGTGGTTAATAGATGAGATGGGGAGATCTACGTTTTTTCACCAAGTTCGGGAAAATAATAATTTTCGAATTTTTCCTTTTTTTTATTACATTTCCTAAATTTATCGTTTGATGTGACATGAGTTGTTGTATAAACGTTTCAAGTATCGCGCGATATTGATTATAAAATCCAATATAATGCGCAAGCTTGGAAAAGAAACAACTGCAGATGGATATTATATTGTAGTAGATTAGTTTTAATTAGTTAAATTTCAAATCATCCTGGTCGCATATAGATGGGATTGATTGGTTTAACATACTTATGAGTCTTAGACACTGGTTCTGAAGTGACGAATGAATGGATTGTTGTATATCGTATACAGTGTATGTAGTAAAAATAAAATTTATCATTGATACTATACACGTCTAAATTATCTATTCACGAACATTGACCAGGCCCACGATATGGAAAATCGCCGAAAATGATAGTAAATAATAATCGACTAACGATACGAAGATATTAAGACAGGAAATACATAGACTAAAACAGAGTATTATAATATATTATACCTGGCACCGCGGAGACCTATCATAATAATTATTATTAACGACCAAATGCACGGTCATACTGCCGATCGATAAATAACGCTAAGAAATCATCGAGGGAAAAACCGTCGAGTATATTACTCGAGAGTTTACAGGATTCTAGAGGGAGAGAAAGTGAGATAAAGCGAATCTGTTCGAACTGTTTGCGAGAGTTCGCATAGATATATTACATAGATATATATATATTACACGGCGTGCGAGATGAATAATATAGACAGACCCTGCTATAGTACTACTATAGTACTATAGTCGAGTTGGTGTTAAAACGATCGTCTGATTTATAAGTACGCCCCGTACTTTGATCATCATAATAATTCCTTTAAAAACTGAATTACAAGAGCTCGTACGCATACATAATATACATATATACTACACAGTGGTGGCGTGTTTGCGCCCCTGTATACATGTTGCGCAAGTACTCACCAGAAAAGTGTGTGTGTATAAAGTGCGAAACTAAAAGAGGAAAACGCGTCTTAAATGTTAAGAGGTTGCTGTCACACAAAGTTTAACGGCCTGCCACCTATACGCGCACGCAGCAGCGGGTCGTTATTTTCTATAAGTACTTACGCGACGCGTGACGGCAGCGGCGGCGAGTTCATAAATAATGTTATTATTTTGCAAACAGTATAATCTCAAACGACATATATTATTTTACTCTCTCGTTTTTTTCCCTCTACTTTCCGTTTCCAACTTTGCACGTACTTACTCACGGTCATATACAAACGCACGTTCGATGATGGGTCCTCTAGTAGGAGAGGAAAGTAATAAGTATTAACGACTGAGGCGTACAAGTCCATAGATGTTTTCAGAGGCGTAACTTGAAGTAAACTCTAAGGGGGAGGGGGGAGTAAATTTTTTAAACCAATGTGTTCAAGAATATAGACAGAGTTTACTCCAGATCAAATTTCAGAACTACCGTCATACTGTTTATTTAACCAGAAATTAATCATTTCTCCCCCCATCCATGCAATAATTGCTGTTATTGTCAAAATGCTTTCAAGTATTTATGTAATATATATTAATATTATACCTATGTTACGACGAAATCTCGAATTTTCGTATAATTTAGAACTAATATTGTAGTTCAACCTTTTACAAACGAAATAAGGAAAATCTTATAATATACAATCATTTTCGGTAAAAACACGAAAAATAATAAATATGTATTTTAATTTACATATTAATATAATTAGGTAAATAATAGAAGATTATGTATAGTTTTTATATTTATTTATATATATATATATATATTATAATTTTACAATGGCAAACAACTATGATTTATAATAATAAATTTAAGCCAGATTATATCGAGACCAATTTGAATAAAGTCCAAATCTCGGGCTTTTACCGATGGCAGTCTGTAAAACCTAGATTTTACCGGTGAATCCTAGGTTTTACCGGTATTCGATAAACGATACTTTTAACGTAACAAATAGTATATTATATAGACTTATGAATATAATATTAGATTGATATGATGAATGTATGTCACATTGTAATATTATTATTATAAATTATCAGCAGAATCACCATGTTCAAAATGTTAAATAACCAGATATTTGATTACACGTTATTTAATTATTGAATTAAAACATGACCGAGGGGACAAGATAATATCCTTGCCTTTTCTATTATTCTATTAGATATCGAGTGGGTGGTATTTGTTTTATCTTGCTATCATCCCTCCAGATCAGACTTGTGGATATATTGCATTTGATTTCGTTGGTTATTATTTTAACTTCGAAACATATTATTAGGTATATACCCAATACACGGTATTCTATGAATTCTCGTGTGACGCGCATACAAAGTAGAATTTAAAATGTAAAGTGGATTTTTCGAATCGATATATTGTGCGCACAGCAGCTTATATTATAGCGCGTACAACAATGGCCAGAGAAAAACGACACGACAATGGTTTTCATAAATCTACACATCGCTATGGCTGCAAATATGTGCATGCTTACACATCACGTGTATGTGTTAAGACAAATGTATGTGTTGGTAAGTACACGGTCGTTCGCGATTCGTCGCAAATGTATAATCGAACAATTGCGGTGATTTTTGGCCAAATGTTACTATAGTTTATATATTATTATTATTGTTGTCTCCGAACGTTGAATGAAAATATGTACAGCGAGACACATCTGCTGCCAACCAGCAATCCGAGAGTCCAACGCCACTTTCTACGTCTTTTATGCGCACAATAGGCTCTTAGTAAATAGTGAATAATATTATTCTATGTTAAATGTAGTTAATCGACAAACAATAACGCAAAAAATAATTGATTTCAATCACAATACAAAATAAACATCATTTTTAACAATAATGTAACATGTAAATTTTAATAGTTAATCTTAGAAATAACCATATATCTCAATAACCACTGTTCTTTTTTCTTGGTAACATGCTCTTTCTTCGATTCATATACTGTTTTATGTTAAGGTCCATCCATTTCTATTTATCATGTTCATGTACATAATATACGGTATAATCGTTGCCTACAGACCGCCACGCTCTTGTATATCGTACGCGTGGACTCCATTAAATCAGATTTAAAGTAAAAGATGAAACGAATTTCGCGTCATCCAACAATATTACATAATGTTATTTAGGGTAAGGCGAGTATGTGTATTGAATCGAAATCTCGCGAGATCTGTAAAACGCGAGTGGTATGATGTGAGACCAATGTAGGGTTATGGGTTTAGGGTCAGCTGAAACGTTCTATACACCATTGTGCGCGGGACGACCTTTCTTCAAAAATATCTTCCATACAACTAAAGACTTCGATTTCGAGATGCAGTACAGACGAAGCTAGACGGACATGAGCTGTATAACATCTATTTATCTTCGTTTAAATTTGTGTGAATTCCCAGTGGTGGTACTATATAAGGGTTGCACTACACACAAAGTTAAACTACAAGGAAATGCATTATTTAATTTTAATGCGCTAACGTCTAAGTAATATGAAATATTTGCCCATTTATGTTTTTCTTCGTTGTCCGGAATCGATTGGTAATAAACTTAATAAAATATTAGCATTAATGTACGTCTTTCGAGTTCACCGTGTAAAAAATAGGTCAACAAAATAAATTGTGGGTCGTTAAATTAATAAGACACGAAATATAGAAATCGTTAACCAACTATATGTATGGAATTTTCGCGGTAATAACGTAATTTCCCGTTCCGCAAGAAAACGTGTTTGCTTTAAGCTGTAAGCGGGCTTACACCCTAGTCGGAAATGTACCTACAAACAGGTCGCAAGACTACGTACGTCGCAGGTGGAAATGTGTTTGTTTAGTACATGATTATGAGCAAAAATCGTTGGAACACACATGTGCCTACATTTTTTTTTATCATTTATTACATTTATCAAACAAAAGCCAGGAAAAATTCTTACGATGCAACGTTATTCCCGTGAAATTAACGAGATGTGTCGAAAAATGTGTACCGGGTGAATCGAGACTTGTTGATATCGAGAGAGTGTAGATAATTTTTGTCTATCTATAAATTATTATAAGCTATGTTTTGCTATTGATTTGTCATACTCGTGATATAAGCTCGAACGGTGTTTATCTAGATGAGGTATGACTATCATATTTAATTTTGCTTATTCATTGTTATCTACAGGCCAGTCAAGACATTGTGAATAACTATTAACTCGTCACAGTTCGTCACTGGATAATTTGGACTATAAGTAGTAGTATGCAGGGCCTAAAATATATTTAATTCCAGGGGACACACTTATTAATTTAACTGTTGACTTTTGACTTTGACAGATTTTTATAACAAAAAAAACCTGTGTAGGTTGTATTTGGTGACAAGGAAGATCGACCATACGTTTTTAAAACATTATAATAAGAAATTAATCTTTCTACATACTATAACTATCGTCTATTATAATAATGAATAATGATTAGTATTATTACTATCAGAATCACTAAGATCATAATAATATTGTGTTGTTCAAAAATTCTAAAATACCCACATATTATATTTATAGACAAAACTCCACATTTGAAACAAGAATTTTGTGGAACAGAAGTCCATTAAAACTAGGAACATGTGTTTTGTGGACCAATGTGTAATGACCAGCCAAAGTGTATGATATCAGATATAAATGCTTATCACTCGATATTTGTATAAAATTGATAATGATTCTCAATTTATTTTGAAATGAAGTTATAATAAAATTGTGTGGAAATTACTAAATTTTTATTAGGTATTACTTATTTCCGCAATTAAAACTAAAAACGTGTTATAAAACTTGGGACACACATTTGTCTTTCAGGGGACACACTTTGATTTTCAGGGTACACAGTATTTTAGGCCCTGGTTGTATGTGAGTGAGAGGGAGAGATATTGAGCAGGATATCGTATATAGTACACGGAACACACTGTGGAGAAATCCTTGCGCTATGAAAAACAAACACTACGTGGAGTAACGCTGGAGACTCGTTCCATTTTGAGAACAACAAGAACAAACCAAAAATGTACACCAAAACGTATACTTCTAGCATCGGAATGTTTACATTAACATGGCAAGAGTTCGCGGAAACAACTAATATTTATACTCGAATAAAAATGAAATACGTAAGGTTTATTAAATTGTTTTCTGCACGTGCGCCATTTATTTATTTCATTTTAATATTATTCATCCTTTGAAACTCACAATATCGTCCCTTCATCGATTACCGAAGCCGGATGCATTTCTATAAAATTACTATTTGAATATTAAACTAAACGACATTTTTGTGTGCAAGTTTGATCTGCTATAACGGTAAGTTTTATCTACGCGAAACGCTGTGCAATGTATTATATTATAGTTTTATAATATCCCACGCGGTTAAAATTTTTCATTATTTTGTTTTTCCATTACTATATTGTTTACGGCTTAAAAACGTGACACAATATTAGTAAATTTAGCCACGTATGGTCGTATCAATCAAGAAAATCTACCAAATGTCGAAGGTGTATTTCAACGTGCGGTTTCGTTTTTACGGGGAACTGTATAATATGCGTTTTCGATCTAAAAACGACGTGCGTGATGGTGTAACGTAAAACACGTACACCGGCCGGTGGCGTTGCTGAAAATTCTACACATTTTATCGTCCTCAAGCGGCTGAAAATTCTCTACATTTTATCGTTCTCACGCGCGTATTATTGTGCAAGTGTGTGTATGTGTGTGTGTCTCATTTTCCTCTAGTTTACACACACATACACACACATCACACGCACACGCGCGTGATGTATTATCGCTTATGTTTTGTGGCTCGTGGCGTTGTACGAGAATCCTTTTTTTTTTTCGAAATTCCTTGTGGCGAGAAAACGCGACTTGCGTGCAAAGTATGTACACGGTTTGCGGTGTCGGCCCAGTCGACTACGACGAGGTGGTGGCCGGACGGAAGTGATGAAATTCTATATATTATCATTATTATGATTCCGTGTGTACGCACGTAAAGTTCGAGCGTGTTCCGGATGTGTATATACGTACTTTTTTCTGTCTTTTTTTTCCCCCCTATCAGACACAGGTGCGTTCAGACGTTTTCAACTGAACTGTGCGCAGACAAACCGTGCGTACTGTAACCGTATAGCAAATTGTTTCTGAACCCCATGCGAAAGACAATATAGTATACGTCAACGCTGCAGGGCCTGAAATTTATTACAATTTTTTTGTGCTACACACTATACATTTTAAAACAAGCCTGTGGGCTCTAGATAAGTTAAAAATGAGCGTATATATGTATATATATATATATTTATGAAAATTGATTCAATAATATATGATAATAGAAATGATGTAATTTTTTTTGTATGCAGTATGAACCGTAACAACTATACATCGTTTATGTTACCGACTGGTTTCGCACTAGAATACATTATCCACGATCAAATTTCGTAGTACACACTTAACGTTTTATATACTAGTCGTACAAAGGGCATCTCAATACAATATTGTAGGCTATAATGTGTCGCCGTGTTAATACATAATATATAATATTATGTGTAGGAGACGAATAGCGGTGGATCGACGGGAGTTATAATATTGCTTTTGGGAGAACAAAGAGAAAACCCTTTCATTATTAAAGGCCAAAGGTGTCAGCGATATTACTGCGTAAACTTGTGTGTGTGTGTGTGTGTGTGTGTGTGTGTGTGTGTGCAATGTACTTACAAGTAGCCTTAGGGTGTATGTAATATATAATATTGTTGCACGTGCATTATTGACTCCGTCTATGGAGGTTTCGACGTGTTTGTAGGTATGTGCGTGCCATTGCGATTATTGGCCGAAGGACGACACGACGCAGAAGCGGAAACGCGGTGCGGCACGGAAAGAGAGACAAAAAGTCAGAGAGCGAGTACAACAACGGTCGCAAATATCCTTTGACGACAGGGACAAAATAGCACCGTTGTTGTATATAATACCCTTTGGATTTTTCGTTTAAATGGAAATCACATACCCTTATAATATATTGGCACAGCGGAAGCCGTGGCCCAAAGCCAACCAACACCGATTCCCGCCGAACACATTTGCGGAGTGCGTGCGGGCGATTCGCTGCGATTCGTTAAATAATATGCGAGAATACATTTTATTATTTTTATATTTTCTTCGGTCCGTTTCACGAAAGTTCGCATTGAAAAACCGTGCGTTGCGTTGTCGGTCCAACCGAACGATTTGATCGCATGTCCATATTATTTACGTACACTATTATACCCAGTATGAATCTGTGTACCCCAACCTCATTTATTCCTTGTCCTTTTGTGTATTTTAAAAAATCTCACTTCTTCCTAATCTACCTAATAAATATAAATTTAAAAAAAAAAAAACATTTTTTTCTGTTCAAAATTTTAATACGTAGATATAGGTAGTAGAAGTATGAAAAATTATTAATCGTTTATCGTTTTTACCTGTTTATGTAATTAATTAAAAAAATATTTCATTTCGTGATTACTGCATGCGTTTCTTCAGCCCTACCCTCACAGGTCGGAAAACGCTACACTCAGTGGTGTAATCCTGACATCGTGGTTGAATTTTCAAATGAATCGAAATTGGTCGTATAATTTGGATTATATAATAGTGCATTAGTATGTACAAAAACGCTACAATAACAATAAAACCGATGTTCATGTGTTTGTTACAGACGCTGCGACCACGATATTTTGGAAATTATTATATACAAATATTACAATATTCTTGAAGTCAGATAATACAAAATATATTTGATACAGACATTTTTTTTTTGGCTTTCCACTTGAAAATGCATTGATTACGTTTATAACACGTCTTGGAGTAGATACAAGTTTGACTATAATACCGTTCATTATTGTGTTAAATATAATATAGTATATAGTATAATATAGTATAATATTCATTGACATAATAATATAATATAGACTTTTGCCTTTATGTACCTATTGAGTTGTTAAACGAATTATTTATAAATTATAGTGTTCACACGCACCATCGACTAATTATATTATAATTGTATTTACCGATAAGTATTTAATATATACTATAAAGTATAAATATTTTTATTTCATTTTTAATTGGATTAAATTTATAAGGCATAATTTTTAATTTTAAATAAAAAAATGTAAATGATATGATAAAAAGTAAAAATACATTTTTTTTGAATACTGTTGATTGTTTTGGAAAAGATCTAAGATGTTTGCAATTTATTTCCCTACTAGAATGTATTTTATTATGATTTTTAAAGTTCAATACTTATATATTACTCATAGGTAAGTAACTTATTTGTATGTACATAAACATGCACGTTTGACTATTATATGTTTATTTATCAAATAATATATTCCAATAACTATTATTTAAAAAAGAATTCTAGTTTTAATAATTTAATATTATCCAACATTGTTTTTCGTACATTTATGAAGTAAAGTTTCAGTATTATATCATATTATTAATTAATATTAGTAGAGACTATCGATTACCTCACCTCCTTTGACAAATTTTTACGGAAGCCTATATAGACATATTTTACGAGCAAAGATGAAGAACTTAAATTAGATATCGATCCGGTTCCATGACGACAGTAGTTTAATTTCGAAATAGTGAAAGGAAAAGGAAAAAAAAAACGAAGGAAAAACTTCTAAAAATATATAGTTACCATTATCGGGGATCTCTACGTATAATATGGTCTATAAATATTGTTATATAGACGTCAATTTTGATGAAAGCTTTCTACACGTAACGAAGAAAGAAAAATAATAGATAGTATGGTATGGGCACGTTAACTAGGGATAAGGCAATATTATATAACACACCTAAGGGGACCAAAATCCCAACCCACTCGCTCAGCGATCGCCACCGAATTAAAATCCATACGAAAATTGTACAATAAAGAGCGACGGTGGTGGTGGCGATGGTGGCGAGAAAAAAAAATAATCTCAATTTATTTGGGGTGGCTAAGGAAACGTTTAGGGTGAACTTCATCCCCTAGCTACGTGCCCGGAAAACTTACCATGTTTGGTTAACCGAATTGAATGAATTTGTTCTAGCAATGAGCGGGGTTATATTAAATCATTAATATTTAACAAAATAGTCGATGCAACATTCCTATTTAATGTCTTTATTCTCGCGCTGCAGTTGACCACGTGTGGTGTGATTCATAGAATGCGAAAAGTCGAATGATAATAATAATTGGGCAGCGCATTTTTGTGAATGACAAAACTGTAACCGTGTGGTGTGGTGTACTGTTTAAACGGTGACATCTGATCGACCTTTTTAACAACCTGATAGAGCACAATAAAAAAAAAAAACTACGTATAACATTGTTAAATATTTTTCACTAGTACATAAATGTTCTGTAGATTACTAATAGGTAACTAACATAGTTGTCGAAAAACAATTTTCTATCAATCATGAAAGTTTAAAATAACTGGAATAGATAGCTAGGAAACCAAAATTGTATCTACAACGATTGCACTAAATTGTGCATTAACTATTACAGTATGTACTTATACTGTAAATAAGATTTGGTCACAATCTGTCTGTTCTGTTGTCTCATATTCATATTTTGCAAATTTTACGATTTTTATGGTGGGAATAAATAATCAAATTCAAATTATTTTATCTTAGAGAAGAAGAGGGTCAATAAATGTTGGAGTTTTCATTCAAGTGCAATAGTTTATTCGGTCAAGAAAAAAAGACAAATTATTGTTGAAACGAAAATGTACAAAAAAATTATTGCATAGTAACAATCTGTTCTATTCTTGAGAGAGTAATATCGTATTACAATCAAATGAACAATATACATTATGACGAAAATCCAAAATTCTTATTAATTTATTTATTTACTTTTTTTTATTTGTATTCGTTATTTAGAGGAACAAATTGTAATTGTAATACATGAGCAAGCCAATTCTGCCTTAATATGGAATAATGTATCATAATGTGGTTTTTGTGATTAAAAACTAATAAAAGATTTTTATTTATAAATATTTATGTTCAAATGTATTTTATTTTTCAATAATAATATTCCACACTACAGATTCGCACCTATTTTCATACACAATCGTGTTGTTTTTTGGATTCCTGTTATTTGATTGCAACCGTGCTCCAGCCCTACTTAAATACCCGGGTACAATTAATAATATTTATATATATATATATTGTATATGCAAAATATTAATGATCTTACTATTCGTAAATGTATTATAATGTGCACGACGGAGCTGATAATATGAATAAAAAATAATATTTCGTTATTATTATGAATGTATAACGACGGTCCAAGGCTATGGCTATCCCGAACTAAAAACAATAGAGGGAAATGAAATGTATTGCCTACCTAATTTGTTTATACACGTAATAAAATAGAGGTATGTAACAATTGAATTGTTATATTCTTTTAACGTTTGAAATTCAAGCAACCAGATAGTATAGTATAATAAATTATTTTATCGTATTAGCATTGTATGATAAATTTTTAATAAAACTAAAAATACCCAATTTTTAATAATAAAATATTTTATAATGATTTGTCGACACTTGCGGACTTTAATAAAAAACTCAAAAGTATACAATTTTGACGATCAAGCCACTCGAAGCAAATCACGTAAATTTACCTGAGATTTTATCGAGTCGACCTTGTATTTTTTACGTCTTACCTAGGTTCGTATATTTAGGTACATCGTACATGTGTATATAGATATAAGTTTTGAATTAATTTCAATAATGTTATACTGTTTATACAATGAATTTCATTCGATAAACAACATGATTTGTTGTAATTAACTAATGATAACAAGTCGAGGCGACACCTTAAACAAAATTATAATTTAATTTTAATATTCAATGAGCTTTTGCATCTCAGTGACGGTCATTTAATGATTTTGCTTAACTAACGTCTCACCATTTTCTAGTCCCACACACTCGGTATAGATGACGGTATACTCGCGTCATCTTATTCTATATTGACATTAGCGAGGTATTAATGAGTAGGTATACCGTATACCTATAATATTATACATAGTACATAATACAGAGCAATTTGAGTTAATAAAATAATGAAAAAAAGGTCGTTAAAATGAAGAGGAATAATTTATTATCTTAACGAAGTTTTTTACTTTATATTTTTTACAGTAACTGTCCGTTAGACAATTACTACTTTTTTTCCGTTCACCGACCTTTTTTGTATTTTTTTCTTTGGATATTATTTTTTCCATTTCAGGATGTACACTGCCGTCGCATCGTATTGTTATGAAATTAATTACTGTTCGTTATGAAACTCATAAATATTCTTTATTATTATATTAATAAAAACTTGATAGATAATCACAGGAATCGAATACATTTGTATTTTGCTCAATCGATTTGACGTTTGTACAATTAATTGAAATATATTGTATGATAATGATAGTCATAAACCTAAAATTGCCGTAAAATTATTCTATGTTATATAGATAGTTTTGTGTGTGATATATATATTATATAAATGGCTTTTGACAATTTACAGTTCAGAAAATATGAACGGATTCACCTGTGCGTTAAATTATTTAATTATTATATAGCTGAATAATTTCATGAAACTTAATTCAATAATACTATTTAGAGTAAAAATCGTGTTTACTCTTTTCATAGTAAATGTTATTTTATTGTTAATAATACAGTTATAAAAAAAATAAGAGTAAAAAAAAAATATATTTGTGTATAATATAATATGTATATTTTTCGTTTTTGGTTAGTGTGTCCTTCATCGGATACCAACATTATTGGTGACATCCTAAGGGAATAGGCGTGTTTGCGTTTAAAAACGTTGCAGGAGTGAGAGTTGAAACTTGAAGCTTAAAGTACAATGTTTACAAAAACGTATATTATTTTCGTTAAGCAAATTTAGATAATCCGAAATGACAGAAATCAACCAAGACAATAAAATTAAGGAAATTTCGTTATTCTATTACGTTTTTGCTGTCGTGGAATTCACAATGTCAAAACGTTTTACAAAGATGTCATTCATACTTATAAATACATTATTTCATTAGTTTCAATGAATGTTATAGTTGTGGGTCCAGAGGCAGAATTACATGTTAAAAATTGTTCTATATTTTTTTATGACGGTTTTTTTTTTTAACAAGGATAAATTAAATTTACTTCAAATACGAAACTTACACTTAAAATATTATGTTTGAAGCGAAAATGCAATTTGTTGTTAGAAATTATTATTGTTCTAGTCAATATCAAAAACATTACAATATTACTCTGGAAACACTGTGCTGTAAAGCCTAACAATTTGAAGTAACATGAGTATATATGAGTAGTATTTAAAACATCTTTGTGTAAAAAAAAATCGAAAACATGTTGAACAATTATGTTACAAACAAATACGTTGGACACTTTCTCTCAGGTATATTATAATCAACAAAACCTAAATTATGTCCTTTGAGTATATTATTTTGTCGACAGAATTCATGTAAATCGAGTATGTAGTTGTTGAGACTGTTCCAAACAAACACAGACAACTTTTTCTTACATATATACAATATATATAGAGATAAAGACATTCCTGCAGTAATCACAGCTGTTAGTTCTTTCCGTTAATCTTTCTGTTAATTCTTTCCGAAATTGATAACACTCACAATACTGTTTTTCCATTATACTATGTAGTGTAATATAGTGTATATAGTGTAATATTACACTTAGTAGTTTGTTAAATAATGCAATTATCATACATGTGATCTGCAATATATAAAACATATACATTAATGGATTTATATTGTATAAAGTAAGAATTTAAATTGAACCGATATGACACTGTTTGATGAGTTTTCATCAAAATGTCAACGGTTTTCCTTATTATTTAATCGTTCATTCTGCATGAATTGATTTCATTATTCTAAAAGACAATATTCATTAAGTAACACCTACTGAGTAGCACTAGTGCACAACTGTTGTAGTTTTGTAATGATCCGTGGTGCATGGTGGGCAATGACCCGGTCCCATTTGTGGCCGTAAGGAGTAAATACGTCAGAGATTTATTTTAATTATAAACTACCGTTAAGTAAATATAAGGTATACTTTTTTTAATTTAATTTAATTAATTTTAGAAATTACCTAACCAATGTGTACTATATTTATATATTATTTTCATAAAATATTATCATATTATGGCATGCAGAATTCCTTTATTTTTCAAATTCAATAGTTATCCCTCTTATTACTTTGAATATTATTATATCAAGCGAAACACATTATTATAATTAACCTCATACGTCTTTGTACTTCTGTAATTTCTCATATACAAAATATCAAAGAGTCGTACCTATATAAATCAAGTCAGTATTATTTCAGGGATTATTCACGGTCAAACATAAGGAATTTTCTTTTACTAATACAAAGAGATAAAGTTTTATAGTTACATAAATAAAATGTCAAATGTTTTTGACTGTTTGATAAATTATTTCAATTATTAAAACACGGCTATTCAACAATGATAAACAGACACTTTGTGCTGTCTATTGTTTGATTTGCAAACATCGGAAACTTTGTACGATAACAATAATATGGTGAGCATTTATTATGACAATTTGATTATAGCGATTAACATTATTTTGATCATGATTTTAATCAACTATTTTGGCTAATCGATCAGTATAAATTTGTCGGAATTCAGAAAACATATGCAAGTTTAATAAAAAATCATAAAAATAAAACCAAAACTTATGAAAAACTATTATAAATATATGGTTTTACGTAAAAATAACACAAATAGTCGTTAAAAATGTTCTCAAGCGACTTGTTTTGATAAAGTAACAATGAATAATAATAAGCCCGTAAGTTTTATTGCTCATAATAATTATTAGTAATCAATTATTTCGTAAATAATATGTCATACTTTTTAATTCGAATAATTAATTCAGAAAAAATATGGTTTCTAAGTTCTAACACGTCATTACTAAAGAAAACATACCTAATTTTAATCCGAATATAAGTTATCGCTATACATGTACCTATATTCTAACTAATTAAATTAATTTCATATAAACGTACGAGTAAATACGTATATACATACGTATATATATATGTAAATATTTTTTACTGTTTAAAATGTAAACATTATAATATAATGTTCGTAATATATACGTACGTAACAGTATAAACTGTCCACCATTAGAAATGTACTTACTACTTACAACAACATAAACAGTTCACGATTTTCATTTTTTTTTTTTTTTTTAAGTTGACCGATCAAAGTGTTTTTATCACTATTGAAAATGTATCTTTCTGTTCTTGCTTATTGAATAAAATCATACAGATTGTTTCATAACCATAAATAATTAAAGAAAAAAAAATAAACATATAATTTAAAATGTATAAGCAGAACAAAAATATTATTATAATATGCAGAAACGTTTATTTTATTTTACGACCCAACGAAATTAAAATCGTAGGAGGATGCTGCAGGATTTAACTAAATTTATCAAATCAAAAATATGTTATCCTGTGTACATATTGACGATATCGGGATTATAAAAGATGAATTATTTTGCTAAACCTATTATCTACCTACTATCTAAAAAGTATAGTAAATTTATTTTAAAACAGCTTTGTTTGTTTTTTTCCCGATATGTTTTATAAAAATAACGTGTGTTTACTTATGGTGTACTCTGTACGATAACGCCAAGAGTGATCCTATGAAAGAGAAGAATAAACATTTGTTTTAAATTTTCTGTGCCAGCAAAAACCATTATGTAATTGTATATTAGGATACTTAAAATGTCAAAAAATCATTTGACACATAGTTTAACTTTTATTGGTAAATAATTCATAAATAAAAACAAATACCCACCATTTTTCAATTATTTTTTCTTAAGTTTACTTTTTTAAAAATGTAACAAACCATTTGAAATAATATGCTAAGTCGTATGAATACGTAATATACGTAGAAAATACATCCGAACGCACACAGTTGTACAACTTCATTAAATTTGTTATGAAAATAAATCGTAAATACAAGTAATTATGAGTTCAAATAATATTTCAATCTACTTTATAGTGTGTGCGATTTATCACGAAATCGTTAAAAAATTTTAAAAAATAGTATTTATAAATTTTACAGAACGTGTTGCAGTGCTGTATATATGGAAAAAACATTTTACTCCTATATATGTTTACTCGTATACTTCAAACTACTACGAAAATATAAATATTTAACGATAAACTCATGATTGCTAGGAGGTAACTTTAAAATTGCTTAGTATAAGTTGAGTGGAAAAAGTGTGCGACGTAGAATAGTGTTTGGAACAACTATTATTGTGGGTACCTACTATTGTACTTTTATGACTACAGCCTACAATTACTTGACATTTTCGAATTCAAATAAAAATTGTATATTTAATAAGAAATATTTCACAATAAAATAAATGGCTTTCATAAAAGAACAGTAAATTGAAAGCGCGTTGCTATTTTTATTTAACTTAAAAGCAGTAAATCTCACCTCAATAATGGGTATGCATTTAGACTTACGCACACGTCTTGGTGTGCCGTCAAAACGTCATGGAATATAGAGTGTGCTACATTTATAAGGAAATGCTTAAATCTACTGATCCATGGTGACTACGGTCACTTGGTTACGGCCATCAGCTAAAAAAATCAGCTAAAAAACGGTTGTTTTGCCACGGAATAGAATCAGATAAAACCCACGCCTTGTATAGTGGTGTTACAATAATCACCTACAAGAATGATGGAAGTGGAGAGGGGATAACATATTATGATCACCTTAGTAAACGTTCAAATACGAGGATAAAAATGTCAAAAGCAATCTCTACTCAAGTATGTCCATAGGAATAGATCATTAACGTTCGGAAAATACTGTACAATATGAAATCGTTATATTTATAACCGCACGCTAATTAAAAACGTTTAATTCGGACTTATCGATTGTGTCGCAATTACGTGTGGACGGCAATGCCGATAAAAATTTAATTGATTATGCCCTATCGACGCGGGACTGCGGTATACCGTTCGTCAAAGTCACACTAGGTACTACACTAACTTCATAATCTGTATACATATTATAACATATTAGCATAAAGTGTACCAGTAATCTGTATATAATATGCAGTGGCGCCGAACCTCATTAACAAATGTTGTTAAAACAATAGCTTAAAGGGGTGGGTGGTCCTAGGTCCTTAGCCCCTAATGGTCATAATAGGGACCTACAGTAGCTAGGACCTAGGAATATTAATTCCGGTAATCAATGATATTATAGATACAAACCAATAGGGTAAAAAAGACTGCAAAAGGCTGCTCATAATTAAGCGTAGGTAGTATATATAATAATAAGTAAAGTAATATTATAGTAATAATTTTAGTTTGGTTTGGAAATGTTTGGTGGGTAGTATCTTCTGAAAATAAATTTGACAATAGCACTTTTTTTTAGAGATCGGTGCCACTGATAATATGAACTTGAAATCGCCTGATAATGAACACAATACAATATCATAATATTATTACCGATACACATTCGACTCCGTATGATGTGAGTTACGACGAGGATTTATGTGGACGGATGTTCGTGATAACAATTAATGTTCTACTCATGTATTATTAGAGAAATGAATCGTATCGTAACAATAAAGTTCTAATAACGTACATCCTCGATGTTATGCAGTTAATCAATCCATGACGAATAATACCACCCGAAGATTAGATTACGACCGTTTACATATTTGAATTGTGTGTGT
Organism: Chaitophorus viminalis; assembly: GCA_025469195.1. NCBI lineage: Eukaryota > Metazoa > Arthropoda > Insecta > Hemiptera > Aphididae > Chaitophorus > Chaitophorus viminalis. The sequence goes on along the minus strand of JAIPRK010000060.1, from coordinate 244,911 downwards.
GTGTGAGTGTGTGTGTGTGCGTGTAATGACTAATTAATAATATAATACATCCTCAAGTCAACGGTATAAAACATTATTATAGGTTGTTAAAATAAACGTTTAGAAGGTCTAAAGACTCGTTTCTTGGGAAATAATTGAATTATTGTCAAGAGAGGAAAAAACAACCCGTACGCGCGCTATCGAGCCGATTGAAAAAAACCGTTCACTACTCCGCGCCGATTGGAAAACATCGTGGTCGTTGACCGGGCAACCGTTGTCAATATAAGCGAAAATATAAGATTGTCCCATGAATAAGAGTGTTAAACGGCCAATTTGGTTTTCGTCGATATCTATATGTATGTTTTTTATCGAGTTTTCGCACTTACCACGTTTATACAATTGAAAGTTTTGAAACTTTAGGGTGTTCTAACCGAACGCTATTGACAAAATATTACCATAATATAACTATGTGGTCAGATTTGGGAACGTAGTTTTAGATTTCTAAGTTTCACACAAATAATTCGAAATTTTTACCAGCCGATTTCAAGAATAAAATATATTCTTGCCCTTCTATTAACTTACCGTTTTAGAAAATTACTAGATGCAGCTATATATAATGGCATTTTTAATTGAAATTTTGGTCAAGTCACCTAGTGGCAAACTATTGTATCATGACGATGGTTCATTCACTCGTCGAGAAAACACTAACAACAAACGTCATGACAGTGAATACATAAATGTATAAATTGTATTTGAAATTGTCATATAGTTATTAAGTGAAAATCGAATATTTCAATGAAAAAACAAACCACTTGTACTTATTGTGCATTTGCAACATATAAACTACGATAGTCCAAAGAACAATTTAAAATACCGTTTTAAATATTTTGGACATCTCCGCACATCCTGATTCTCTCAAATGACGACCCTCATCAAGTTTCAATAATATTGAAGCCTATCTAGATTCAAAACGACAAAGACATCTTGCTCGTTTTTTTCTCTGCGTTTCAATAGTTATTTTCTTACGCCTTAAAAATAACATAATACACGTTTGTTTTTCCATCGATTTAGAGGCATGTGAATTGTGTAGAATTATTATCCAAGAACGAAGATTATTCAATATTTATTGCGAGGAAGATCAACACAAAAAAAGAAGTAAGTACAATTATTTTTCTTGTCAAGCGCGTTTCGTCCATTTTCACATCACTATTTTTTTGAAAGTTATTCAATTGCTGTCCATGGTTGATTATAGATTGGACGGATAAGAAATAATGTTAGTCTTACTTTGGTGTAGGTTATTATAATAATAATAATACTCGTATATTAACTGCCGTATTTATTTTATTTTCAACAAAATAAGAATGGTCACATATGGATTAGTATACAATAGTATACAAGTCGAATATTCGAATTAACAAACATTAACTTTATTAGTACCAATATTCTGATAGTTGTATAATACTATTATATTCTTGTACAATAATTGACTACAATTATTATTGTTTTGATTTGTGAGGGGAAAAATGCTCGGTTGTAAGTACGTTTTGAGTATATTCTTTTTATATTACACATAATACACGGGATATAATGTACCAGTGTTGAATCATATTTTTCAATGCATTTTACAAGGGTGATTCATGATATTTGGAGCATAAATATTCGTTCCGTACTTATGTCAATGTAAAAAAAAATCCTACTGCGTATATTGTGATATATTATTATATAGCACAGTAGTCACAAAATCGATTATAATTATTTCATCCGAATTATACTTGGATTCGGAATACAAATTAAATACTTATACTCCTAGAAATTATTGATATAATTTCAGTGTGAAAGCCATTTTTGCATTTTTAGAGTTTTCCCAAATGTAACAATCGTTTCGTATTGTACAATTGTGAGTTGCGCGTATGAGCGCCAACAGAAACAGAGTTATTATCACAAACACAACTGTTGCCTAACTGTCATTTTTTCTATCCAACTTACATGCGAAACACTAATAAATTACTAATTTTTACAATATTCGTACTGTGGTGTTGTATTCTTTATACTATATACCAGGGGTGGCCAACATGACTATGTACGTGAGCCACATATATTAATGCAATTATATCAAGAGCCAAATTACCTAATCTGTACTTTTATACCACAAAAGTAATAAAAATAGCTAATATCCGACAAACATATTAAATTACGAAATATGAAATTATATCGTTGTTAAAATAGTCTGTGTTTAATAGTCCTGTTGTAAAAACCTTAGTTTGTTTGTAAAATATTTGTAACATTTTACCGATACTTATTGTGAAAGTTACGATGTTACGATGTCGATTTCTAAAAAAGCGGTTAAACGTAAATATGAAGAAGAAAAACGGGAATTAAAATTAAAATGGGAAGAGCTATACTTTAAAAAAAAGAAAGCCGCAATTTGGCCACTCCTGGTATATACTAATTATTTAATTTATCGTTGACGTGCACTAATTGTTATACGTATAATATATTGCTATAATTACTATATACTACCAATATCTGATGAAATATCTATATGTATAAGCCATGTGGGATATGAATATGATTACCTATTTCGAAAATTGGCAAGTTCTCATGCCACACACATAGTAGGTGTAAATTATAAGTAAGTACTTATTCGATAAAAAGGGAACTATTGTTACGTACATCGCAGTATTGGTCCGACTGCTGTACGTCGTGGTCGCTGAGCTATTCTTCTTCTTCAGTTCTGTGCGCTCATACTGTTGAAATTCCTTAAACTGTTTCAGGATCCAATAGCCTGTTCTAAAACTGTTTTTACTCGTATACACAAGAATTATACCACTGATATTTGTACTTAAGAATCCCAAGTTTTCACATTGTTCTGCAACATTTCACGCGTGTGTGAGTTTTTACACGCACCATATCTCGCGCTGGCGTAACTCATACGTGGCATCCTTTAACCATATACTTACTTTGAATATAGCTTCATAAACTATATCACCTGTAGGTAGTGCATAGAGCATACAATGGTAGTACTGGCTGTTTTGGGCCCAAAACCTCTATTACGCATGTGTAATATTTAACGCGGGATGGGTGAAGTAACTATTGTCATCATGGCAATTTTAAACATTAAACACGACTGAACTGGAAGTACGTCTAATTATTATTATAATATTACCTATGCTTTAAGGTTATATTCCGTAGCTCTACTTTTTCGGTGCGTACACGATCCAACGTCGGTTCGTTGTGCTGTTCACGAAAAATCCGTTTGAACAAATCCGTTTGTCCCACGCATGCGCACCACTGCATCGTACGTCGATAATTCCTACAAACACAATATTACAATACGATATTATATACGAATACATAATATGATATTTGCGACTGAAAATCTTATAGTATACGTGATATTTGGTCTGAAAATAGTACATAAGAAACGAGCTTTTTAATAACGTAGTGAATGTATGTTTTGTTGTGTTTGACGAGCTCAAACAGTTGACGTATTACATGAAACGACTGCTGTATAGGCATTATATTATTTGCAATATATTAGCCTAACCTGCAGCTATTATTAATTATTCTGCCGTACAGCGACTATTCCCAACCGTCTCTAGACGTATTCCATACAATATATATATATTATTTCCACGGAAATGACTCGAAAGCAATAATAGTAATAGTATAATATCATCTTCGACAGAGTACTTTAAAAAAAGAAAAAAAAAATCAATGTTATTACTTGTTATACAATAATAGACAATTATACTAAATTGGATAATACGTTTTTAAGACACATTAAATAATTATTAAACAAGGCAATGCATAATAATTTCTATATAGGTATACCTACACTACGTTTCCAGGTATCAATAGTCCTTAAGTTGTGTTATTGTTATCGTGCGGGTGCATCAGCAGGGCGGTAAATTTCAATATTTCTCCCATCAATTATACCGCTTTATACACACAACCACGCAGCAATGCATAATAATAATATAATAATAACAACAACAACAACAACAACAACAATAACAATAATGGTGAGTTTTTTTCTTGTTACTGTTCGTTATGTTATACGGCCGTCTTCGCGAAAATCCTATTTATTGTTCCCGTGTTACGTCCGCTCGAATTAATAAATTAATTTTTTCTATATTTCTGTATCCTCTGCTCCGATGCACGCCCGCGTTATACGTTATAATATTTAATCTTTATATATCTCATTTGCTGCTCGTCTTGTATGTATACAAAATATTATACAGAAATAGCAAACAATGTACGCACACCCGTTGTTGTAGTACACTCACCGACTTCTAGGGGATGTTGGCCGTCTTACGAAATACAAATAAAACGAAAAAAGTGCACGAGCGGGAGGAAATATCAAAATCGTGACAACTCGTGTCGAGTAGTCAAACGATTATATTGATATTTACATTGGCCATTGGGGAATATAACGTTACAGTTTGTTCGTATTGTTTCAGCATAGCAACGAAACGCCGACAGTATTCTTCAATTCTTTGTAAACGTTGTTTGTTTCGTAATAAAGTATTTGGCTATTACATTATATAATAAATACATAAATACAGAACTGCTAAATAAATATGCGATTTTCCAGGTCGTTTACGTCCGACAAAATTCAACTTGATTTCACTTTTTCGAACCGAAACTGTATATCGTACAGTTTATACAATTTTCTTAATAATCAACCTATACAGTGAAATAAAAAAATAATAATAGTTGTCTATAATAACAATGAAAATCGAGTACCTAATAAATTGACAAATTTTCATCAAGAGTAATACCAGCTCATACGATTTAAACAGAACGAAAATCTTGTTTAAATCACATAAATAAAACATTTACTAAGCTGATATAATTTGTTTTGTACCACTAAAACTATAATACCTCGGTGAAGAGTTTCTTTTTTGCTTTTGTTTATAAAATCAAAAATTAATTCACAACAAAAAAAAATATAAAATCCATAAATGTTTTAATTAATTTTAAAAATGGTCAGACTTTTTTCCATTGTTTTTGAATTGGTTGAAATATATTTTGTTTATTATTGCAACCATTTATTTTAAAGTTGATATTACCGTTGTAGATAGAATATTTCCTATTCAAAAAACGTACATTTAGTTCTCAATTTTTTTCATCAATCAAATTAGATATAGTTCAATATTTGATTCATTATTCGCGTTTATACTTGACACATTTGAAATAAGTGGTTTCATTCCGTGACCTAATCTATCGTTTACATGATTTTTATTCACCCGTAAATCGTTGATTGATGATAAATTTGTTTTAGATATTCTCGAGGATCACACCCCTGGCTTGTTATTAAAGAACACACCCTCATCGCTACGAGACAGGTGTTTCATTAGTTATTACTTATTTTATTATCGGCTTTCTTTTTTTATATATATATATATATATATAGCGCTAATTTCAAAAGGTTTGTTTTACCTTGACGATAGCAGCTACCGTAGAAGATATAGCATTATTGGGTGTGACCATCGACTTTAGCAGTAGATACAACGCGCATTAAACCTATTCGTCTTAAGGGTTGTATATTTAGAGGTGAAAAATCGATGCATAAAACAATAAGCATTCAACAACAATAAGGAAAGCTTCATGTTTATTTCGTTTACTATAAAATCCTTACAAGAACGGTAAGAATATAATATTATATTATAATATTATATTACAATAATGTGAACCGATTTTCAGCTACTACATCCTCGTTCAGCACTATTATGCGAATTCAAAAATCTGTTAAATTGTTCACGTTATATCAATATTATATTATAAAGTAGGGAAACACTAAACAACAGGTAAACAGTAAACACTAAACACTGAACAGTAGGTATACACATATTATTGTCGTGGCGCGACGTGAATAGCTAAAGTTACAAGTAATTATATACATAAGAATATAAACATGCGTAAAATACTAAAATATAATGTATTTTTCACATCAAGCATTCGTTTTGTTGGTAGATTAGTTATCCTCCTCCTCTGCATTTAAAAAAAAAAAAAACATTAAACGTGTTTTCGTGTATTGGGTATACTTTCATAGCTACGTGAATCATCACGAATACGCATCTGTACAATGGTGGTAGTATTTATTGTTATTGTCATTTTCCTATTTACATAATAACCTGGTATTATAATAATAATAATATATGCAAATAATACAAAAACGAGCTTTAACTATAAAATGTCATTTCAGTCGGTTGGTACCTGTTAATACGTTATTTGAGAGCAAAGAGGTATAATAATAAAATGATACATAATATTATCATGTATCATACTATATTTCACTATGTCATCATTGTATTATGACATTATATGTATGTATAATATTATTTGTTTTTTTTTACGATTATTGCGTTTACGTGCGTATTATATTATTACAGTTATATAGTTAGCAGTAATGCACGTATCGAACGGGAATCACGATACGTTCGCGCAGTATCAAATATCGAAAAAATGTACAAAAATATATACGTTATAAATTATAAAAATACGCGTTTTACTGCAGTAGGTATCCTTACATCGCATATTCGCATTCCTCGTGCATATACATATACATTAACATATAATGCATGCACACTGTGAATGAAAGCGTTTCAAGTATTAACACTAAACAAGGTAATGTTATAAATACGTTATAAATACGTTACGTACTACGTGCACAGGTATTTGGAAAATTATAATTATTCTGAAAATGTAGGCACGCGTGATTACAGAAATGAGTTAAAACGCATTAAAAGTATTCAATATTTTGTATACAGTGTTACAGTGCAAACGTATAATACGTTATACCTACGTACATATTTTTTGTGAGCGCATTTGCACATTGCTGCAGCGTTTGTTATTTATTCCAAACTAACATTGCATAGTATTATATTATATACGCGTAATAACATAAGTAATATTATACATCACGTAGCATGAATGTAATTACACTGAGTGGGTTGTGCGCACCTATTATGATACAGTTGAAGAGTAAAAATTAAACTCTCCTACTTGATGTATAAATATCATAATATTATAATTCGAGTTTCTCGGTCGCGTCGACTATTCGGTTTGACTATAACGAGAATGACTAACTATTATTACTACGCGCATCTAGCCACGGTGACTGAATATGATTATGCATGTGTATTATGCTTAGATATGTGTGCGACGAAAATAAAATTATATTATATCATTATAATAATAACATTATTCATTGCCATTATGAACACAATCTGCGTCACGGGTATAAGCAGTAGTAATAAATACACAAATAGATTTACGAGAAACTTACAACTTTTCGAATCAACGTTTTATTGGAATCCAGACATTGATCAATTATATTTTTTCTTTTGCTGACTTAAACTACGATCATCAAATTGTTATTTTATTTAATTCATTAAAACACGTATTTTCAGTATGATATATACATTTTTTTCAATTTTTTGTTAGATTTCAGCTGACATAAACTAAATAGAGAGTAGCAGTAGTTCCTTGTATTTGACGGTCTTGTTGAGATATGAGCACTATAGGATGAAAAGTCCGGTACCTAAGCTATATGTTAACAGACGATAAATTAATAAAATAATTTTGGTTTTATGGAATGCACAACACTCATCGTTTTATTTTTCGGTCAATAATTATTACTATTATTAACAAATTTTTGAATTTAACAATAATAAAAGAACATTTTTTAAAATCAAAATGTTACAGCACCACCCTGTGATGTGATAATTTGGATTTATTTGCGCTATAGTGTACAGACTCATACGGATTCCGCGTGTACCTTGAATCACGGGTAGTGTTTGAATGATATTATGATATTATGTTGTCCACCTATAAGACAATATAATATACACAATACACATTATTCAATTTATCGATCCGCCAAATGATTTGGAAAGTATATCTTTTTTTTTACAAATTATAAAACCTAATACTGTCTTACATCATGACACGTACTACTTCATATTTTCCACGGACACGTACTTCTCCACTACCAGCATGGATCCATCTTGTTCCAATCCATATTTTAACAAGTGTAGTTATTGTCGGTGTGTTGAAACAGTATCTCCTATCTTCGACCAGGCTACTATATTCTACGTCTAAATATCTAATCACATCTTTTATATACCAGGTGCGGTATAACAATCAACGAAATGACGAAACACAAAACGATAAAACCTAGCACTTTGACGATTGTTTCATATTCGATCATTTTGGTGTTACTGCAGCAGTTGTCGAAATCATATAGTTATTATTAATATTATTACCTACTCTTTTTTTATTTTTGGTGAATTACAGCTGTGTAAACATAGAACTGGTTTAACGTTTTCAATTCGTCTAATAATATTATACACAAGCGTTTACCATTTTTTATTTTTTTTTTGCATTATTGTTTTTTAACGTGCGTTACTACTTGTATTTTGTATTTCTGAAATATATTCTTCGAGAGTGAAAAAAGTGAGAATGAGAGCATCCGTACCTACTATTTTAAATGAGTCTGTAATTCTGTATAAACACATTTATTTGTAATGTTTCTTACAAATCTCATAAATCTCATATTTATTAATAAACCATTTAAATTGATAACTTAACTGATTGAGTAACCAACGTAACGTAACATAACGTATCGTTCGTTACTTAATCAAATAGGTCAGTTATTACTGAACTCCAGCCAACTTAGAAATTAGAATTAAAAATGAATTTTACATTTGGAATATTTAAAAAAATTTCGAGTAGAGAGAGAAGTGAATTACTGTTGAGGACAGATAAATTGAGGAAACGACAGTTTAGCGCAATGAAAATTAAGCACGATAATATATATATATATATATATAACATAACTAATAATTATCTATCTAAATAACTTCATTGACTATTTGATGATTGATTTGAATTGTCAATTGATAATTCATTGATTAACTCGATGATTTATTGAGTGTGTGTAAGAAAAAATGTATAAAAATGCAGTAATGTGATTAAAATATGTATGTCAAATATTTGACTTTTAGTCGACAGAAACCTTTGATTTAAAAAAAAAATAAAATATTCAATGGTTGTGAATTTTATTTTACTATTATTATTTGAAACGAACTGATTAAACTATTTTACGCATGAAGATGAGCTATGAGTTTTATAATTAACATTTAAAGGCATAGTAATTAATTATTCTTACGTTTTTTTTACATATAATATTATTTCATTACTGTGTTTAAAAGTCTCACACTTAATTTCCTTGCGACCAATTGTCAATTTTGCTGAAGTGTCGTAGATCCGTTGTAGAGTACATCATTACGATGAACGTATAATAACGCTCACCCTGCTCTTTATTATTTATGAAATTAAATATTAACAATTTTTTTATGCTGTAAATATAATTCAAAACTAAATAAACTTCGAAATAAACAAATTAAATTCATCTTTGTTGACATTTACTTCATAACTTCAAAATCTCTTGTATTGACTCTACTTTTCTAAATCTGGTTAATTTTAAAGTTGGCTTAAACAAATCCGAATGATTGTAATGTCGAAATCGCACGTACCTACCTCCATGCATGTTCGTCGGGTGATTTGTATGCTGGATTATGTGTTGATTTTTATTGCCGAATGAATTATTGCAACCTAACCTAACCTAACACGGAATCTGAAAATAATTGAGCTTTATACTGTTCTGTGGATGCTACACATATTATATAAAGTATATGATGTTTTCTATTCACGGATTGCATTGCATAATTTTATGACGATTCGAAACTGTTAATTTATGCGTAGGGTGTGTATAAAAAACAAATAGTCTGGAAACTTTTTATTCAAAACGGAAGAAAACTGATGACTCAAAGAGACAAAAATCCAAAACTAATTAAACTTTATAAAAACTTTGAAATTTTTGGTAGCGCCAACTGTCTCATTTAGAATAAATTATTACTCGAAAAAAATATGAACGCTCAAAGAATTTTTTGTATTAATTAATATTATCCACATAAATATTGTACATACACAGTCACAATAATTACCTATATTTTAACCATCCGTGTTAAAGTTTACATAATTCATTTATTTCGGAAAAAATATTTGCTCCACAAAAAATGATTTTTTTTATAAATAAATTTAGTAAAATCCACTAATGTATAATAAGTAATTATTAACTAATTAATCATAGCGATGATTGTTTTTAATTAAATCCAAACTATCAGGTTTAAAACGTTTTATCCTAATGACAAATTGGAAAACAATTCGATTTTTTTCTTCGTACAGATTGTCAAACTTCATTTTTATTTTAAGAGTATGAATTCTTTTATTTATTTTTTTTATTTTTTTTCAGTAAATTTCGACTAAAACAAATGAATGTAAGTACATCTCGTTCTAGTTAAACATCTACACAAAAGTTCAAAGTTTGTTTCTGAGTTCTGTTCACTGGAGTATATATTTTTATGACAAAATTCAACGATTTTAATTATCATGATGAACATTTGCAAATAAAAAAAAAACGTATTGCTCGTGAAACTTGTGCTCGTGTTAAAATATGTTTAGATATTAAAAGTATAGAGATTTATACATTTCACAACACATCGTGATTTATTTATTACATGACTTAAGACGAACTTATAATCCGATACACACTTATTATGATGGTGATTATTATGATTAATAATGACCTATTTTATTATTTGATTATTTTCGTTTATACCAATTTATACTTACCCAAATATCCATATGCGATATTTTAACGAGGAATCATGTGCAGTTAAAACGATGTTTCCGTTTAAATTATTTTAATGTTGAAAAATAGTCCTTTGTTTTTTTGCGGGTAATATTTTTCTCATTAATTACATTTTTTTTTTTGTTTCAGTTATTAATATAACCTTTTTTAAATTCACAGAATATACTCACCTTTCTTTATTTTCTTTCCCACAAACCTATACCTATACATAAATTAATGTAGGTACGTATATATTAAACACGTCATTAGTAAATATCGTGATACCACGGGGGAATATCAAGAACGCCTCCATTCGTCAAAACACGGTTGTAAATTATTACAATGCAGTTAATTTATCTTAAGTCTTTTTTTAAAGTAGTTTGCTTAGAATGTCGACGTTTTGGCTTTATTAAACTACACGATTTTTATATGATTAATTAATTTCACGCAGCATTATGATAAATACACGATGACAGCGTAATATTATACTTATGCAGTCATGGAGACCGCATATTCTATAATGTGATGTTTGTTGATCGATTATATCTAATGTTAAAATATTGCATGCATGCAGTGTTCTTTACGCGTCGTCAAGTTGAAATACATCGACGTAATATTATTTATAATATTAATACCCATGTATACTAAATACAATATTATAATAATGCCATATTCTATATTCATATTGTCATTAGAATCTTGTGTTGTTTGGCATTTTCACGAAGTACGCGATTTTCTCCAGAGGGATTTTGTAATTGTGTATCCACCGGGACCCTTTTCTTAGACTACCTTCGATTCCGTCTTTCCACACTCCCGCGGGTAGGTAAACTTCACGTTCCGTAGCGCCAGGTCGCAGTATAGGGGCCACAATTACTTCTTCACCCACGGAAAATTCGTCTTTTACTATATAGCATGTCGTGTCCGAAGGATCCAACATCCACAGCGGTCGTATCAACGGCACGGCGGTTTCCAATGCTTCTTGGACGTATCTCTTCAGTAATGGATTTATCTGTACATTGATTTTAACAAATTGATAAAATAACAGTTGTTATAATAGTTATAATACTAATAATTAATAATAATATGTAATAATAGTACAGTATCCACAACAATAGTTACTAGTAGTTTGTTTCAAATAAAACAATATTATGTATGAACGAGCGTGTAGTCAAATTTTCATTGTTGGCACGTAAAAGCACTGTAATATTATTTATTCCTAGAGTTCGAAATTGAATGAAATATAATATTATACAGTAAAACCATGATGTAACTACACGTTATGACGACGATATCGACGATGGCGTTATGGCTGATAGGGTTATAGAAGCGTAGTAATCAAAACTTTGAAAGTGCTCTGTGTACGTGTATAATGTACCAAAATATACTTTTGGTTGTGTCCGTTAGGACTGTATGCGTTCGGATTGTAGTCACGAGACTACGGTGAAATCGTAGATTATTGGTCGTTATCAACAAAAGTGACAAGACTTTTATAACTAAAACATGACTCCTGTCGGGGAACTTTTCATATGATTATATTACGTTGGTAAGTTTTAAATTTGTCGCTTCTAGCCGGTATATATAAATTTATTCTCTTGTTTAGCTTGCACGCATGATGAAGCGCGTACACCATAGATTATTTTATTATACGGTATATAATTTGAATAATTTTCTGCAACATCTAAACTGAGTTTCTATTATTATGTACAAAGTTAGTATACGGGAAACAAAGTACCTACAAATCTTCCACGTTGTAAAAAATCACCATATAAAAAACAACTATAGAAGTAAATGATTCAACGACCAGACTAAACGGCCTGTGTTGGCTAGTTTTCAAACAACTAATTTGCAGCCGCCGCCAACGTACGAAACGAAATGGCTTTATAAATCCGTCTCGCGGTTCCGACCCTCGCTACCTACTTACCGAAGTTTATACTGTCGAAATGCACTTACTATTTGCTGTCTGAGTGACGTCAGGTTTTTCGTCAACTGTAGCACTTGCGGGTCACAGTCGCTCGGCAGTCTCGCGTACCTGATTACTGGCAGAAACGTGGCCAGTTGCATCCATCTCATGACCAGCTCCCGACTCTCGTTGTAATGTTGACCGCGTTGTCGGCACTCCTTCAGCGATTGAGATTCCAAGAGTTCTGACGACGGGTTATCTGTATGAAAAAAAAAAAAAAAAAATGCCAAAAATCTATACGTATACAAAGCGATTACAATAGTTACCCGGTGGAATCAAAGCGTGTAAAGAAACGTTTCCGACCTGAAAGTCTCCACCAACAGGACCCGGAAGCAAAAACGGATACCCGACTATTCCGTACGTGAGCATGGTCGGTATAATCACTTGAAGCGAATCCCACGTCGAGGCCAACGACAGTAACGACACGAAAATCGGCGCTGGCGGCCGGCTGATTGCCGAGGAGACGCCGAACACGTTTACGCTGTCCGACACGATCTGCGTGAAGAGCGATTTATAGTAATCCGGGTTGGTCAAGTTCTCGGCGAACATATAGTGACGGGGCAGATCGTAAGCTGAGCCTGCAAAAACGCGCGAAAGAGCGGAAAATTCATTCGGTGTGTTTTAATGTATTGCTATGTGTATTTTATTGTACACTTGAACCACGTTAAATAAACATTAAAACGTTAATACAATATTTCGGAAACTTGATTTACCTACCCATGTCCAAATAGAAGGCATCGAATTGATACTTATGCACTAGATCTTTCAGCTGCCGTTGCAACCACGGTCCGCAATTTCTGTTGGTGATGTCCAGCATTCCGGCGCTTTGCACGGTTTTGTATCTGGTCAGTGCCGGCACGTCGTGTTCGCTTCCGATTTGTCGGACCTAGGAGAAACCAACCGACGAGTCACGTGATGTGGTACCGTTATTGTATTTCAGTATTGCATGCTGTCGCGATGCTTACGAGGATGCCTTCTCTTACGGCGTTGGCGAAATTACTCGACTCCGTACTGATGAACGGCTGTATGGTGACTACTATGCGAAAACCTCGTCGGTGAATGATGTTGATCGTCTCTTTCATTGTCGGAAACCTCTTCTGGTCTAACGAAAAATCACCCATTTCCGCTTGCCAAAATTCATTTAGCAACACGTGACCTAAGTACACGACAAGAACATCGATATGCATAGTTGTATTACAACAATGTAAGATTTGCACCGGTCGATTTTCCCTTGTAACCCATCCCCGCTCACAAACATTTTTAATAAATCCTCTCACCACCAAAAATCTCAAAAACCATGACCTCATATTTTTCAATAAATTAATGTACCGGTTAAACTGAGTATTCTGTTTAAAAAAAAGCTGTTCGAAACATATTATATCTGACGGTATAATATAGCATTTATACTGCACAATATAATTATGAAACTATTATTACCATATAGGCACTGCTGTATATACATATATGATAGTCAGATAGGGTTTGAGAATAGAAACAAATAATTAATTAAGACAATAATATTCAAGCTACCCGCATGACATTTTTATATCTTGTTTTATGTTTTTATACATATATTTTTTTTTAAAAATAACATTTTCTCGTGCACCTATATCACCCAAGTATTTTTCATTTTGAAATCCCGGTCTGCTTTGAGTCCGATCAATATTTTTCTGGCCAAATTGTAAGCACGGCAGACCTTCAGTGTAATTACTGGTATGGAATACGATAAAATAAGATTCGTGATTGTCAACTGCACGTCGAATACACACCGGTACGGGTATTACACTATACCTGTAATATTACCTTGTTTTATGAAACCCAAAGCGATGATATCTTCGGTGTAGTTGACCATTGTGGACTCGTTGAGCAGTTCTCTTCGAGATGGTGCCAGCTGCCAGACGGGCTCGGTGAGCAGCGAGTTTATGATCTCGGTGTCCGAAGCTTTCAGACCGTCCCACAGCATTTTCTCGGATAGCGCCGTGTGCAACGTCTTCATGTTCCGAGCCGAGCACACGGTGTAGTTCAAGATTGGCAGACCGACCGTACGGCGGTAAGCGAACTCGTCGTGGCTCGCCTGCGTTAAAACGAACTAGTTACTAATCGGTGAAACTAATCGCTGTATAAGGTATTATTATTGTTATTTGTCAAAAGCTTAACGTCCAAAGAAACCATATCCTACAGACACTGACCTTAAGACACAGTCTGTTGTCTCGGCCGGCGTTTATGGACACGTGCAGCGGCGTGTTCGAGTGAACAGTAATCGCCACTCCTTTGGAATTGATAAAGTACCTGCCCAGCACGCTACCCCACCGGTGTCTTCCCACGTGACCGGTTATGAAAGGTGACATTTCCACTCTGCCCAGTTGGACTGGCCACGCCATGCCCAACGTCCTCCCACCACCGTACCTACGGGCGAACGGTTTACTTGATAAAAATACACAAAATTAACAGTAGACGGTTATTAATATCTGTATAAGTAACAGTATACCTACGAACAAACTGTGATGTCATTTACAACGTACATGCATTCGTCATTATAACAATTATTTTTCTTTTCCTCGACTGTGAAATGGTTTTAAACACGCAAGGACACGGTCAAATTTCATATTAAATTATAAATGTATTTTCATCCCTATTCTGCAGCAGTTAGTTTTCACAATGTAGTTTAGCCTAACCAATACCTAGTCGACACATTCAATCATTCACTATATTATGATATACTATCCTATAGTATGAAGCCATCACCTTAAATTTGTGAAATTAAATTTTAAGAATTCTCTCGGAAAATAATGTGATTTTAATTGCGATAGTAGTGAATTTCCTATTAACCCGCTCAAGTGGTCCGGTAAAACGTTCGTCAGTTGTAACTACACACGTACGCGTAAACGGATTTTCGTGGGTCAAATAGTATAAACAATAATCTATGTACTTTGAGATTTTGGGGTGAAATAAAATATGGGTTTTTGCTGGTGGGCTGAGAGCTAGAACACCATATAATATTATTGTATAATACCTATACACCGCGGAAAGGGTTCGCGAGCGTTTGGCAGTATTGATTGGTTTAGAGTATGTTACACACACTCGTAGACTAGAGGGTGTATTTGGAATATCGTATTCAAAACACATTTTTTTATGGTATTTTATACAGTATTTTGAATACTTTTACGAGTATTCTGAATACAGTATTCCGAATAGTACTTACCTTTTAACGTCTTATCACCTTTTTTAAATAATTTCTCTAATTTTCTGTTGTATAAATTGCATTTGACCGATATGAATTTCGAAAATATACTATGGTTAAAATGTAACAGTATTTAAATAAATGCAATTCAAGCCAAATATAGTGTTTTTAATTATTGTGCTCTTGTTAACAAATTGTTATAAATTACGTTTGACCATTAATAAAGAATCTTTATTTATCTTTATTAGAATATAAATTAATTTATTAGAATGCATATTATATTAATGTTATTCATAGTTTGTATAAGATAATAATTGAATAATATCAGGCATTAATTGTATGCTATACATCAAAAATCATCTCAGTTATATAATATAAAAAAATATATTATAATAATATATTACAAGTATATTTAGGCTGGCTACAGTTTCTAATTTTCCCCCAATAGCATGTATGAGTATTTTAAAAGTACCCCAAGTAATTTTATAATGTTCTTAAAAACATATTTTAACCAAGTTTGCCATACCCGTGCCCTCACAGCATTCGAACCAGATAGCCATATTGCACGACTGCGTATACTATTGTTCGCGCAATAATACAGTTATAAGATTTCCCGATAACTACCGCAATGCGCGCGCTATATTATTATTTGACTAACCAATGGCCGTATTGTTCTCCGTCTTCGTAACAATCCACGGGGTTGTATTTATCCGTCAGGCTAAACCACTCGACCGTGTAGCAATTCAAGCCTTCGGGTCTTTCCTCGTGGGACAGATACAATCTAGCTTTTTGCATCCATTCAAAACACTGCGCGTTGGATGGTTTACCATGTTCCGCCAAGCAATCGAACGCCTTCTCCCGCTCCGCTAGATCCACGCCAAGGTAGCCAAACGCTATCTCGTGCCCGTCGACACCATATAATCGCAAGAAACGGTCTTCCTTGTTGAACCTCGTGTACTTGAAATATGCTTTCTGCAATGAATTATGTAGCGTGAACGCACGCACGCACGCACGTACACACCACGCATTGATTAAAACATGTTATCGTGATAATTTTTAAATTTATTATTATGTGTTGTAGGTGTGTTCAGCACTGGGGTGGTGAGCTAGTTTCTGAGCGAGGGCCAAAAAACCCAAAGAAGACCTACACTATACCCGACTACAAATAACATACATATAATGAATACACCAGCTTCATAAATTCGGTTTCATTATTTACAGAGACCGCGGGGGAACGGATTAACACCCCTAGTTGACTTTGGCACCAATAGCAACTTTTTTTAATTATTTTTGCAGGTCGATTAAAAAATGTTAGGACCCATAAGGGTAGATGAAAAAAAAAAATAATAATAATATCAATCTGATCAAAATATGATAAATATTTTCCATTTTCACGAGAATTTACAAATGTGTAAAAATAAAAGCAATGCGACTAATTTGTCGCGTTCAAGCAAATCACTATTTGAAATATTAAAAATTAATACATTTACATTTATGTACAAAAATAGTATTGTGTAATTGTTAAGTGGTTTATTGACGATTCATAATACTGACTTGCAACACGTGACGGTCGTAATAGACGTGTGCGAATTTCAGCAAACACACTATCACGACGAATAAACATGTGATAAACACCCTGAGCTTGTAGTCGGCTTGTACTGTTTTATTTTTTGACATTTTTTGAATATTCAACTGCAACAAAACATTTTTATCTCATCACTTCGGTATTTTATTTATAACATTTTATAGTGACAACGGTAAAATAATTACGAAACCATACCAAAAGTTTCTCCCGCAGCAAACTGGATATGGAGTTGACACTCGTCAGTGAATTCACCGACATATCTGTATCGTCTAACGTCCCATATTTATCTGAATCTGATTGCGATACTGTCGAGGACCGCCTAGTTGTGTGAACCATTGGTGATCTATTAACCGTTTGTGAGATTGAATACAATATTAATAATATGTTATTTCATTGATAACATATAATATAATAATATATAGCTAAAATATATATACCGCAAAAAAATGTGTGTAGTAACTAGTAAGTAGGTACGTAATAATATTATAATAACAAAAAAAGAAAAAAATACTTGTAATATTATTATAATATGATAACATGTACCTATGTTTGTAAATAACATGTAAATATAAGTTTTGTTCCCGACTAATGACTATAATGTTGAAGCCGAATATATTTTTTAAAAAAAATATATAATAGGGGTTTTGACTAGACCAGATGATACAATCTTATTTTTATTATATTATGGAATCAAATTGAACTGCTTACTCGAATCCGAGTATCCGACATAGTATTTGTAAAGATATCACGGAAGAAAAAAAAGAAACAAAAAATAATAATAACAATAATACACCGAAAAAGGACTAGAGAAAAAAATATATATTACCTAATAGCCCGTATAATATTTTTTGTGTGCCCAGTGTACATATTGTAATATAATATTATGCGTGCGTGTCGTTATCAAAATTGTTTCTGACCGCTCGAGGGTGGAACGTTCGATAGTGTATTAAAACAAATATACTACTAGAAAAGCCAAACTTTTAAAACCGTCTTCATATATATTATACCTACTGATGTTATCCTCTACTCGGAGTTATTACATTTTATCAATGTGAATTTTTTCCAACGTTCCCTTGTATATTTTAATACGCCCGACTTGACTTCTCGTTTCTGTGTGTCTCGCGTCATGCACATACGGTGTGTTGTAATATACGCAGTAGTAATAATAACCGAGAAAAACACGTGAGATTGTGTCTCGTATACGAGAAATGCAATATCAGAAGACGGGCGTGCTAATTTTCTACCAGGACGTAAATATAGTCGGTTATTGTCACCGTCATACGACGCGTTGACACTCAAGCGTGAAAATCCGAGAACAATAAATTATATTATAAAAATAAAATATAAAATATAATACAATATTAAAATAAAATATTTGTTGTATCTCCAAACGGTACAAATGATTGTACGACTATGTATAGGATAATAAAATACAATTGTATATAATTTTAATGTTATATACAATTACATACAAATATTTTATGATAATATATAATAATAAATATTATTGTAATATACACTATATATAATATTTTACTATAAATAAACAAAATATATAAATAAAAAAATTTAAAATTGGTTACCAAAACATGGGTAACCATTGAGTGCTAAAAAGATAAGTATCATCAAAAATAATATTGTAAAGATCACACTTCTCATGAACGATGTTTAAAGAAGTGTAAACACTATAAACAATTTATAATTGTTTGACAGATCGAAGTGTGCGATAAAAAACATTAATATTGTGCTCAAGACGTAGTACACTTTACTTACTACTTAAGATCTAAAAAATTAAATGATGTTTACATATTATTTTAAAATTTCTAGGAAAAGTTGAAGATATCACTACAGAAAGCTTGACAAAGAAGACTCAAATTGAAATCAAATTTGTCGAATACTTTTCATATAAAATATGATAATTTTTCGATACATCTTTCGTATATTATAATCAATAAAATTTTAATTAAATGTATTTTGAATAATATAACTTGTTGCTTATGATTTTATTTACATTTTGTCAAACACTATGTGAGTAAAAAATAATTTTTAATCTATTTATTTAGTTATTAACTATTAAGAAAATTTAACTAGAAATTATAAATTCAAAATTTCTATGTTTACTAAATTTTAGTATGTATATAGTATGTATAAAAATGTATTTAACTTAATTATATTAGATGTAAAAATATAATATATGTATTGTCGTACTGGAATAAAACTAAATATAAAATAATCAAAATAATTTTACGTCATTTTAATATCGGTAAATGGATTAAATTAAATTTATTTTAATGTTTGTAATAGTGATTATAACATAAATAATAAAAATGGTAATAATAATATTTATTTAATGTTAACAACATTTTATGGTTAAAATAAAATCAGTTGATCACAAATAAATTATATTGATCAATCAAAAATTAGAGTGAAATCGTGTTCAAGTGATTTAAATATAAATATATAATCCAATGAAATAAGTTTAAACTAGGTTTGACTTACAAAGTGAATAATAAATTATAATTTTGTGATCAATAAGTTGTTTGTTGTTTTATGCAACGCATTAGGTTTCAAGTAGTTAGATTAAAACGACTTCAACCCTTTTATATTGTTTACTCTTGCAAAATTTTACTTATTTCCTCAAACTTGTTTGACAGCTCAATTAGGTTTATAAACTTCTTTGATCGTTTAAATAATACATCTGAAGGGAAACAAATTTAAATCAACTTCTTTTAAAAAGTAAATAACCCTCTTATATACATATATATTGTATATTTATGTATATGTATAAGAATATATATTTATAAAATAATTATAAAATAATATTCACGATATAATTTATAATCGATAAATATTCTAACAATATTTAACGAGACTTTTTTTGTGTTTAGTATTGGAAAAAAAAAATGATCTCTCAATTTTTCCTCACTACGCAATACTATTGTATTCTTTATTTATACACTTCTTTTTATTTGTTATTTATCTCAAATAATATAATATTAATGACATTTTTAAACGAACATAATATAGTACTCTAAAAACGTTGTTAATTTATTATGCCGTACATATTGACATTTCTGTACTTATTTTTATTGTTATGTTGATATGTATTTTTTTTTTATTATTAAAATAAAATAAAAATAACTGCAGTATAAACTATTCAGTTCGGCAATTACAGAATTATTACTTGTTGTATTATAATATTATAATAATTAAATAATAATAAAGATAAAGAAGCCATGTGAATTTATACATGGCATTTATTAAAATAGATAATAGAATACATATGAATATGGAAAAGAAAGGATATAATAAGAGCGATAAAATAAATATTAACAGCGTTAATGGTTAGAGACCCAATTAAAAGTAAGTAGTTGTATGAGAATAACAAGATTGCGTTCAGAATAAGTATGAATACAATGTCTATTAATAATTGTTGGGTTTTATGTTGTTTTAGGAAGGAGTGAATTAAGAGTTGTAGTGAGAAGGGAAATTAGAGGGCTAATAATAGAATTAAGATTGAAACTGAAATTAGATAAAATATTGGAAATATGGATGAGTGAAGAATTATCTTCGTTTTTCATTGCTTCAGCATATGATTTGTTTTTGAATGGGGGTTGAGTGACCGGCACCTTGAAAGTCGGAACATCTAGGAGCACATTTTTTGAGGCGACATTGTTGGTTGTTTTTGAAGAGGAGCGTTTCTTATTTTAGATATTGATAAGTTTTTTGTAAGCAAAGCAGCCCTTATAATTTGCCGTATGAGTGCCATAATATAAGGCACATTTTGCAGGTATTTCACGAGACTTGGTGCAATCTGCAATGAGATGAGTCTCACTGCATTTGACACAGCGAGGAGTGTGTCTGCAATAATGTCTGGTATGACCGTATTGCTGGCATTTTATACATTGGGGAGGAAAACGGGATTTCCTAGGTTTTTCTACCGTGATTATGAAGTTTAGTAATTTGGTTAAATTAAAGATGTTTTGACTGAATTAAATTGGCTTAAGGTTCACTGAGAACAGTGATAGTGGCCTTTTTGTAAAACGATTTTGAATTGTGTAAACACTTATGACAGAAAAGCCCAGTTCGGTTAGAGCTATCTCAATATCTGTAACGGCGATCGAGTGATGCAAATGTCGAATAACCGCTTGGGTTGGGGAGTCACTAGGTAGATGGAAAGTATGAAAATCCAGATTGATCCCCGCGAGGTATTTCGCCGTCATGAAATACTTGGTACAGTCGGCTGTTTAGATTATTAAAAAGTCTTTTGTAGATTTGAGACTAACCCTTCTGAGCCTAATATAGGTGTAAGATCATTCCTTACCTTGGGGAAATTAATAGATGATATTTTAACAAAAATTGGTAGAGACCTGTTTGATTTTGTGTAGGCAGTCGCCAGAGTATCCGTATCCAAGACTTGATGTGACAACGTTTCTGCGACGGGAGAAGGGCTGAAAACTTCTGGAAGTTTATCCACGGCGAGGACAGCATATCGATTAGGCGTAATAAATACTTTTCCTTTCGTTTCATCTAACTTAGTGGACGACGAAGCAGATGATAAATGCCGTTTAGGTGTGTCGTTATGAGACATAATTGGATTGTTATTAATGTTACTTACGCCATGAGTGTTTGTATCAATCGTATTAAACGCGAAGACGAAAATTGCGATAACGCACATACAGGTATTTTATAAAACATTCGTTGATAAATTGAATTAAATGATTTTACTATGATTAAAAAAAATCGCAAATTAATCCATATGCAGTACTTCATGAACTTATACACTTATCCTTACTGCGCGCGCTGTTGGAAATATTATCAGGAATCGACTGCAATTACTCAAGAAATATTGAAAACCTTAATAAAAATATTTTTAACATAAAATAGAGGGTAGGTATGGACATTGGTTTGCGAATATGAAAAAAAAATACTCACATAAGTCTAAAGTGAATAGCTACGTTATTATAACGTACGGTTCATTTACGAGTCATAAAAATGTAGAAAGAAAAAAAAAAACGTACTTCAGATTTATATTTAGTCCGTATAGTACTGTTACTCTATGTCCGTGTAAAGTTCAAAACTAGGCCAACCAGTGATCTTTTTTATTATTTTGTACATTTACTATTTCGAAAAATTATATTTATATATACCTAATGTATACTTTTGGTATGATAGAATATAAATAAAAACACGAAAACTCCATTACGCAATTTAAAGTCACCAATAGTTTAATGATACAAAACTCAATTTTCATAATGGGTATTTATCTATAATGGCAGATAAAATTTAAAGGTTTTCATTACTTTCATTCTCATGTCTAGTTCAAATGTGACCAGAACTTACCCGGGTGTTATGGAGCAAAGAACTTCTGATAAAATATCTACCGCCGTAACCAACAGAATAACACCACATGTGTTATTGAGACATCTGTATTGTTTCGTCACGTTTGCCCAATTAGATTGAAAATAATCCAGAATTTTATTATGATTGTTTGATTACTCGAACAGATAACGATTATTATATTATTATATCAATATAAGCTCTGGAAGATTAGACGTATTGATGTGTATGTCAATCGTTTCAATTTTCTACCGTGAAAAATGATGGACAGTATCTATATTGTAGGATTATACCGATATCGGAGCAGCGAAGAACCAAGTAAGAACAATGTCAATACAATTTCAAGATATTTCCCCCAACTTCAGTCGATATTGACAATATCAGCCTATATAGATACCTTTAAGTTGAATGTAACATTTACTCGCGACCGTTTCATCTGTTTTTGTACGCATGGAAGGTGTATATAGAGATGTATTACAAACAGAAAGCGTGACAAATAGTTTAATAAAAACACTATTTACAAAGCAACCATGCTAATTTTGAACAACAGGCGGAGATAATCCTAAACAAAGGATGTGCAAGGATTTGGAAACTTGAAACGTAAGACTAACAGTCAGTAAGAAAAAATCAAGAACGATTTGTCAGCAGAGTTTATTCCTAAGCCATTAATTTATATATTTTGTATACAATCGTTCTGAGTAAAATGTTCAGTAATAAACGAACAAGAGTGTATAAATATTATTCTAAATGTTGTTAATCCAATAATATAGGTAGATTAATAATTGACTAATTGACACATTATACTGTGTTTGTTAAATACTTGAATAATTATATAATTGGGAGAAAATGCATATTTTAAATTAAAAGTTTTGAATATATTTTTTATTTTTATTTTTTGCCGTTTCATAAAAATGAAAAAAAAAATATAACATTTAAAACAATATCTAATTTTAAATATTTTTTGCCGACCAAATAATTGAAAAATATACCTTCATTATACATTTATAAATACCATAAATATTAATAAAGACGAAGTATCTTAAAATCTAATCACTAATTAGAATCTGGAATTATTACAATAATGCATTTTTTTTTATAGTATTTTTACACTCATTTTCGTCGTTCTATGGTAACGTTTCTTTCAATATATTTTTAACTCAATTATTTTATGGTGGTTAAAAGACAAAAACAAAATTCTCTATTTTATTAATTCCATGGTAAAATATAAAAAAAAGAAAACAACAAAATCCTCAACAACTATATGTTTGAAAATTAATATAGTTCAAAGATGTTTTATATTAATAGTATTACAATTGTATGCTTTTAATCCCGATAAAATAAGTACTTAATGTATTTAAAAAAGTTTGATTTAAAGATAAAACCAACGACGTTAGTGTTAATAAGTCACCGCTATCAAACTAATAACTAATAACAATACTTTGATTGCATTTAAATCAAGTTAGCTATAAATTATATTCTTATGTAATTTACTATTAAAATCAATTTGATGCGAACACGTTGTGACTGTGCAGAAAATATTTACATTATAATAAATGTAATAAATTTTAGCAGGGGTTTTTTACACGGACACGAATAAATTAGTAAAAACACTGAGTTTATCGTTTTCATAACTTAAACGTAAGTTTAATGCGTATTTTACGTCATATTTTCCCGTCACTCATGTTCGTTTAACTTTGATTGGATTAACTTTAAACGATTCGTTAAAATATGAAAACTCGGTACTTTTATGTGTTAAAAGCACACACTTTATACGTAGCCGTTATTTTGATTCTCCAAGCAAATGTATTCGTGCTGAAAACAAGTTAAACGAGCATTATTTTGCATACGAAAACGGTGTAGCTAATCATATATAAGTTCTCTGCGCCCTGTGATTATACTACTCGTATAAACATTTATATATATATATATATACATATACGTTTTTAAGTATCATCACCTTACCAGCAGCTGAATCTCTCATAACTATAATTAGCATTGAGAATAGATAGTTCAAATGATACGAATAAAATATATAAGGCTTCATGTAGCTCGACATGACTTGTGTGCCTTTGCCGTCACCGAATTGAAGACGTAATATACCTTAATATTGTATACACCATATCAGTAACCATTGTCACCATTGCGCATTTGTAATTTTGTTGTAGTTCCCTCGGTCCTAATAGTAATTAAGTTCCTTTTGCCAAATTTATTTTGATCAATACGGTCAATTTTTCATCGCTAACCTTACTTATATACTATTCCCTCTCTGCAACCACCTTTATTTTCATCTTTGCGTATTCTACCGACATTCTACGATTACGATAAAATTCTGTAAAACCCTTCACCTACGAAATATTCTTACGTAATTTTCTTTTATTATTTACTTAAAATACTGCACATCCTATTATAAAAGAAGAATTTATCTATTTGTATAAGGCGTTATTATTATATTTTGTGTAATGACTGATTAATTTATAAGAAAGGTTCAAAATATTATACTAACTCTAATCAATTACTAAAGAAAAACAAATTGTTTATTTTAAAATACATACCTGCGTAAATATTCTAAAAGTGTAAATTTTTGATTTAGGATAAATCTTATGGATGCGACGGAGGTATTTTTTATATATTTAAGGTCAAGATAAAAACAATATATTATATTTAAATAATTTCCTGTATTACGTTACGATATCTAATACCTAGTATATTAATGCAGTCTATCATTTCACCATTATATAATTCCATAAATTAAGTTATATACGAGTATTATGTTCACTTACACGGTTCTGGGTAGCTGTGTCCCGTGATACGTCCGGTGATTGACGGACACATCCTCCAAAATGTCACTGAAAGTTTCACTGGAATCATACCCATTGAGTCTAACCCTTTCTGGAGTAAGCTAAAAAAACACAAAATATTGTAATTTTAATTTATACCTCAAATATTTCGAGGGGATTTACATAGTATTTTTTATAATACACATTTTTTTAATATATGCAAATAACAATATTATTAATACCCTGAAGCACATACATTTACATTTTGCGACGAACTGCAAGTATAATAATATATTATACTTGCAGTTTGTTCCAATATTATAATGGAAATCGATAAAACGTTGTTAATTGGTGGTTTGTCGGTCATGCGAAGGTTTAGCCCTCCGAACAGGCATTTATGAAGTACATATTATATAGTGCATGCGTGTATTAATCAACATAAACTTCATTAGTGATGACAAAAAAATAAATGTGTTGTTTTGCAAATACGTATTCGGGAATTTATGGTGGTGGTAACAAATCATATAAAAAATAAATCCGAAAACAGTTTCAATACATTTTGTAATATTACATTTAGACAGTATACAGTATTATTAAATAATAAACGTTTGAAAAGCATTTCATTTTTTTTTAATTTCAGTATATTGCTTCTTTCATGCACAAAAATGTTAAATTCAATATTGATATCGCATTTAATACACTTTTGCAATCTTAATAAACTACTTAGTTAGACATGGTATAGGTAGACATAGCATATGTGTAATATTGCCAAAAAAAAAAAATTACTAAAAAATGTTATATAGCTTGCTTTCCAATATCCTTTTACTTCATTATTTCTGTTTTTCGAGTATTTATTTCTCTATAAAGTGAGAATATATATATAAATGTAAGTAGATAAATAACGAGTGGATTTGATAAGTATATGACTCCTTAGCAACCATACTAGAGCTCGTTCTCAATGACGCATGTTTCGTCCTTTTGAGAAATAAATTAATAATAATAGTATGTTATATATATATATATATATTTATTCAATTTTGTGGCTGATTTAAAGTACTTTAATCATACATTTCAACAATAACAATAATAATTTTTATGTATGTTTTTTGTTTCATGTTTGTAAAATGGTAACTAAGACAACTGCCATTAGAAAAGTTTTATATCCATCATTGACGACCTCTTTATAATGTTAATGATTTGTCGATAAGAATAATGACAATGTTTGTATGGAGTTTTGACATTATCGCATTTAAAATCAAACCCTAATCTTACTTTTTAAAAATGCATATAAAAATGTACTATATTTTATACACATAACTCGTTACTTGTGGTGTTAATAAAAACGTATCCGACATTTTATTTATCATAACAATAATATTGTATAACATAAAACCATATTGAATGTTTAATGTTTTATAAATGTACTGTTTTCATTGTTTTTATTTTTTGAGTCAACACGACCGATGACGTGTTTAATATTCTAAACTATATTGTATCTAACGTTATAACCATAGTGTACTTATACCTACTAATCTACAAGTATAAGCGTGACGACGGTTTTTCATTATTGTTTATTAATACCGTTTGAAAACGTAACCGTAAAATTAAAATGCAGACAACTGTGTCGTCAAAACTTGGCACTACGATGGATATCTTTTTAAACCAATAGGCAATTTATCCACGAATTAATTCCAGGCAAACGTGTAGAAAACCAAACGGTTTGTGAGAAAGATGATTTTCGATTTCTCATGCTAAACGAATGTTTGAAAAACAACGTAATTTCGTTGATTTATCGCGTCAAGGACTTCCGAAGAAAATGATTAAGTAGCTTGTTTACTCGTGAACGACCGATGCACACGCTTACCTGTGGATCATACTCGGCCGGCTCATCATTGAAGTCCTCCGAATAAGAACAGTTACTGTTGTCGGACACGTTGCCAGATGATTCGCTGGAACCTATGCGAAACGGAGCGGGTGCGTTGTCCATGACGTTGCAGCCGGATCACAAGTGAAATACGACAGACGTACAGGGATATAAAATTGTGGGTTACATCATTAAGACGTTTATACAATAATAGTATAAATTACGGTCAATTGAGTTCGTGCACGCGCGAATGTGTGTGTGTGTGTGTGTGTGTGTGCATGTGTGACCTCGGAAAGGCCTCGTTCACCGAACAGAGTTGTTTAAATGCAACACAATACATTATATAAATCCGAAAGCTATACGTATATACAATTAAGTAAAAAAAATTAAAAAAAACAGGCAAACGATCTACTAAGTTTAGTTTTTTAAATCAGCAACTAAAATTTGAAACGTGGTCTACAAAATCACGCAAATTATCCGGAACACATTGAAATTAAAATTTGCATTAAATTCCTTTGCGATAAAATTGTTCAACATTTCATGTTAAAATTTTTTCTCAAAAATATACTAGAACATTTCATTTTTACCAAAATTTATTTTTTATTTTGTATTTGGGGAGAATAAAATCAAAAATGTAAAACAATTAACTACGTAATAATGAATACGAAATTTGTTTCAATATGACGTAATGTTCAGATGAAAATGACTTTAAACTTTTAAGAGCCATTAATACTGTCAATGTAAATATTCATAATAAATTGAGTCTACAGCTCTGAGTTCAGAAATCTTTAATTTAAGTTACCGACGGAAGTTCCACATTCTTCATTAAAATCAACCGTTTAAAGAACATTTTAACTGTGAACCATTAATACATTCATCATGTGTACGATAAGATTAACATATTTAAATTATTATAATGGACTTCGCTATAAAAGAACATATATAAAATTATAAAATGTATATACTTATATCACGCATATTATACGAATTGTTCGAATTGTTAAAAAAAAAAGAACAAACAAACCAGAAAACTATCTCAAACGATACGTCAATACGTCAACCACCTCCACGTACCGAAATCCTTATCAAGTCATGCGGTTGGCAATTTCAAATCGATTTGCCAAAAAGTCGACCCCTCGCGGAACGACGGTTTGTCGGATATATACGGTTAAACTAAACCTCTCCAGCGGCGCGGAAAATTATTTCTATGAAATAAATAAACATTGTCCCATTCGGTATTGTCTACACGTCGTGTTCGCAAAATGGTTTCGCGTGCGTATAAAAGGGTTTCGCGATTTGTTTGGTATTTAAATTCCGCATGCATATATACCATCCGCAACGGGGATTTCCTTGCGTATATCCGCAGGGACGGAGTGCGCGCGCGCGCACACACACACACACACACACACACACACACACATATTATGGTGATCGAAACCATTTTCATCCGAATTACTATGTGTATACATGAATCGTCTCCGGATCGTTTTTAGACGTAAAATAAAATATGAAAATGTCTACTACATATCAGTTTAGTTTTTTAAATTGAAGACAATAGACTTTTGCCTTTGATTGTTTTTTTTTTTTTTTACGTTCCATAGATGAAACGTTTCATGTTTCGGATATGTTCCCATAGTATCATTGCCTTTACGCACTGCGACATGCGTTCGATAATAACTCACGCGTTTTTCAATTTCATAACTAAATCTATCAGTAAATTGGAAAACTGACACTATATTTACAAGAAAAAACCATAACAGTATTAATGAAACTTTAATTCTAATTACGAGTATGCATAATTAACTGTAATATAATATTACCGACAAGTGATTCCTTCACTACAATCCCTTATCAAGCTATTATTATTACATTTTTCATTCCTTAAATTTGTGTAAAAATTTCAATAAATACATCTGGTTTCACATTTCAGTCAATGTTGTTCAAAAATACTATATTATTTGAAAATACATTTAGAAATAACTTATTCAAATTAGAATAAGTAGATAAATAAATTATTTATTTATTTATTTATTTATTTTAGAATATATTAATTATTTATTTGATATCAACTTAATATTAAATTAAACTATATTGATAAAAACTAATATGTATGCAAACTGAGCTAAGCCGTATCTAGTATATATATATATATATATTTATACGGAACAACTGATTAAAACAGTTATATGGTTTAATATTGTACTGCAAAACAAAATATAGTTATTGAAACCACCGTGTTTTTCTTATACTTAAAACTCGAGTAAAAAAAAAATGTCCACGTGTCTGTAGGTACTAGGTAATCTTTATAATCAATCGTTATCATTTAACTGAAGTACAAGACATTACGATTTATATCTACTATAATTTGAAGTAACCTTTGAAGTAATAAAAGTACTTAATCATAACTTTCGAGCAAGTAAATTTTAATTAAGAGATAACTGCTCATGAAAGGTTGTATCTTATACGGAGACAAAACAAATTGATACACAGGACTAAAATCGTTATGAAATAAATCTTGCTTTGAGTTTTCTAGCCGGGTGAAAAGTTTACTAATTTTAAACATAATTAGTAACATAATCTAGAATCTAGATAAACATTTTATTCATTTAGATAAACGGTTACTATATCTATTATTATGAAACCATCATAGTTTACACACTATTTCCATAACAGTTTTGTCTTGAAGAAATTATTATTTTTTATATATATTTTCTTATATTATATTATTTTTGGTGTGACTTATCAATTAGGACTTGATTTTTATATATGTATTAACAAAAAAATATTTTATGCAATATGTGATTCCTTTAATTTTTTTGTATCGTAAGATGATTACTTATGACTTTATGAATATATACATGTATATCATATGAAATGATATGATTAAGCAAATCGGAATGTACCTACTTAATATTTATCACTCATCATTTCATATTATTTGCAAACGTGGAACATATTCATCTACTTTTTTTAAATTACAAACGTATATTGAATCTATATTTAGTATAAAATCATAAGGGCATATGAGTTCAATATTCCAGCCTCTTGAAGTTCTTAAACAGGTCTTAACGGGTAAATAAAAAAAGCAATCAGTGTATTTTTAAATTGATTTTCCCGTTTGATATAAATAAGTAATAGTGCCGAATAAAATATTTTTAATTTGATCGGTTCTAGAATACGATTTTTAAATTATTGTTTTTTAATCAAAGTACAAAGTTTATCGCAAGTACTACGGATTATTATTATACGCAACTTACTTTATACGTGCGATAACGGGTTCCCGTGAAACGCATACCGTTATTATTTTCATTACATTTATAAGTTATATTATATCCATGAAGATTTTTACTGAATATCGTGTATAATGGCTACGATATGAACTCGACTTATTGGATTAACTTGAAACTTTTCGTAGGTATATTTTATGTATAATGTGTACAATGTACATAGTATACACACGTCGACGGGGTTACAATTTCAGTTGAGTGTATGATTATATACTTTGAAGAACTTTTCCGCGGATCTCAGACGTTATCTACGCTTTTTGGTACACCGATGAACCCTTTCGCGAGTATACGTCTTGTCTTCGCTCAAACAACCCTTCTTTCCCGTAACCACTGTCTGCATTACCCTTTTCTTTTGCGATGATTACGTCACATAATATTATAATAATAAACGCGTGACAGCAACGGCGTACCACTCTCTCACTCTTTATCTCTCTCTGTCACTCCCTACCTCAAACTACCTCTATCCCTCTTTGTTTCACCCTCTCTATTTTACCATCTCGTTTTCTTTCTCCGAGTGCAGTAGCATTTTCCGAATGAATCCAACCTATCCATCTGTCTCTCAGTGAATTCGACCCCGTCAAAAAAGTGCTCGTTTTGAACACAATATATTTTACATCATATATAAAGTGTATAATATGCACATTTACCCGTGTATACCTTATCCTTTTTTCACCCACGCTTGCCGTCATCAGACGAAAATCTGTCACCGAAGGGATTTTCGGTGCCACGGTCGAGCTTGATTGGCTAATCGCCAGCACAATTCCTACACTGCCTGCACAGTTTTCTATACGGACTGAGTTTCATACGTTCTCAGTTTCGCTCTCTGAATATTCGCATTCAAATATGTTTCTGTACGATGCTCGTGGTTGATTAATTTAGTGGCTTCTGAGATATGAATAGTGAATACATATTGGTACATACGTAAAAAGGAATTAAAAGTGCAAAGAATAATGTGGTACACCGAGCGCAAGTATTCCCAGTTTTTTTAATACCACATGGGAAGAATGATAAAAATAGTGAATAGGTTTACACAGTTCACAAAGCTAAGATAATCCGCAATGAAATCTGTATACATGCTTGAAGATCTATTTCTATAATACTACAATTTATAATTTAGTACTATTAATCATATATATATATGATTAATATTTAACTATAAAAGTGAACCGTCATTATAATCATGATAAAATAATAATATTGTATTAGGTATAATGTCCTGCAGTAATGATTATCAATAATATTCTTCAGAAATGTTGTATATTTTAATCTGAGTCTACATTTTACAAAATGTATATCAACATTAAGATTAAAGTAGAAGGTATAAACTATAAAGCCATCATAAACGAAAATGTATTATAGTTTTTTTGTTGTTGTTTTACTCGTCTAAAAATTATTGCTTCTTTTTCAAAACCAAATGAACGTAAGTTACACTGTTGTACTCAGGTGATCTCAATTTACGAGTCCAACGCTGATGTTATACATTAAAACATACAAGTATAACTGCAGGGCCTATTCGTGCGTTTGGTTTGTTGAAAATGTGTAATAACACTTTTCAAAGGCATTTCTCAAAATATAATATTTGAAAACAAATGATTTCCGAATACTGTCGTCTCGACGCTGCACGCTGTATTGTACGCGAAAAACTATTACATAGGTATACGTATACGCAGCGGTACATCGGAAATGAATGGCATTTAAAATTCGAATTTGATAATAATATTGTAGTTATGCGCACATTGTTTCTTATTTAATACACACGAGTTGTGCATGAGCGATAAAGAAATGTTCCCGGAAAAATTGCGATTAATAATGATCAAAGACACGCGTAAATATCGAAATGAAAACGTTTATTTTTCTCGATAACTCCGGACAAAACTTTTGGGGGTACTACAACACGGCAATAACATTGCAAGCGGAAAATGGTAAATACCTTTTGCACCTGTTATATCAGTTTGCGGTAACTTTTGTAGCCACGATATTGCTTATGTAATATCGTTTGTTGATTATACAACAAATGTCATATTATTATTATTATTATTATCTTAAACTTATACGGTTACACGCACGAAGAACTTACACTGGTACTGTTGTGTTAAATTTATTATTTCATTGATAAAATTGTCTCATTGTCTCACATATAGTATGTAATAATCCACGTATCATATTATGTATTAATCGTTTCAATATGAAATCGGTTATAATGAATCACTATTTATTATTAGCAGTGTAATAATCATCTTGCATTTTAAACACATAAATCGCGTACATATCATAGAAAGACAACTTGTGAAATCCGAGTGTGTTTGTTTTTACTATTATTCGCATATCGTACCTGCTATATAAATAGTTGTTTTTAACTTAAAGTATTATAATGCTGTTGATAATCGGTTCTCCGGGGAATGCACAACACAATATTTCGTCGTTTACTTCTTGCCACGGTACAATTATACAACGTATTGATTTTGCAGACGTACTTAATAGTCGTTTGTCCGATAAGTAAACGCTTGTATTTGTGTAAGTACTGTAGAATAAACAGAGTATCCGGTTCGAAATTAATGAACATCGCTACGCACATTAATTTTGAAATTAATTGAATATTTAAATGCAAAAAAAAATAATATTTATTCCATGAAAATAATAATTACGAACTCCGAGAGCATGAAAGAGATATTATACACGAAGGTAAATATTATAATATTATATATCTGTTCTGTGCATCTTTTTGTGTGGGTGTTTGATATGTTGCATATATCAGAGTTCACGGAGCTTGGGACATGTGAATATTGCTGTGTTTATACCTACGTATTAATAAATTATAATACGTTACACAGTTTAATATTATGATAATATCATTAATATCTACGTACAATATAATGAACACATACGCTTCTTCATTGAAATATGAAATCTATATTTAATATAGGACGATATATTTCACCATCATCGCAACCCCATTATTTTAACATTTTTATTAGGTCATATTATTATTATTATTTTTTTTACATTATTAAAATATGTTATTCCTATTTATGTATAGGATTATTCAAATAATAACAGTTTAATATAATGTCTGTGGTATTGTTTCATTAAGATAGAATATACTTAATAAAGACTATTTACATTTTACATATTAATTTCTAAATATACATAGAAACATCATTGTTCGTAGAATAATACCATGTACGTTGTGTTTTATAAAATAATTATAGAATAGGATTATAATATATTTTACTCGTATTATTAAAATTCATATTGTTTACTTAGATTTTAAATATAATTTATAGATACCTACTTATTTTTACCTTTACAATTTGCATTGTTAGTATAAAATGCATTTATTTTTAACGACCCTATCACTAGAGATATTATAAATTAGATTGTTCATAAGTTAAGTAAAGTTGAACAACAAACAAATGAGAATAATAGGTGCACTATATAAGTTATAAGTGAATGATTTTTGTAATTTACAATATTGTGGATACACTTTTGACTTTGTGATAGCTGTGTTATATACTCGGATATATTTATTAAACTATAAGTATAAATGATAATATATTAATCTAGATGGTATGTTATTTGTTTATCTGATAAACACATTTTTATCATAATGTAATAAAGTACATAGAGATCGAGAAAAGTTCAAGAATTATTAATATAATTATTTAATATTGTTTGATAAAGTAAAAAGTCTAAAATGTAACGTGTAAAAAAATATTCACGTCTATAAAATATTATAAATTTGTGCCTATTTATAATAGTATATAATTATATGGTCTACAATTATTGAAAGCTTAAGACACACGTCCGGGTACAAAAAACCATAGATTTTTTATTTACTCAATTCCTATTTTGAGCATCAAATATTATTTAAATATGTTAAAAATTATTAATCTTTTAAAATAAATTTAATACATTTGCTTGGACAAATTATCATAATAGATATAATATTACCGTAAAATGATTAAATGTCAGAAATTTTTAAAAAAAGAAACATGATAGTATATGCGTATGATTAAGACTCTTAATTTAAGAGTATGTTTGGAATAATAATATTATTGTATTTGAATCTATTTATAGCTAGTATACAAGGCTATGTTATCCATCAAACTTATTGCAACTTTTATTGACTTTATTTATTACCAATTGATATAAAATTCAATTTTGTTACACACGCATAATTAATATTCTATTAGTATAACTCGTATAAGGACAAGAAGTTATGTGTATAACTATTTGATAGTAGTACTAGACAACATTCCTAGCCCATATTTTGTGTACCCCAGTTTTGTTTCACTTCACGCTTGTCCACGATAAAAACCAGTCAAATTCTCTAAAATAAATTCCTTGTAGAGTATATAATATATTTTATCTCAAGGTTCATAGTTTATGCGAGAGCGGTAAATCTAAAATGACAACGGCATACCAGAAACATCAGAATGGATCAAAATTAAATTCCTGAGTTTCTTCAATAAGCTGCGACCATTCCCTGAAGTTGGATCGACTTCGGGTGGCTGGTTACAAAGATTGATAAACCAAATCCATAACTTTCGAATAACCTATTATATAATGGAGGAAACGCGGTTATTGCAACTCTGAATACTTCGCCAACACATGAAGCCAAATCACTAATGTGAAACAATATAATGAACATTCTTGTCGGATACCGACATTACTGTATTAATAATATAAGCTTCTAAATCATCACGGTGTATTCTAAATTTTAATAACGATATATACATGAATAAAGAGCAACCTAATAACTATATATGATATTATATATAATGAATTAATGATTAATTTATGCTATACTTTTTTAAGCTGATAATTGTTGTAGATTTTGAGCTAGGCTCGGATTAACTTTATAATAATGATATTTTTTAATAATTTTAAGAATTTATGAATTTGATATAAGGTTATTTTATTATGTAAATATTTTATGTTCTCAGAATATACAATATATAATATGTAAACAAAACAAAAACTAATTTATTTTATTTTTTGTTAACATAGGTTTTTTTGGGAAAAGTTTCTTTTGTATAAATAATATTATAATTTTATAACACAAAAAGCAAAACAGATGATTGATACAAATGTTAAAATAAGAAATATTTTTCTAGTTCTATTTATAGTTACTTTGATTGCTTACAAAAGCACGTATGTAGGAATAACCCCTATCAAATGTACCTACTAGTTTCTACTTTAAAAGAATTAAGAACTTTTCGGTCGAAAAGATTTCTTCGGAAGCGTATTAAAATACCTATAGTGGTTTAATTGCATTTGTTTTAGGACCATGGATTGTGGTAGGATTAAAGTTAGTAAAGAGCAAACATTTGTTGGCTAATAAAAACTTATTAAAATTAAAACATCGACATTACAGATCAGAGCCTCTTTTGAAAATATAGTAAGGTTTTATTAATTTTAAGTTCTTTATTTTATTAAAGTTCGGACGATTCGACGTAATAGCCTGGAATTGAACAATCAAGTGTTCACATTAAGTATTGACATTTTTATCAAAACGTTTTCCAAATTATAACTATATAATATATAATATTATTATATTATTATATTCTTAATATTATTAAAATAGTATTAAACATTTAACATAAAATATACTTATAATAACGTATAACTTATAAAACGTAAAACACAAAGACTTGACTTCAAAATGCCTGTCACTAAATTGTTAGCATATTCATTGCCGAGTTAAAAAAATTTCCGCCTGGGGGCAGATTTCAAAATGCCGCCCCTTAATACCCTTTGTCAAAAAGCAACTTTTTCAATAATTTTTAAAAGCGTCGAAAAAAACGATAAAAAAATTACGAAAATACAGGAAATTTTATGCAAATTCACGTTTTAACCAAATACATTTTTTTAAAATGCTCTAACTCAAAAACGAAAAACCGTAACAACTTGAAATTTTCACCAAATCTTTATATTGACATTCTCTATACATACTTAAGTTTTCAAAGTATTTTGACTTATTTATAGACAATTTAAATTTTCGATTTTTGTAAGTTTTTTTTTTGAAATATCTATAAAATTTATTTGGCTGGCCGAAAACTTTTGAAAATGTAATACAATGTTTATTATTCATAAGTTAAACTAATCGTAACTAAAAAATATCGGAAATCGTTAAACTCGAATTTTTTTATAAGCCCATAAAGTTTAAATTTGTATAAAATGTGTCAAAATCATGCTAATTTGCAAGTTATTTTGTAGATAAAAATTCATAAAATTTTTTCTGTTTATACATAAGGTTCAACTATTTAACACTAGGTTATCTAATAAGCTACTCTTCAAAAATCCTGTAAAAAAAATTTCTACCGGACTTAAAGGAAAAATTTTTATGATCGTTTGAAATTTAAATTTTTATGAAATTGCTTAAAATAAATAAATGTGCTAAATGTAGAATACTTTGTCATAAGTGCAGGAGACACGATAGTGCAAACTGCAATAGAGCAATGATTGATGAAAATAATTGTTTTATAATGTAGAAATAAAACTAGAATTTAAACTATATCAATATCAAATTTAATAATATGGTCGTCTCATAGTATACTAAATAATAAGAATCTGATAATAATTTGTTTAATGGTTATAACTTATAACTTATAAATGTTATAATACGATTAATGCGAAAAATACAACATACAAAAAATAAGATTATTTATCTATGTGTATACTGCAGCTGTAAATATACCTAATATTATTTACAAATTATACTCAATAATAATATGAACGAAAATAGAAATATGTAAGACAGAGCGCTGCTACAATAATGGGGGTTTTCCAGTAAATCATGATAATAGATGTGATAACTCTTAAATTATTAATATTTTATACATTCATTTTTGAACACTTTAAATCTTATGTTTTCGCCATAAAAATTTGCCACCCGGGGCAGCTGCCCCCTTTGCCCCCCCCCCCTTAACCCGGCACTGAGCATATTATTTCCTTTAACTGCATCATATCTCATAATTATAAAACTTATACGGATGATTAGAAGTACCGCGTACAATGGAAGATTTGCAAAATGTTCACAAAATCTCTTCTGAATTCCGATTATTTGCGTTTTAGTATAAACTAT
The DNA here is from genome assembly GCA_025469195.1 of Chaitophorus viminalis. Taxonomy (NCBI): domain Eukaryota; kingdom Metazoa; phylum Arthropoda; class Insecta; order Hemiptera; family Aphididae; genus Chaitophorus; species Chaitophorus viminalis. Next base: position 207,149 of record JAIPRK010000060.1, on the reverse strand, counting down.
AAGATCCGTAATTTACCTAAAAATTAATTAACATGCGATGATATTTTGAGTATCGATGATTAGACCATATTATTATATCATATCATAACATTGCCACCGGTTTACGAGTTAAGAAACCAAGAATAAATGAATCACTGAAGTTATTATGTGTGAAATCAATGTGAATCAGGGACTTTTTAATGTAGTTAATATGGTTATAGTTAATGTGTAGTTAAATTATATCGATTCTTGTAGTACGGACATGAATATTACTTACTTAACTTTCGACTGATTTTGGATCAACAATTTGTTAATGATTTACTCAAAGGTATGTAAGTTTACACATATTAATCAGTATGTGGTACCTAAGTTTTTAAATAATATATCACTTTTATATTAAATAATCATTTTCAATTAGCTTATATACTGTCACGTTCGTCGACTAATACAAAGTACGCCTTATCAACTAAAAATATTTAATTCAATTTTTCAAAACAATTTTTCCCAGGAGCAAGACGGTAACATTATTTCCCCCTTTTAAATAGGACAAAGCGATCTTTTAATCTTTGGAACATTTTATATGTTTTTTAATTTTTTTTACGTTCTATAATATTGGTACCGACAGGCGACTGTACCGCTCCAAAAATGGTCTTTTATATGAAAATATACGAGTTGTAAATCAAATTACGTATGTTTTTAAAACACGATAGAAGCAAATGTATTAAAGTGTTTTTGGAAATTCTCCGCTCTTTCATTTCATTAACATATTTGTTATTTATTACGTCGTCACCGTCATCATTACTTAAAATATTCTCATTTAAAGTTTATTCACACCAATAATAATAATAATTATATTGAGAAAATCTGATGAATTCATCTAGATATTATTTTTCTATTTATTATCGCGGGATAAACAAAAGTTAAATTGAAAAAAAAAATCTTCCAAATGTATTTTATCTATAACTAACTGAGTTCTCCGGCTTTGCACGGGACAGTTTAGGCCGGGCATAATCTTTAATGGAATACTACCATACATTATTTAGAGCTTATGTATATAAAATGAATATATATATCCTATTACGCTGCATAACTTGAGAATGCCTTACCGATTTGTCTGATTATGTATTTTACATGTTGGCATTATTTTTATATTTATACCTATTATATATATCTTTTGTATGTTTACAAAAACAAAGTAAAAACTTTAGCTGAGTTTTCCGGCTTAGCACGGGACAGCCTTGGCTGAGTATAGTTTTTAACGGGATACTAACATACATTATTTAAAACCTAGCCTAGTACATAGGTCTTAAAGTACAAGTATAAATAAATCTATATTTCCCGTTGTCATACCGGTGTCACACCATAACTCGAGAATACCATTACCGATTTATTTTATTTTTATTTTTCACATGTTAGCAATATTTATGTATTTAATTTCCTTAAGTAGCTTCAGTGGTTTCGGCCATAGGTTTTTTCCCCATACTTACTGTTTTCACAAATTAATTCTATAAGCCTTTATATTTATTTTACCTTTTTGATAATTGAATTTTGGAAAATCTTTAATAATTATAATTATAAATATTTATTTTTAATTTTGTAAACTACATTCATTTATTTCCACCACAATTTATCTACTGTAATAAAATTACAAAATTTTAAAATCAATATAAAATATTTCCTAGGTAACTTGGAGTTACAAAATTTAGATTTATCTAAAAGAATAGGTATATAATATATAAGTATCCGGAACATTTTTTGCATTGCTATGATGAATACAATTTAAAATATGCCACACTTTATAAAGTTTGAATAAATATGACCCGTATAACTTTTCTTAAGGTTGTCTCCATAAAATTTGTCAACATTTGAAAAATAATTATAAATTAGTCAAATCGGTAAACACGTTCTTGAGTTGTACCTATATACAGTGTGTTTCACTCAAATGATAACACGAAATATTTCCGTCCAGTGACCTTAGACCGAAATGGGATTTTTTCAGGGATCTAGGGAATTTTAAAATACACATACCGTGATATTTTTCAAATTTTTAATCCTTTTATTGTGCGCATGCGCAATCAAAGTTGAATTTTTAAATGGCAACACCTATTTTAATACCAGATTTTGATTCAAAAATTTTTTTTAAGCAACTTTGATTTATAAACTTTTTTCCTATCTCAAAAATTGACTGACTTACAACAATTTCAAATTTAAGCAAGATAGATTTTTGCTACATTTTTCAATTTTCTGTATTTTATCATTTTTATTTTATTTTTGGTTGGAAATAGCTGCTATGGTAAAAAGAAATTGCTGTAAGTCAGTCAATTTTTGAGATAGGAAAAAAGTTTATAAATCAAAGTTGCTTAAAAAAAAATTCTGTATCGGAATCTGGTATTAAAAATAGGTGTTACCATTTAAAAAAAATTAACTTTGGGCATGCGCGCAATAAAAGGATTAAAAATTTGAAAAATATCTCAGAATGTGTATTTTAAAATAGTTCCCTGAAAAAACCCCATTTCAATCTAAGGTCACTGGACGGAAATATTTCGTGTTATCATTTGAGTATATTATATAAAAATCATTTAATGTATGTAACGGCATCACGTAAGAATAGCTTGACCGATTTGGACGTTTTTTTTTTTTCGTGTTCATCGGGACCAGGATATATAAACATAATGTCTCCCGTTGCTTTGACAACTATAATTAAAATTCGAACGCGATTTCCTGGTTTTTGAGACAAGCCCATTGGTCATTAATAAACTATCTGATAGACTATTTTAAATAAAATGTTCATCCTGCTAAATCTTGTCCTGTTAATTATGAACACAAAAAAAAAAAAAAAAAATTAGCCAAGTTATTCAAGCCATTCTCACGTGATGCCATAAAATACATGGGGCAAATAATTTATAATACATATTGATTATAGATTTAATATAATATAACTTACGAGAACGCGTTAACAGATTTGACTAATTTTTTCTTTAAATATTGGCGATTTTTATAAAGAAAACCTTTTAACATGCATTTATCGTCAGAATTTAAATTATTTTTAGTTGATTTTTAAATATTATACATTACGATGCGCAACCTCGACTAAAATGTACAACTTATTATGAGAAGACGCGGGTTGAAAAAACCCAGGAGAATTGTCAAGAGATTGAAAAAGATTGGCTCGGTTTGGGGAGGTCCGTATGGGGATTTTACGGGGTCGGAGCAATAATATCACCTGTCCATCGCGTTATGATTCATTACGTTCGGCGTTTAACATAAAACGGTGACACCGTGTGTGCACGTGTGTGTGTTGTGCGTGCGTGCGTGTGCGTCGACGGCGGCCCATAATATTTTACCGGTGTGCGCGCGGGTGCGGTTGCCCGGCCAACGCGTTCTGTACACTATGTACGCGCTCACCGCCAACGATGACTTAGCTTGCTCGTCGCCGCCGCGTGCATCACACGGTCGTCGTTTCCGCCGCAGGTCGTCCTCTGCTCTCACGGTCGTCCTTTGCGCCATTTACGCACTGCTTTCGAATACGATTCTAAAACCAATTTCCAGACCGACTATACCGATTTCGAACTTTTGTCTCCCCCCTCCCCGCGTTCGTTATCCGTTCGGTTATCAGCTGCAGTGCAGTGCATAATAATTTTATTATATCGTTTTCAATTCATTAACGACGACGATGGTCATCATGCACTCGTAATACCGCGTAATAATTACTCAAATTGTGTGCAAATCGCCGTGTAATATATCGCACGTCGTGTCGACGGGTACGTACAACCCGCCGGTACTCAGAGTGTGTGTGCGTGTGTGTTTTCCGTTTTTTTTTTTTTTTTTTTCTGGAAACTTGACGCCGAAGTTTGGACGGACGGTTTGTTTCAATCGGCGACCGATCGCGTGTAAACAGAGTAAATCATCCACGACTGGACCTGCAGGACCTTGACGTCTCTGTTGACGGCCTTTGTATTGAGTATATAACTTCTCCCAAAGAGGTGAGTAGTAGTGTACACGCTTGTATAATAGTATCCGCGTAACAATAATATTCATAACCAATAGGCACACGTGCACACGTGTTTGACGCGTCAACATTTCGACGTCAAAAAGCAACCGTTGACAGCAGTGACTGTCGCCACCGCATGTTTGTGCTGGTAGGAGTTTCCACTTTTTTTCTCGTCTAAAATGTGTCAGATCGATGGGATCGTGTTTTAAAAGAAATGGCGTGTTGCAGTGAAATATGCGCTGGGTAAATCGACGTAAAATATATTGTACGTTAAAAAAAGATAAAACAATTTCTTTTTTCCTTTTTAAGTGTGTTATAATAGTATTGCTCAAAGTCAGTATTGAAAAAAATCTTTAAACTTACTGGAACGCAAAGATAGAAAAATAGTTTCGATTTGATAAGAAAATAAATACAATCGCTCCGATTATGATATTGATGTTTTCCAATCACGTTTGACGAGTTTGCATTATATACTATATGGTATAGAAATTAATTATTTGTAAAAGAAGCATATTTATTCTTTCTTCCGTGTTTGAATCTAAAACCTTTTGTTCACAAAATTATTGTGATAAAATGAAATATTCATCAACCAGATGAGCTTTTACGAAATATTTTTCTCAAAAATCATATTGTTTTTCCAAAATTACTCTGAATTTCAATTGTTTCATACAGTTGCGGTAAATATTGTTTTCAAAATAATTTAGATTAGGCTAATATTTTAGCATAAACTATTTTCTTGGCAAAACCTAACATTATTATTACTTATAAAGATAAGTATTATAAGCTATGGTATCTGTATAGAAATAACCATGGGTAGATAATACAATGCAATACCTAACGTAGTATTACAATATAGACAATAAATACAATAAGGGGATATATCCAATTACCCTCCTCCCCGTTTGACTACCCCATGTTTCATAAAAATTGTTTTTAAAAATCATTATAACTCATTCAATATTGAATCAACTTACTATGATTATAATATACTCTCAACAACATTTTGTTAATAAAAAGTTTCTCACAAAATATAAAAGTATACCTAATGCATTTTCAAAATTTTATTTTACCCTATATATACGTACTATTTATTTAATGGTACATAAAAATAAAATATAAGAAATTTATATTTTAAAATATTATAGACTTTCAATGAAGGTTTTTTTTATAAAAGGTTTATAAGATCAAAATAAATATTAAAACATATATTTCTCGGGAATTCAAATAAATTATAAATTTTTATTTTATCTATTCATGAGATAAAAATTTTACTATTCTAAGTATATAATTATTTAATATAATCCTGTACAGTATGGAGGTAAGTTAACTTCAACAAACTCCATAAAGTTTTTTTTTTTTAATATACCGAATAATCAGGAAATACATATAACTCTAGTAGATTACCAGGTTGAAGGTATTCTATGTATGAAAGTTTTATAACTTATAAGTTACTTATTGTGTTGGTGAACCAATTATAGAATTATCGTATATGACACAAGTATAATCAGAACTCATATTTAATTATCTATTTATGTCTGTTTTCAATAAAATATTGTTAATATTAGTTATTAAAAGTGTTGATTGATTATATCAATATTTTCTCTTGGGGCGTAAATAAATAATTTCGTTACTATGTTTTTATTTCATACAAATTATCCAATTATAAAAAATTGAATGAAAGATGACCGCTAAACGAAGAAAACATATCGATGAAATACTGTAAACAGAATTTTTAGAAATAATATACGTATAATAATAAAATAATTGTACTCTTGGAGGTTACATCATTACTTATAGAGCATAAAAATTAAGCCAACCGCATATTTTAGAAGTACCACTGACGCTTTGTGTACTTCCCCAACGATGCATTGTTCGAAAAGATATATAGCAACTGGAATGTACTTTTACGTTACTACTCGCAGTCAGTAATAATACCTATTCGTTGATTTGTTTTGTATACGTTGGTGTTTCCCATTTGCGCCAAAATAAATTAATTCATTTTGGGTACAGCCCATTTGCGCCAAATTTACCTGCGTAAACATTTTGAATTAACAACTTGGTTAATTCTTATATTTTAAAGACGTATTTAAAACGTATACCTGTAACGTATAATAAAGTTATTTTTATAAATTTATAGATTTTAAATTTTCGTGGCATAGAAATATAATTATATTAGATAATTCGTCAACAATAAATAAAAAATCTTCGTTTTTAGAAGTAGTGAAATGTAGATCGTTTTAAGCTCGTACAACATAATAAAACTGATATAAAACTTGTTTGTTTATCTTTTGATACAATAATATATAAAGCTTTAAAATCTATAGACTTATAAAAATAACTTTATTTTTAAGTCTTTAAAATATAAGAATTAACCAAGTCGCTGTTGGAAAAAACATATCTTTTTTATTTTGGCGCAAATGAGCTGTACCCAAAATGAATTAATTTTTTTTTGGCGCAAATGGGCGATGCCCGTATACGTATACATTTAGTAGCTGAATTTAAGAGTTATTGTTCATTGGGGAAAAAATGGGCTGACCGGTGATCCCGTATTAATCGTAATGACTGGGAGTTGTGCGTGTTGTGACCAACTTGGAGCGTCCCGAGGAAAGGTCAAACCTGAAACTTGCCATCGAATCCAGGTTGACGAATGGCCGAGACAGTGAAATTCCGAGTCCACCATCTAACCGATGATGTTCCTACATATATGGTGGTGGAGGGAGAGATCGGTACCATGGACGGCGGGAGCCCAACTCCTTGACACTGCACAACAGACGACGACGCCCAGCCGAGTACCACTGGAGGACTTAAAGCGCCTTCACCGTGAAACGTGATATTTAGAAAAATATTCTAGCCTTTTGATTGGTTGAACCATATTATGGTTATCATCTGATTAACCACGATTTTCGTTGCAAATACCAAGTATACCGCGCAGTTGAGTTCAATTCTATTCGACCGTCAGACCGTGTGTTCACCTTTGGCAATGAATAATAATAATGGTTATCACTTATCATATATTATCTTACTATGGTTAGGTATGATTACATATAATTCGTCATATTAAAAGATTATACATGTACCAAATTCTATAGGAAAAATAATGTGATAAAAATTGATGAATTTATCATGTTATTCACGTTCTACGGTGACCGTGACAGCAGCAACCTTATGGTTGAAGGACCAATGCTAGTCTAAACTAGTTGTTAGTGATGGATAGCCGTCGGTGCGGCGCCCGGTATGTTGGGGTTTGTTGATAACCCCCTCGAACGCGACGTGGTATGCGCGACACTTCCCGCGGAGGCCCAGCTGCTCTACAGGCCGAGTCGTTCGCCGAAGGTTGTCTGTAACCAAAACCGCGCACAGGTGGGACACAACCTCGGTTTGACCAGGGCAACTGGTAGGGTGCACGCAGAATGACTCAGGGTCTCGGTGTTGGTGGTTAGGTTAAGCCCACGAACCTCGGCACCTATTAAACATTTGTCAGGGCAAATATATGTACGGTATATGGTGAGAGTTCGTTGGTAAAAAAGTTTCAACGCCACAGAGAGAATGAAATACTCTCTGAAGCTCTCTATAGGCTTTGTACGGACTATCATTACTGTTAAATCATTATTATGATTCTAATTATTTTACTTAAAACGTATATTCTAGATTTTACGTTCACTAGATTTTCATCATCATAGACTAAAAGTATACTATAATTGTTATCGTGAAAATTACTATTAAAAACAATTTTGTAGTAAAAAATTTAAAGCCAAAGGAAATTAATAATATAATGTTCACTCTAAAAAATAAGTAATTTCGCTAAAGTGATTATTTGTGCATTTAAACTTTCTACCGAAAGACGTATGTTTTCCTCCGCAAAGAGCAAAAATAATTAGGTAAACTCAAATTAAACCCAGGTTCGACTACAACTCAAAAGTTTCTAGTCACTCATAAAAGGCAAAACTCGTTATAAGAGTGAATTCATTCCTCCAGACCAACCAAAGTACTTTAAGTCAAAGAACTATTAATTCACATTTCTCGTTTTATATGTTTTTTCTTGTTAAACCAGTATTCCACAATCAGTTGTCTTATTTATTATAGCTTAAAGTGCTGATGGATAGTGAATGGTAAATAGTATAATCATAATGTGCTCTGAATCTCAAAAAATATGGTCCAATTTTAAATTTTACATTTAGTTGAACCTATAAAAGGGGGAGGAAATTTTGTGATTCAAGTTTCTCCAATATATTTGTTATACATATAAATTGACCTTTAAAAAGTAAATTGATATAGAAACATTTAGTTTTATCCAAGTTCAACTTTTAATATGTTCTCAATAATGTATTTGAGAATTGAGATATAATTGCAGATTAGTGGTCATTATGGAAAGTATTTTCTGAGTAATCCATATTGTCTATTTTTAATCAATGGTAATAGACATCATAATATTATAATCATAGAAAATAAAATGTAAAACAAAATATAATAAACTGAATGTTAATTAAATAATTAACGTAATAAGATTTATTTCAACTAAATACATATTAATCAAGTATAACCAAAATTAGTACTTATGTTATTTTATTATTTTTCAATCCTTTTATTTAGTATCAATGATAATTGATGATTCATTCAAATTGTGACAAATAAAAAGGATAGAATAAGACTTATTCTACTTATATTGTGTGTCATTTTTAGATATCAATAACTCACAGTAACAATTAGTTAAAATATAAATGGCACCGAATTTCTTTTTAATTATTGAAGCCGTTATTCACATATATGAATTTGTAAAAATCATTTAGACCTGTTTTTTTAAGTTATTTGTTTTTATATTTTATTTATAAATACATTAGCATAAAATCTAAATATCCCTAATTTAAAACTATTTTTTATAGTTTATAAAATAATATGATCAAGACTGTTGTTAAGCCATTCAATTATTTTAATATTAATTATTTCAGGTACTTTATTACACTAATGCTTTTTATTTTTAGAAATGTTTTTAAAACTAAAATTGAACTTAGAACTATAATTTTTTAGCACTGTTTATTATATTAATACATTTTGGTAACTACAATTATTTTCAGAAGAGAAATTATATCGAATGAAACTAGTATAATCCTGAAAAAGCTTGAAAAGTTACACAGATTTCAAATGAGTTTCAAATATGTTTGCAGTAAAGAAATATTTAACTTTTTTAATTTGTCCTTAAAACCTATAAACAATATTTGTGAAATATATACAATAAAATATTAATAAAAGTTGCCCTATGGGACTCTACTTTATACGTTTAACTATAAAATCCATTTAATATTATACATAGATGCATTTTATACTATTTGTATACATGTTACAAGGCATGAGTAGAAAAATGAGTTAACAAAAAACGATTTTAACTTTAATCTAAATAATAGTCCACCAACTTTTCTAAACATATTTGAGTTTTACTGCTAGGACAAATTGTATTACTGTTAATTTTAAATCCATAGAATAATTTGTTATTGGTTTTATGATTTCTCGAGTATTGGTTCTATATTATTTTTATCTATGGAATAGTTTAGTTGTAAATTAATATTGGTTATATATTTTTATTTCCCGAGTGTGACATATCAATGTTAATGTATTATAATGTTTGAGTTTGTATTAATTTTTTTTTTTTAATATATTATATTATATATTGATATTTAAATTTAAATTTCAAAACATTAGTAAATATATTATAGTATAACAGTTAATTAATTACTTGTGTTTTACTTGTATCCCATTTACATTTTACTAACAGTTGATGAATTATTAATGATAATAAATCATATATGGTAATCACCGGCGTTTGACAACAATTGTGATACAACTGTTTGGTATATGAACATATAAAATACAATAACAATGTTGAATTATAACATATCATTGGAGGTAAAATTTAAATAATATATATAATATATCATTGTTATTACATTACTAAAGTCATCATAATACATAATGTTCATTTTAAATGATTTTAATACGATAGAATTAAAATATAATATATGAGCATAAGACTATATATATTGGAATGCATTTGCTACACATTGCACATTTTAAAAATAAACCTTTTTTATGATTATATGATATCTTATCAACTCGTTGTTATATAATTTCAACAGCAATGTTTTTTATTTTTAAATCCATTGATTAAAAAATAAATAAATATTATTATTTCAGGTTTTACATTAATCATTTATCAGAATACTTATAAAGCATGTTAAATGTATGTATTTATAAAATGTTAATTTATTGTGTATTATTTTAATTATTGGTTTTATTCTCGCCACCTACATTAAAGCCACTTAAAATCTTTTAATAACATGCATCTAAGAATAAAATGTTAGTAATATAATCAATTTTTGAGGAATTTTGAAAAAAAAAAAATGATATTCTATTCAAGTAGAACCTACATCCAATCTTACGTGTTGACAAAATCAGTATAACTTTTAATACTCTTGAACCTCTATTTGTATAAATATACAAATGGTGTATTTACATGTATATTATAAATGCATACTGGGAATTTTTCAATAAAAATTTATCGTTGCGTTGAGCTTATTGACTTAGAACAAATGTCTGTTATCTCTTTTGATAGTTGTAAAATGTACGTTAAGTCTAGTTTAGAACATGTCACATGAAAATCGGATATGTTTCGTACATAGATAAAATCATTGAATTGAGTTTTTAAAAATGTTATTCAAAATGTCATATAATGTTAACTCTCAATTTTTAGGTCGAAAAATATACATCAAAGGTAGTTATTAGTTTGTCAAAAATTAAATCATCATCGTATCGAGTTAAAATAATATATGCTAAATAAATGTACCAATTTAATAGTTATTATTGTCTAGGAAACCTATATTTTACAGAATTCACGTTAAATATTATTATTTCGCGTATTTTAATGGTCAGCCTGTTGTCACCTTAGGTATTGATTTCATACGGTAGTTTATTATGATTGGATCCTATTCTAATAATAGAAAAAAATAATATAAATTCACAAACATTTTTATGTTATAAAACATATTATTTAATTATTTTAGAAAACTATTAAAATAGTATAATACAACTATAAATAATACAGTAGCTTGGTGAGAATACTTTAGTTCCTTAAGTGGGATATATTAAAAAATGCAGTCACTCTCTTCCGTGACGACATGTGAATTTAATAGATGACAAAGGCGTTTAATAATTAATAATTATATATTTTGATTTAAACCATATTTCATAAAAGTAACCAAAAAGATTATGGTAAGTTATGTATATAAAAATATATTTACCGTTCTTTTTCTCTCTTTTAAATATTAAGTACACGCTGCGGGACGAAAGCAATGTTGTTTGGACAATACATGCCTAGTATTGTCTACATTACATATTCCATGTACTGTACTGAATAGGTAGTTAATATTTATGTAGACTAATGTTTTTGAACTATCGTATTATCAAAATAATTTTTATGCATTTATGAATTTATGATATTGTAGAGCTAAATGTGGGTATAATTATAATTATAAAATAATCTCTTTACTTTTATACGTTTTTATAAGCAACATTTTCTTAGTATATTTACTTTGATCTTATACTTTCCAAGAGTATCCTCTATAAAAAAAAAAAAAATAACATTAAGCACGAAGTGTGTACCATAAATATACAACAGCTAAAATGGTATGAAAATATGTCAAATTTACGTGGCACATCCGATATAATGTATGATAAGTGTTGAAATGAAAAAGAAAAACTGTTCTCAAAATTATAACTATGTTCATTACTATATTCAACTATGTTTTTCAATTTGTAATTAATTATCAACCGACTGTGTAAAATGTACGAAACGCTATTAGTAATATTTTGGACGATTTGTTGATAAAATAGGTTTAAAACAGTGAGTATATTATACGCAATAAATTTTAGAGAAAACTTGTATATGTATAGATATGCGCTCCATTTATATGTATTCTACCCGTCTACGTTATCACTACTAACTACCACATTTCCTTACTTGGGTAAATTGTTTACAGATGCACGTATTAAAATGATTTTATACATTTTGATTTTAAAAATATCAAAAAGATAAAGTGAATAGGTTTTTTTCTAGATCAGTATTTCCCTTGACTTTCAATATATTATATATTTTATTTTATAAAAATATAAGAAAATAATGAAAATAAGTTGTCTTGATAATAAAAGTTCTTGACAAAACTTCGACATTATAATGCATAAGCATAGTACGGAACGACTTCAGTGGAACCCGAAAAAAATCAGATTAGACACGATTTACAAAAATTTTAATTTAATTTCTCTTTTATGTTTTCGATAAAACTTTTAAAAGATAACCACGATCGTTCAACCGTTGTAAATTGAAATAATGCGTAGATCATTTTGTTAACTTTATTTAAAATGATTTAAATAAATATTATGAACATTTTTGATTTGAAAATGTGGTATTTACGTTTCGAATAGGTAGGAAAACTTAATCTAACCTAACCTATAGTATACAGTCATAGATACATATATAATATATATGTATATTTAAATCTATGATACAGTGTACTCTCGATTATCTGCGAGTGGACTATCCACGTTGCGGATTATCCACTGTCTTCCACGGAATCATCTACTTACCTATATGTATACAAAAATATATATATCTTACATTATTAATCATTATTGGTTTAATTGGATTGTGAATTTGTTATAGCCGATTACTCGATAACGTAAAATAAAATACGCTTGTTTAATATTAATACATAATATTATGTACTTTTATAAATACATATGAATTATGTCATGTTCCTTTACTACTAGACTCAATTTCCAATTTATTTTTCGTTATAAAATTTAATTTTGCGGATTATCTGCGGAATTCGTTTATCCGTGGATGTCTAACCACCCTATTTCGCGGATAATTGAGAGAACACTTTATATTCAAGTAATTTTTTACATAAGAAATTTACGGTGACGTTTACATGTAATTCTAAAACAACTGGACGAATCGAAATTATATCCAAATAGGTGTTGTAATATTGTCCCCGCACAATAATATTACTTAACTATTCATTGATCAACTTTATCGTATGAACCCATTTGTTTGTGGGAATTCCAGGGTCTTGATTCTCCCAAGAACCCAATGTAATTTAGTAACTTATATGTTAGCGGTTTCAAAGTGTATATTCTTGGTGTACTGATGTACTGTGTAATCTTCATATACCATTGAAGAAAATATGTATAATACATTTGTATTTAAATATTAATTTCCTAGGTACCTATTTAAATATAATGGCAGTAGCCAGTAAGTATCAAAGATATTATATTATACATATAGAACAGTGTTTTTAATCAAAAAATCCAACACTAACTTGATACTGTTCACTCCAGACGGGGTTTTTAACGTTTATTTGCATTTTGTCTATTTTATATTAAAAATAAAAATCAACAATCAAACAATAATGTAGGTAAATATATATTATAACTTATAGCGAATCAAAATATCAAGAAAGGTGTTTCACGCGTTCATATAATGAAATTACAGCAAAAAGAGCTGTGCATTAATAATAATATTAATAATAATAATAATAATAATAATAATAATAATAATAATAATAATAATAATAATAATAATAATAAGAAGAAGAAGATGGTTACGTAAATTACCATTTAGGATTATTGTATTATCGGCTCGTAAAAAAAAAGAGTAATCAATATTCAATTGATGTAGTATTTTTACATTTTTTATTCTTGAAATAATACCTAAAAATCTTTTGATATTTTCTATCAGATATTCTAAAATCAATGGTACGACGAACGATATATATTCTTATCTAAAGCGTTGTGTGTATGTACCTACAATAGTCACGACCACAAAGAGAGTGAGGCATTACCACATTAGGATGTAATAATAATAATAATGTAGAAAACCCATAGACCGAAGCGACGAAGCGCGCGCCGCCGCTGACGAAACAACTATATCCGACTGGGCGACGAGAGACGATGAAGACATCAACGTAATCTTGACTAAAATCTAAAAGGCGGTGTTCACGCGCTCGAGTGGCAGACCGACCTCGGGGCACAGAGCCACACGAATGGTTTACGTTTTTCGAGTACACATCGTATGTACAGCATGATCGTTTTGTTAACGTAATATTGATTATTTCGATTTGTTTCCGACCAAATATGGTTCTAAACCCAAAATCGACCGGCAATCATTTCAAATCAAAGTTTTTATTATGGTTTTCGTAATGATCATTGCGGCAGTTTTTGAACCGTTTTATATTATTTTCAAGATTCATAATTTTTTTTTTGAACTTGGGAGAAATCTTTTGAATCCTTGACTTTCTATGCACCAATCTCGAATTTGACTTGAATTCAATTTTTAATACATAGACACAAGTATAGTATTACTGCAAGATTAGACAGATAAATGACAAGAAGTTCAAGGAAAGTCATTGGCATAAGGAGATATTTTAATACGTTAGAATTGTATACATTTAAATAATAGGAAAATACGAGTACCTTCAGAATATTGGGTAAAATATTCTTTGTTTGAATTTAATGCAATCATATTAATGTTGACCGTTCTGGTATCTAAAACTATAGTCCGTAAATGTCAAAATGTAAGTCCGATACTGCTAAAACTAGGTTATTTTGTCATTTAGATGATGTACCTATACCGGACGCGTACGCATTCGAAAGGTTGACGTTTTCAAAACACAATAGGTATCCAACATAAAAAAAAAAACACATTTCAAAACAAACCAAAATACTAACCGTTCAAAAAGTAATCACACTGTATGTAATTCAAGCACGACGTATATTATATAATATTATGTATGTATTATTTAGTTTTAACAATAATAATAATATAATCGTAATAATTCATCGGCCCGTTGGCGCAACAATGGGAGCCTCTTGGTGTCTTAATTGGATTTCTGGCGTCGAGGTGCTCATATACGTTCGTGTGAACGAACGTACGTACTATGTGTGTGTGTGTGTGTGTGTGTGTGTGTGTGTGTGTGTGTGTGTGTGTGTGTGTGTGTGTGTGTGTGTGTGTGTGTGTGTGTGTGTGTGTGTGTGTGTGTGTGTGTGTGTGTATGTGTGCGCGTGTGTGTGCGCGCACGCGAGCATTACGGAAAAGGCGGAGCTCGGTGGTGCGCTGCCGGTCGTCGCCGCTTTCGGGAAAACCAGTTTTTCGACATTCTTTTGTCGATGACTCCGCTCCGGCAGACCTCGGTACGTTTATTCGTACTCGTCTACCCACCGCTCCCGCCGAACCAAACGTCGCCCCGCCCGTCGGACGGATAATTACTTCATTAGTGTCGTGACCACATACTGCATTATAGGTACGTAACGTACGACGCGAACCGAAGGCAATAAAATAAAACAAAAAAAAAAAATTCAAAACAACGCACGTTACCCGGTTACACGTACACACACGTCACCTCTGTTGTACTATTTAGTGGTTCATACCGCACCGCGATGGTCGTCATTATGAATCTATGAGACATCAATGATCTGTATATTTTCCTCCAGGGACGGCCCAGTGGTCGCGTTTTCGCGGTCATTAAACACCAAGAACCGACGGACCGGCGGCGTTGCATTGGGGCCATCCGTAGCTCGTAGTTCCGTGCCGCCCGGGAAACCGTTCTTTGGGGAATTGGTCGTTCTCCGTTGGAATGCGTGTACTCGTCCCCCGGATAGTTGCGATTATAGAATATTTACAATGTGACGAATTTAGTACGCAGTTTCGTCGTTTCGAATTTAAACGCGATTATGTCATGCCGCGCTTCTTACGGAAGAAATATTTCCATAATAATATTATTCCGTGATATATCATTTTTCTCCACTCCCATCCCAACGCAAAGCACACTTCGATGTCCACAAGAAAACTATGACCCCGCTATCGTATACTCCGAATAATATTTTCATCATAAGGTTTGTTCCAACACACGGTCAAACTATCACCGAACTGCCGGGAGCATGCGCAGTAAAATTTTTCCGTTCCAACTCGCCTAAAACGCAAACTTAAACTGTCAGATGGTTGTTCCAAAACGTTATTAGACCAGTTTTATGACTGGTTATTGACAGTCAAAACGATCCGCGGATTTTGACCGAACTGGGAGTCCAAGGCACTGTTATCACACATTTAATCATTATTTATGTTATCAATTCGTTTATTTGTATCAGTTGTTCCATGTTCGCATTTGAAATTTTTATGTAAAAAATGTACGGTTGACGTTTGTATACAATTTATCAGAAAACTTTAACTATACATGAATTGTTATCCACTACTAACCACTTAAAAAACATCAAACTCTACTACAGTGATTACTAATGAAAGTATGCAAAAAAGTCATCTGAATCGTCAATATCGCTCATTTTTACTGCAACCAAACTTACCAAACACAAGTATACTAAGCTGTATTCACAGCAATCACTGCAGTATAATAATCAAAAGGAATGCCAGTGCCCAATGGGGCTGTAAGGTAGGCAGGATATGCACCACTTGCTGGGTCTTTTCAGTTTTGTATCCATACTCGGGGACAGCGACCCTCAGTAGTGCCTAGCCCTGGTGATCCACTGGTTATCTAACGGCTGTTTGCCCACTATACAGCTTATTTATTGATAGTTTTAATTGAGAAATGGATGAAGCCATGGAGGCACAACATTTTCATTTAAATAATTAACCTGAAGAATAATATATGTCTAAAAACTTGCATACATTTTTACTAAAACAGAGACGATTTATATTTTAGTTAATTTCGCTATATATTCAAGACATTTTTAATAGCCTCGGGTATAACTTTCTTGTCCATATAACTTTGTTCTCCTCGTGTACTTGTATAAAATGGTAGCTTCAAAATACAATACGTGATTACCGGTAGAGGGACAGAGCTCATTTATACCATTTTGTAGTCATTTATTATTTGCATTTAAACTAATTAATTTTAAAATCATCTATAAAAAGTTTAATTATAATTTTTTAACTCTCCGTGGCACTAGTATCTACAACTTTTAAGATGAATGGCGAAATGTTATTTGAAGTTTCGTTGAGTTTATCGTCTAATTGCTTTTTTGGAAAAGTTGTATTTGTTTTTTCAAACAATTTAAATATGTATTTTGAATGCGGAAAAAGCATCTATTTCACTGAAAGGTACCACACTTGTCACGTTGGGATTCGAAGTTTCACTGACAGTGTAATTAAAATGCAAAAAGTGTGTCTAATGACAATATAAATTTCCACTTTAAAAGAATTGCAAAACCATCCATTTATTATCGAGATATCGGGTACTTTTATATATTTTTATATTAATATTGAACTCTACGATGAAATAACGATAATACAATAATATAATAAAAATTATGGTTTAGAGAAAAATATTATATACGAATACGTTTTTTATGGCCCAAAAGTGTCAGTTTTTATTTTGAATTTATATATTGGATAACTTCTTGGCGTGTGTATTTGTATCCCTCGCTCTTCGCTTAGGGTCGGTATTTTATTACACGTGACTACCCTTCGTGTGTAACGGTCAGGTAGCGTTTGCCTGATTCACGTAATAAACTCGATTTCCTGTATTTTGGGGGAAATACGAAATATTCATTTACATATATGATAGTAATATAGGCGTCCAAAGTAAATGAACCTCAACCTCGTAAGTCTAAAAAAAGGTGTCTTGCCATAAATCGAATAAAATATATGGATTACACAAAAATACTATTAATTCGCATTTTATTT
Organism: Chaitophorus viminalis; assembly: GCA_025469195.1. Lineage (NCBI taxonomy): Eukaryota > Metazoa > Arthropoda > Insecta > Hemiptera > Aphididae > Chaitophorus > Chaitophorus viminalis. The sequence continues at coordinate 189,438 of JAIPRK010000060.1, read as the reverse complement.
TGTTCTACGTAATAATTCATAGTATTGTGAATTTATATTGTGGGATTTGGATTTATATTCATATTAAGAACCTTTTAACATTAATCTTGGTAAAGTAAAAATAAAATATTTTGATTTTACATAATATGAAGCAAGGCAAATAATACAATGATATATTGATATGCATAGTCTTCATATAGTTATTTAAGAATATCAAATTAATGTTTCAATCGTCAATAGATCAAATTTTTAAACTGCTATTATATCTGTACTAGCTGAATAACCCGGCTTCGCTCGAAGTAGTCGTCGCCATGGCATAATTTTTAAAGAAATAATACTACCTTACATTTCATAAAGCCTAGCTATGTTTGGTTAGATTAAAGGTCCCTTAACTATACTTTGATGTAATTTTACATGATTCGATTGGAACATGTCTGGGCCGATGCAAACATGTCTCTATAGCATAAAACGAAACTACCAATTATTTTTCGTACCCGTAGCTTCAGTGGTTAGCTTAAAGGTACCTTAACTTTGGTGTAATTTTATAGTTTCGTTTTTTCATTACTGATTACCAACTACCAAGGTCATATTTTTGTTTATTAGTTATTTGATTGTTATTTTTGTTATCATATTGACTTGAAATATGTACTGTTTATACAATATCTTAGAATCAACATAAAATATTACCTTATAGTAACCTATAAGTAAAAAAAAAATTACGTCTGACCCAGAGCCTAAACGGTCATCAACCCTTAAAAATGCGATTTTTAAAAAATCCTTTCTTATTGCACGAGTAAAATATTAGAGGAACCACTATTCCAAATTTCAAGTTCGTACGTTGAGAAGTTTTTGATATACAGAGATCAGTAAGTAGCATTTGGATTATATATATATATAGGTATATATATATATATAGAATACATATTGGTAATTCTAGGAATACTTAGTAAATCGTTTTTTAGCTAAATATATTAGAAATGTAAATGTTATCGTCGTTATTGATAGTAAACCTAATGCATATACTCTCATGAGTATCTTTCATGTGCTAACTATTGTATAGTATAATATTTTAAAAATAGTGTTATTTTTCTATTTTTCTTGTAATTATTTTATAGAAGTATTTGTTGATTATTTATTAAACTTCCATTTTAAACGAGTGACAACTTTTCGCAAAGAAAATAATTATATATAAGAGGATATGTATTCATATTATCAAAACTATTTTTATTTTTTGTTTAGTGGTAGTATCTACAAGGTAGTATACTTGGTATTCAACTGATCTTACTGATAACTTATTTTCGAATTTTCAAACTTAATATATTCACCCTTTTTATTTTAGTTTTACATATTCCAAAAGTTTTTTTTTTTGAATACGTCCTTATTTAATGACTATATTGTTCATTTACAGTTAAAATATACGTGATTTTAAAATTGAATTGAAATTCTTTTGAAAAATATTGGTAACTGGTAAGATAATAAAAACTATTTACTAGAAATATTTTAATTTTTATTATCCGTTAATTTTATTAAGTTAAATATATTTCAAAATGAATGTAGGTCTTGATCTCATATTCACACAATTCTATGATAAAACAGACAACAGTGTATCTAAAAGGCGTTTGAAATGTACTATATATAGAATAGGGTACTATGTATTATCATTGATTATAGTATTTATAATCAATGGTATTATGTATTTGTACACATGTATGGTTATTATATTACTCTGAAAATGTAATAAAAATCGATTAGTATATCATGATTTATGATAGTTTGGTTTTATTTTGTACTGCTAAGTACCAATACATTTTCCGACATTTTTGTAAATGCAGGGGTAAAAATTTTGTATTATGACATCCACATGCATGGATTATTGAATTTAATTACATAATAGTAAAGTTTTAATTTCCAAACTTTCTATACGATGATATATACTTGCCACTTTTAAATGTTCCGTACTACAGCACTTTAATGCATTTGATGAAAACCTTTCGACCGAGAGCACTACTGTAATTGTTTGAGACCTAATTTTACATTATGATACTGTGCACCTGTATACCAATTCCATTTTCTTGAAATCTACTTAAGTGCGTTTCATGGATATTAACCTTAAAAGTAATGAATGAACGTTGAAGTTAACAATAAAATGAAATAACATGTGAGATAACTACCTACGTGGAAAGGCTCATACCTAGTATAGTATATGTTATACATTCACTCATTATTATTTTTATTGTAATTTCTATATAGTTGCATAATTATAAGAACCTCTTAAATTATAGTTATTACAATTATAACGTCGAAATTTTGCTAAACACGGAATTTTATTTTTTTTTGATCTCCCTCTCTTTCCTTATATTATCTTGATTATACCTACACATCTAAATATATAAAAATAAAAATATAACTTTTGTAATTGCCCTGGGACTAGTTATCAAACTGTTAACCATTTTTTTAACCGTAAACTAGATTAAGAAGGAGGTGTATATTTAGGTATATTATATAGTAATCAATCTGAGAAAAAAAAATTTATAATAAATTAATATTATATTAGTAATTATATTTCTATACATGATTTTTGAATATTTAGATATTGTAGGACTATACATTTCTTTTCAACAGTTTTGAAAATGCTTCCATAATGAATAATTAGTATACCTAATATAATTTTTTCGTTATAGAGAAAAGTATCAAATTAAATAGTTATACTTATTATTGGTGTTTACAATTCGAGTAGTTAAACGGTTAGTTCAACTATATTGGATTTATGAAAATATTAGTAGATCTGAAGTCATTTGTGTTAAGGATAACTTTTATCTTAGGTATACAAAACAAATATTTTAAATGTTATTACAGTTTGTCAATAACTGTAGCATTTAATTATATTATATTTTTAAAATAAAAAATCTTAATGACACCAATGTTCTCAAACTATTTTATTTTATTAAGGTATTTTATTTTTTTTGTCATTTTAATTTTGATGGAGGCTAGTTGAAGTTCTAGGATATATATATTATATATATAATATGTATGATATATATGTTCCCTTTTCACTTTATCGTATCTCGTGTGTTCCTTCATCAACGCCAACACGTGGAAACTATACTAACAAGTCTTGTATGCTCAGGGTTTTGGAAATCTATTGTAAAACGGATCAGGTACTAGAGGTCGTTTTGAAAGGGCATCATTCCAACGATTAATTCAATCACCTCGGGAAAGACAGACCAGTTTAGAATATGTAATGAGCGTTTCTCCGTCCCTGTGGGAAGTCGATAGAACGCAGGAGGACCCTAGGCACACACAGTGTCCATCCCGTTAATTGTGTCCGGATTTATGGAGCTTAACGGATTACGAGGGTACTCAAACTACTCCAGGGCTTTAAAAAGGAAAAAAAAAATTCACCACGTTCGTGGTTGACCACTGAAAATAATGGTTTTACTAACTGGTAACTTTATGGGATGAAGATATTTTATTTTTCTGTAATCTTGACACTGGTCAGTTGTTATTCATTTTGATAATACTATCGGAATACCTTATCTAAATTGAATTTAATTAATTTTTATTTTAATTTATTTATTTAATTTAATTTAAGTGTAATATAGAAACGAAATTTTAATTGTACTAATACAATTTAATACTGAATTTATCAATTGTTACTAAATATATTTTGAAAAGTAAAATATTTATAAAAATACTTTCCGAATTTGATAGTAGATTTTCCTAAAAGTCATGATATTTATGTTACGACTCAAAATTTCTAAATATATCCTTCCCATTGACTCAATGTACAAATAACTGTCTTCATAGATTGTCTTCAGAATAAGAAAAAAAAAAAAGAGGTTGACAATTAATAATTTTACAATAGTTTGATGTCGTCAAATCCGTTTTTTTTGTATTTTGTCGGTGCTATCGAATGTATAAAATAATTACAACTAAAAATATTAAAGACTTGTACTCAAAATATAATTAGCTAATCAGAATTACAAATTTACATTTGGTTTTACGTGGAACATACAAATAGTTTGTCTAATAAAATCAGTGAACTGTCGTATTGGACATTAAAAATTAATAGGATTAATAATTCAAATAAATCAGTATATAACCTGTTCTAACAGTCTAAACTTTTCCTTGCACTGAGAATATTTCTACGCTTTCGTCGTTGTCATTTCGTATCTTCAGTTGCACTGTGCTGTGAATAGAAATTGATTGACGGTGCGAGGTGATGTGCCGTACTCTCTTATATTATCTCCCTCAAAAGTTAATGTATGTAAACATTATATTCCTATTGGTATGCAAACTTTACTGGAAATCCTTATGTATGTATGTATGTATGTATTATTATTATTATTATTATTATTATTATTATTATTATTATTATTATTATTATTATTATTATTATTATTATTATACACTCGAATGGGGGAGAACGCGGGAAAAATAGAGAAAACCCTCGATAAAACCGGTAAATTTTCAATGATGTATACTTTTAAAGGTGCCGCCTCCTCCCGCCGGAAATCGTTTACTATTACTTGTACTATCATCCAATGGTATTTATGTGATGCATACTAACTCTATACTGACCAAAATTTAAATTTCTTAAAGAAAATATCTTTATTATTTTATCTCCATGCCTGTTCACAGTGTATATCCTTAACCTGCGTAATTTTATTCTGTTAAATGATGGCCCATTTCATGTATTGAGTAACACAATCAACATTAAAAGCTAACTATTATACTTTCCTTGTAGTATCTATCTATCGATCTCTTGGGGCGATAAAATACATTAAGTTTATTACTGCTGCTTATAGTCACTGTGGACCTAATCTACATAACAACGACGGTTCACAACAATTTATTGATTCATCCGACATTCAAGAATATTTCGTTGTATAGCGTGTATGATTTTTATGTCCAGGATCAAATTTTTTCATGGACTTAAAGTGTACACTTGGTTTTGTTTTAATGTTTTATTATTTTATTAATTCTTCGTTCACATGTACAAAGTTATTAATTTGTGAATCTATACATGAATGACAGAAAAAATGGGTTTTGTTGTTGTTGTAATATTGAAACATTTTACAGGAAAATTAAATATTTCAATTATATTTAATATAGGTACCTACGTATATAAATATATTTTATGATTATAATTTAATTATGATTAGCCAATTAATATTTAAGTTTTGGACATTTTAGACTTTGAACTTTTTCCTAAGGCAATCAATATTTAACTATTAACAAATAACTTCTTAGACGTTTGAATAATTTTTTCAATGACATAATTGTATTATCACTATTGTCGGTATAACAATACTCAAGTACCTAAGAATTATATATAAGTAGTGTTATAACTGATTTAAAAATATTAAGCAATCGAGTTTGTTATTTATTTATTTGTCCAAATGTTAAATCACATTTTGATAAATTGTTTAATTTAGTTGGGATATAAATGTTTTGTACGACGGAAGTTTAATAAAGACAATAATGTTTGTTAACTTAAAAATAATATGACTGTTATAGTTCAATAATATTTCTATCTTTCAATGCACCATTCTTATTCCAAAGGATAATTAATATTCAATGTATATTATTTTTAACAACTAAATATAATATTTTGTCAGTATCAGGATGCTTCTTATTTAAATCATTCTTGCCCAAATTGTTTCTCTTTTACATAAAATTTTTATTGTATTTACTGTATTATGCTAATAGCTAATCCGAATAATGCATGTAAATGTAAAATATGTTCGTCATATCTTGGGCAGCTACAGGTCGCCAAGCTACGGCTATGTGGTTATTAAATGAACATTGATTATTTTAAGATATTATAAGTATTTTGTTATACAATTTACAATGTTCAACATTGGCTTTGCAATTATTAGGGCATATTTAAAATGTATAATTTTGGAACATTATAGTTAGGCGTGAATTTGGGAATAAACATAAACCGACAAATACTGATGAATATTGGGGATTTTATCGAGTTTATAAAATGATTAAATTATGAGGGAGAATTTGAAAAGCAGATTAGTTGGAGTGACGAATCGTTATTCCAATGTTTGAAGTATTTTAATTTACAAGTTTTGATAGTTACTAAAATGAATATGAAGAGTTCGAGTGAATCACCTATACACTGAAATGCGTGTTCAGATAAATACATACATGACTCTATCACAGAGGGGCCTCATTGAAAAAAATAAATAAAAACTGACAAATATTAAAGTTGAAGGGGACCCGTTAGTACTAATTAAGCACCACGCACAAATGGCATCATATATATTTTATCAATGCATACCATATTTTTGCATATTTTGAATTATTTAAAGGTTTGATTAATCAAGATTTGTGAAGAGAATTCAAAGAGAAGTACTCGGAGAATCAATATTCAATAACAACCATATTAGTTTATCCTCGGGTTTATCTTATAATAACGTATATCCACTGAAATGAAACTTATAAGTTAAAAACGGATGAAGATTTTGAACTTTATACACTTATTTATTAAAGACATTCATTAAAGCTTGTGAGAATAGGTCCGTGGAGTGAGATAAATAGAGGGTAGGTGTTGGTACACGGATTTTTTTTTTAAGAGGGTCAATGATGTACCTTTTTGACATAAAATACTTCGTCCACCGTTTGTCCAGTATCCGGTCGGGTTAAATATTATACGACTACGACCCTACTAAAACTACTTCAGATAGCCTTTTGGATTCTGTAAGATCGTTTTGTCTTGTCTCATGTATAGTTAAACATTTAACTATTATCCTAGCCAAATAATCAGTTAAGTCTTTGAACTTTGAATAGATATTTCTTAAAAGAGTTTATTTCTAATAATTTTAACCATGTTATGTTAACAGGTTAGAGCCATTTTTTTCAATTAGTTTAGAGTTATACTATATATAAGACTGTTTGAAAGTATTGTATTTAATATCCTGCACATAAATTATGATGTCACTATTTACTAGATACATATAGAGTAGATGAGTAATATTTTAAAAATGCTTTAACCTTTTTATAATATGTAATAATATGTATATTCTAAGAGGATTTTATTTAATTTAGGTATATGAAGATAATTTGTTATTAGAGCGGAAACCATTATTCATTGATACACGTAACGATGTCATTAAGGTTAACATCATATTATAGATGTATATCTTTTTTTTTTCCAAAAAAGTTTATTTGAATAACAAAATTTACAAATTTACATTAAAGCATATCAAGTAACAATGATAAAGGTGGTTTGAAACATCACATGAATAGTGATACAATAAAGGAGGGCTTCTAATGGAGCTATGCCTATATTTGAAATTATAGAGAAAGATTAATAGATAAGGCCTCTACACCACTTTAATTCGAGTCTTCGGGTCAGGTTGTCAGGTATGTGGTATGAAGCAAGGTTACTTATGTCGAGGTTAGTGTAAGAGGTAAATTTGTTGTGGATTTTTGGATAAGCAATTTTTGGTTTTTTTTTTTGTTGGTTTACATATTTCATTTTTAAGTTACTGTGTGATATTTTGTTGTTGTGCATAAACCGATAAATCAAATATTGGATTTTATGTACATTAATTAGAGAAGCATAAACCCAATATGTGTATATATATATACATAGGGTAAATTAACGCTATTTATTTAAGAATTTTGAGTATTTTAACTTGGATATTATGAGAGACTTAGTAAGTGTAATATGAAATATAGGTATAAAATATATGTGTATAATGAATATATTGTAACAATTCGTCGTCATAAGGTAATATAATACTTTTAAAATAAAAATGATGTTGCTAGGTTGGTTGGCCGTTAGGGAGTCATAAATGTGCGTAAATGTGTCACAATGAATTTTTTTTTCAATAAGTAAAAAATACAGTTATCTGTTTGTGATGCATTATCCTCTTTACATTTTTATGAGTATTTTTAATAATTTGCATATAATTATTTAATTCTAATACTGATACCTCGACTAATACTATATGAATACTTATATAACACGTGGAGAATGATGGAATATATTGCCTTGAATTAATTAAATATGTTTAATATAGTTGAGTTCTTTTTATTATTAATTTGATGCTATAATATTATCCTTATCAATTAAGTTTATCTTACAACAAACATTTTTCCTTGTATTTTTCTAACTCAAATAATTGTCAGCCCAAAAAATGTAATATAATATAATATATCATATATACGGGATAATTTATTTAACCCAGAGTTTCTGAAAGTTGTGTATATGTTCACATAATATCCTCAAATTTACCATGGAAGATATAGAGAAAACTATTTGAAGATTATGATGGGGTAAAAATCACTCTAGTAAGCAAACGGTTCTTATGTTAAGATTCAAAACGACATTCTCTTTTCTTCTAACGTATCAGCCAAGATGCATGTCAGTGTGCCAGACACGAGTCTCCTTATTTGACTTCGGATATGTGAAAATGTATTATTCATTACTAGTAATGTAGAAAATGCTGACATCCACGTGCACATGCATATTTACCGTATTCAGCACCAAGACTTCATTTTATTTATATTATTTATTATGTCCATACATTTGCAAATAAAAAGATGTAGAAAACTTCTTAAGGTAAACTTTAAGAAAAGTATTCTTCAGTATTATTTCATTGAACCGTTTATTTTAGCTTATGATTATAAATGTGGTTGTGTTTACAGTTTATAATTATATTTCTAAATATTTGCTATGTTTGTGGTAATATTATAAAGTAATATTCTTAAATTATCAGAGATGAATAATTAGTTTTTAATATTTATATTATACATTTTCCTCGAAATATTCATTCTGCTTGTAATATCCTTATACTTTTTTTAATCACCTTGAAATCGTTTCAAATTTAATTTTTTTACTAGTACTATTTGAGTATTTATAAGAATTTATTATTTTTCAGTTAAATATATATAAGTAAAAAAAAAAGTTATAAAATGCTCAGTTTTAATCTAAAATTAGATATTGTGTCTCGTATTATATTTGGTTATGTGAGTATAATATTAACACTTTCGAGTGCTGCATATGTTTCATGGAAAATTTAATTAATGATTTTTATTAGTCAATATAATACATGTGTTGAATTAGAGGAAATATCAAATATTTTATCTTGTAGATATTACATTACTAAGGGTGAAATTGAAAGATTTTCATTGAAATCAATTGCGTTTAACCGCGTTTAACTTAGAGAATTTGACATAAACAGTTGTTTTCATACAAATCAAGAGATAAAAATCGAAAAGTATTTTGAAATCCTAAATAATGTGATTTTACATGCAACTGATATACCTTCACAATATTTTTCTATAATCCTCTTTGTTTATTGAACTTCCCATAGGGCTTAAATTATGTGCATATACTTTTTTGTTTATATGAGAATAAAGTCCTTGCTGTGATTTAAAATGATAATAATATGATTAGTACTCAGATTAATATGAACATGAAGAATCCTTCATAATTGACATAAGATTTTAGCTACGATATATACTGGTAATTTTTCAAATAAAAATAAAATTATGATTTTGTGTCTATAAGACCTTAATAAATGTTTTTTTCTTCAAAATTATTGTTTTCGGTGTTTGAGAAAAAGAGAGTACAATTAGAGTCGAGCTTTTGGTTTGAAAGAATAAGCCTTTGATAAGTTTCTGCAGAAGTAATCACACTCAGAAATCAGTCATAACGACAACCTAAACTTCACAATTAACAGGTTTAATATTATTTGTTCCAATAACACACAGTAGTGTGGCGAATAGTATAATTTTATGTATACTATATATACAAATTCACATATAGCAGTGGATACGTTGCTACCAAGGGTAACCGCAGGTTTGGTGTACGTATACCGCGGTCACTGTTTCTCCGACTAATGAACTGTTGGTTTTGCACTCGGCCGGGTTGCACGTTAAATATATTTGCCACTGCCACCCGCGTGGTTTATGGGAGTATTAATTAAATCGTCCTGCCACTACGGCGTAAACAAAACGTCCTTTCTCTCTCTCTGTCTCTCTCTCTCGCTCACTCTCTCTCTCTCTCTCTATATATATATATATCTTGTATTCAATCAATTTTAGATATGTACTATATTACATTGATACCCATTTTTAAAACTCATTTTGACATTTTTCTCCTGCGCATGTCTGTTTTTTCATTTTACTTTCCTGTGAATAGAACGTGAATAAACTCTTTAAACAATAATGATTTGATGACGAGTTTTCCAATAATTTCTTTCCTAAATCGTTAAAACTAAACGTTTGCATTCCCAGGTTCACTATGGCTTGTTGTTTTTGGATGGCAGCGGCGCTGTTAGCAGTTGATTATAAACACAAAATTCGAACACAAAAGATATAGTGACGCTTTCACTGGAAATTTCATTATCATTATGAATTTTTTAGCATATAAAATAGACGCAAAGTAATTTTTACGAATGACTTCGCCATGCTGCTTCATAATATATGCATAGTATGTATATTGTATAGTGTATAAAGTGACCTGTGATGCAGCATGTGTGTTCTTGATTTGCAGAGCCATCGTTCATGTTTTCAACAGCCAAATTAATGATATTTACGCATGGTTTATTTAAACACTGTTTGGCGTATAATATCATAAAAGGTTGTTATTCTGAAACATTTATAATATGATTGTGTATATCTACTTTGAGGTCTTGAGGAACACAAAATGAAATTTAAGGGTGTGCGTGTACCCTGCTTGTGTAAGATATAATATTTTACAAATCACAGCTATAGCCTTTATGTACTATTTAGACTTTCAATGTGTGTTTATTACTTATGAAAGAGTTAGATATAATGCACCACATTGATTTGTGAAGTATGATAGTAGGTACAGGCATACGTCTTCATTTTTAATAATAATCAATTAGTATAAAACCGAGTATACCTAGTTCGTAAAAGGGTTTTGGCATATTAGTTATATTATTATATCGTTTATAATATCTCCATTGTGAGTATTATAATTATGTCCGGGTTGTACGACTTTAGCGAAGATGTAAAAGTTATTTTCATTAAAGATTTTGTATTTTTTATGGTGCCCTATATTGTACATAGTATAAAAGAAGTTTTTAATATTTAAATTAGTTTTTTTTTTTTTGAAGTATTAAATATCTAAAATTAACAAACTTTATGTCAAAATTTACTCATAATAATTAAGTTGTTAAAAAATAATATACAATATATTATAAAACACTCGAGCGAATATAGCATATTTTACGAATAACGATATTTTATATTATCTAGTTACGATATTATTCTCAGAAATTCATAGAAAACTTTTTTATTTATGTAAATATTCAAATATTAGAAATATACCAATATATTATTTTTAAGCATTATTACGATTTATCAACTATTTTATCCAGAGATTTTTTTGAACAAATACATCTTGTAAATTAAAGCAGCTCTCGGCAGCTAATGAACATGTTTCTTACACTGATTATAACTAGGTATATGGTACTAAATTATTAAAATTTGAATAAACAGATCGTTAACTGATAATTTAATTTGAATTTGAACTAACTTATGGATAAAAAATAAAAGTAGAATACTTTATTAAATTTATTAAATCGACAGGTGTTATTGTAAGTTGAGAAAAAATATAAAACGTTGCATAATATTATGTCATCGAAAAATTTTAGCTATATAATAAATAATAGTTATTAAGCATTTACTGCATTAGAAAATTATTGAAGAAGTATTCAGCTTATAATTTATAAGTACACATTTGTTTTCCTAAAGATATTTGAAATTAAGGGTTGAACTTGAAGTAGGTACCATAATGTTAGTACTTCAGTAATTTTAGTGATTCAGAATCTAAATAGTTTTCAATGAATGTTACTCAATCATATGCAATATGCAGTCGGCTGGAATAATAACCCAAGCGTGAATTATCTTTTAATATTAGCTATAATATAACACCTTTAAAATTATAGCTATAATATAGCGATAATAGTCTTCTGTCTTATTAAGACATTAGTGTACTGCTCTTTTATTTACATTAATCTATTAACTTATAATCACCATCACACTAATATATACCTTTTTATGCATCCAATTTTTCGAATGGATGAAATTAGGGTTTTACTATTCGATCGCTTTCCAGAAACATTTAATTAACTCATTTAACTTTAAATTACTTCCAAAACAATTTTTTTGTAAGTACTTACATATCGGGTACAGACGTGTATAGTTAGAATACGACTTTTGGTTAGCGTTAAGCAGTTAATAGCGTACAATGATTGGCGTGCTTGCTTTTGCGAATATTTTCCATTGCTTTGTCGCGATTTCCTTAAAAATTACACATTTCTAATTCGTTCAGTAAAAATATAATATTTAACGCGTGTTTTGAAAATAATACGCATATAATATCAGATTTGAATAGCTATCTTAATATAGGAACAAAATATTGGTATTTGTAACTATCATTCCCGCATTGGCAGTATTTTAATTACCGAATCATCAAAATCGCTTACGCACTTCATGTTATTTTATTATTTATACACATATATATAACGATTTATATATCTAATTATTATGCACACAAAACTGCTACACTACTACGCCATATCAGTGGAAAATCAAAGGAAAATTAGGTTTTGTTTGTGTGTGTATGTTTTTGGAGAATGGAGTATGGTAGTTAGCTGGTGTTTTGGAATTTTGGTGAATACGGTTCCAAACATTCCTGTAATGCCCGATTCCCGCATGTTATTGTTTTATTAAAACTGTTTCTGAGAATGCATTTGGCAAAATGCCACTGCATTCCTCGATCAATATATTTTGAATATCCACCGGAGAAGTATTGTCGCACAGGAGAGATGTGAAAAAAAATTTAGACAAGTGGATTATCTTCTTCTAGACATGGGAAGAATGTATATTATTCCGATCAGTACCGTTCAGGATATATATATATATATATATATAGTGAATTATACACAATACTATTTGTCTACACAAACAGCCGTTCATATAATATGAAACACGAAGTTTGAAAAAAAAAATGCTTTCTCTTTAATACAAATTTTTGACCTAGTTTTCATTCTGTTTATTGAGGGTCAGAACCAGCTAGAATAATCAAAATGCGTATTTGTTTTAAAATTATTGTTTACGAAGTAAGAGCGTTTAATTTGAACGCAGTTTAAGGGATTTTCATTTACCACATACATGTTAGAATTATTATATTGTTACAAAACCATTTTCCTTGAATGTTTCGATTAATACAAAATGTTGCAAAGATTATGCGAAAGAAGTATATGTCGCCGTGCTAAAAAGAATCGTTTATAAAACACAATATAATGTAGTATTTAAAGTATTTTACTGTCTCCAAAACATTATACAAAATAATATTTAATGCTTATGATTCTACAATTTTAATCTTAGATTTAAATTAAAATTAAATTATTATATTCATTGATCATGTTATTTATTTATTTGTCTAAGTATCTATTCTATTTTGATTTCGATTTATCTTGTTTATCGACACTGAAATTATGTCATTTATGCTGCAATAAAAAAATGAAAATTGTAAACTTCAATAATTCTCTAGCCTTAGAGTTATAAATTATAATAATAACATTTATTAAAAATGTAAAATCTCGTGTAAAACAATTGATAACATGTAATATTCTTTCAAATGCTCATATTTTTAATATGCTTAGTTCGATTATTTTAATTTTCTTCTTTACACAATTCATATAGTGTATATTACTCTATTATTATACACTATATAGCTGTATAAGTAAGAGAAATTGGGAATATTTGCAAGCGTGACGAAATCAAATTTTGAAAAAAGGTGGATGTATGCGCTATGAGGGTGGGTGGTAATCCTACCAAGGGGACTTCGTCAATCGTATACCGTGTCGATTATGCCGACTGGTTATGATATTTCACACCTTGAGGGGCCGAGACCCCTTTCTAAATAGGACAGACGGATAAAAAATGTGTTGCCGTATCGATAATCAGCTTAGGTTTTTCAATACTAATTTCAGGATTTGATCTGGATTTTTTTTTTTCATCAAGGGGTTTGATGAAATTACATGGGGGAACTGCATCCCACTGAGTTACATTACATTAACATAAAAAAAATAAAATAAAAAAAAAAGGGGCGCGAAAATTGTAAGCAAAGAAATGTTTTTACTAAGGTGTCCGTTGGATCATAAAATCTCTATGGAGGGGGAAATTTATCGAAAGTCATAAAATTCCCCTATATGTAAAATAAAAAAATAATATCTAAAGAAAATTGTACGATCCACTGCATGGTGTTTTATTTTTTTATTTATTTTTTATAACTTGGCTGTTGCCGAATATAAAATGTCTATCAAACGTACAGTCAGAACAACAAGCGATTTATTACTTAAGGATGACTTTTACCTTATTTCTTTTATAGACAATACGCCTTCTTTTTCCAAATACAATTTTATCGTCAAAAAAAAAAAAAACGGCTCGTCGATTCGCGTTTCCTTATATAGCTTTTGTGTATTATTGCATGTCTGTGTTTACTTTTGTTTGTTAAAAGGACTTTTAAGATACTGACCGAGACCACTACGATAAGATCTACGAGTTCCATTGTCTAAATTTTTTTCTTAGGTACTACGTTCATTTTTTCTTTGGTATTACTCGTATATTAGAAATATCTGAGACGTATTTCTAAATAAATTACTTAATCGTATTTTCGGAAACGGATAAATTATATCCACTGGTTGGCGATTTATCATAATGTATGAATTTGCGATATTTATAAAGTATTTGCATTTTGTCGTTGTACAATTATTTATTTAATGTTTAGAATATTTCATTTTAAAATACTGATAGAAATGAAGTATTGTTTAATGGACGCGTGGATTCAGCATGGGAGCAAGAAACTCCTCAACATATCAAGTAGGTTTGGGACTACCTCGGATTTGCATAATATTTGTTTCAAGTGTTTGGATAGTGTATTTGGGTTGTATCTATACAATTATTCATTTTATCTGTTGTTACACAGAATGTATTTGACTTTAAAGTTTTCACTAAACATCCAATGTTGGAGATTTAAAGATTATCAAATATCAAATGAAAACTAAATATTTATCTTGGTACATAATATTAATATTATTTTATGGTATAATATTGATCCTATTAAATTTTACTTATTTGATTTGTAAAAACACTGAAACATAATATTTAATTATTTACTCAAAAATAATATTTCTATATTATAATAAGTAAATTTAAGTTTTCATCAATTATTTAGGAAAACAATACCACCACATAAATTAATTGTATTATTCAGGTCAAAGTTTGTAATAGCTAATAATATCAGCGACCTTATTTGTACAGAAGCTTATTTTTTCGCTTATTTTTTTAACACATTTCAAAACTTTCTCAGTATTAAAGTTTTAAAAATAATGTAATCTTATAATAACTTGAAAAATAATTAATTAATTATGAAGGTATAATTTTTAAGTATTTATTTTTAAAATAAATGGATAAATATGTATAAATTAGTAGCCTTTACGTAAAACATAAAATCTAATAATTCATTAAAAATATACATCAGGTCTCGCAAAAATTATTTAAATTCTTCCGTAGTGGTTAAATATATCTTTTTCGTTAAAAAATTATACATTTATTACGTTTTAAAAGAAAATTATGTGTAGTGTATCATTTCATAACTATTTTAGTGTCACAACCCCCAATATAGGTAGGTATAAAATTTGTGGATCACTTCCCGACCCCCTAATTTATATTAAGTTTTCATTTTTTTATGTATATCATATTTTATTATTATTATTTAAATTTTTTTATTCAATGAAAAATTTTAAATATTAAGGATTATATTGTAAATTGGTTTTTTTTTTTTTTGATCGATGTATATTACTTATAAATTTATAAAATAAATTATATTTAATAAAGGAAGTACAAATTGTTTGGTCGCGAATACGTAAAATGTCGTGTTTAGGTTTATATTTAATATTGTATGAAGTATTTGAAAACTGTATCTAAATGTCTTCCGAAATTTGATCATTAAGTGATATAGAAGAAACTGAATGCGTTTAGAATACATAACTTTTAGTTTAATTTTATTAAATCAGTATGAATTCTCGTATTAAGTCTTATTGTACCATTAAGTTGATAGATACCCTTATTCAATAATAGTCTAATATAACAACAATTATAAATGTTTTCATTAAAATGGATAACGTCATGTATTATACTATTATGTGTCTTATTTGGATTGGTATGGTATCACTATATAAAATTTTGTCTAAGACGACATGTTCTAGAGCTCTAAGATCTAAGTGAGGTTTTCAGTATGTATTTTACGAGGTATTTTTCAACTGTATATTAAAAAAATTACATATATTTCTCAAACGATCCTTAGTACTATTACTCAATAACAATAATAATTTAAATCTCAAGTAAAACCAGGATTGTATTATTGATCTTGTAATAATGACGTTTTATTTTATGTAATCAGACATCTGGGTGTTTGGGTCGTATAACTAAATCTGTTTCAATATTTTGAGTAATCCCTTAGTATCAAGAGATTTCAGAACTGATGTTACTTTAGAGAAACACCTAATACTTAGATTTTCTCAGAAACTTTCTTCTTAGAATTAGGATGTAAGAACTGGTAAGAACCTCAGAAATTATGATACACTATTTCCCAGCAATCGTGTATGTTTCAATTTTGATGAAACCAGTAATCTCACGTTGTACGATTTGTGAATTGTAATTACAGTATATTAGACTGTTATTACGTTTATTAGACTCGCAGATATAAGGTTTAGTTGTTAGACTCAAAATTTCTTAAAATGGTCTGGACGTATCCAAATACAAAAAAAAATCAGGTTGTAGGCTATTTTATAGGGCTCAAATTTTGTTAGAAAAATAGTAGAAAATAAAATTTTGTGTTGGTTAATACTTATTACTAACTTCTATGAGGTTTCGGGTGTGTTGAGGAGAGCTATTCATCACCGAGGTACTAATTTTCATATACATGAGTGTAAACAATATATTTCTGGAATATTTAAAAAATAAATAAGAATAAAAACCAAAAAAAATTAGTAAAATCACAATTTTTTTTAATAAACCATAAATAATATTAATTCAGTTGTATAAATGTAAAATTCAAATTCTCGATAGAATATTAAATAACAACCAATTTTATTTGTAATATAAGTTAATAATCTATATAAGTTATTAATAATTTGTATAATATTATATAATATGTAATCGACAGTAATCGGAAAAGTAACAAAACAAATTTAAATGTAAATAATAAAAATTTTGTTTGTTTTTTCCTACTTTAACTATATAAGATTCGTTTGGTTAAAAGACTCAACTTATGCTGGTCTCAATGTACGTTATAAGTGGTGTCTACTGTATTTTTACCTTGCAGGCTAAGATGACAATTTAATTCAGCTTATTTACGATGTATTTATATATCCGATAGTATGCTTGTATGAGTCAGTATTGTTATATGCTCACCATAGATATATCTTAATGTAAGTAATAATCTGTTGTGATGTAATATGTCACGATGGCTCATGAGTTCCAAGTGTTTTTTGTGTGCAGCATTAAAAAATGGTAATTTTAAGTATTGGATCAACACCATCGATCCCTCTTTCCCTACCTCATAAGGTCACATGAATGCTTGTGACGAAAGCTCATGTATACAGTTTAATATATGCACCAGTTATAAGCAAAAATTTACCCAGAAATACATAGTTTCTGTTTGGAGTTACTGGAAACGTTTTTGAGGTTTTTGAGCTTCCTCTCCGAGCTCCTCGCGATTCTGGAATGCCAAAAAGCGCTTTAGCGGGTAGTTCTTTTCTGGCCGTCATTAATAGAAGTCCCGCAAATAAATGAGGACTTGGCAAGCCCGACGTCGTCACCATTATTCCTTGGGGAGCTTAAGTTTTCGGTGATGGTGACGAAAAACCGTTTTATGGACGATATAATTTTCTATTGTTCCCGTCGGCTTATGTATACTACAATATTATATATAGTATTTATAGGGTTACTGTAGATCACGAGTGAGATGACACGGTGGTCGATGCGATAGGATATAAAGAGTTACCCCAGCACGCGAGAACGCACTAACAACAGATGCTTTAGCCACACACACACACACACACACACACACACAGACACGCACCATACCGAATTCGCTGACTTATGTTCTGGTTTGAATGGACTGTTCAAGTACAGCAGTTTTTGTTTTAAATTCCGTGGACGACCAACCACCCCAACACTTCAATGCGGAAAGCAGATGGTTACATTTTATTAGAAATTTTTCCCGCGGCGTTTTTAAAATTATACCAAAATATCGACACCAGTTTAATAATAATCATGGTTATATCATTTTTATTTTTATTATATGATCGAGATCGGACATATATGATATATTTTGTGTACAGTATTTAATACGTACAATTGATTAATCTATGTGTGGTATAAATGTTTGTACGAATGCATATAATTGTATGATTGCTGAATTTTATATTACATGAATAATATATTTTAAAGTTTATTTATGGTAATGAATTGTTTTTAAGAGCATATAAGATGCTCATATATATATATGCTCCAATGTGCAATATTTTATTTTATTTTATTAAAATGTTCATAAAAAATTAATTATTACAACACCATACAATACAGTAGGTATACTACCTATTATAAAAAACTATTTTTCCTTGATTAGTAATAATTAATTACGTAATTATATTTATAGTATAGTAGGAATTTATGAATATTTCTAATATAATAATTATTAAGTACATTCTGGCTTCACCTAAAACCGAGCCTAAAACCTAAAATATTATATTGTACCGTAATTTGAAAAGTTTTTTTTATATTACCTTACGCCTTAGATTATCATGTATAATAATTAATAATAGATAGTCAACGATGTATGTATACTATTACATTGTATGTCGATGGATTGTAATTATATCATGTTTTTTTTGTTAGTAATCATAGATACCACGCAATAGACTTTTTTAAATTAAACGCAAATCAGTCGCAATATTTTTAATTTTGTGGTGTTATTTAAAGAACTATTAATTACAGCTCAATAGTAATTATTAATTACAATAAATTATAAATAATGTTTTATACGTTTATATTATAATGATAATATCATACGGCTAATATTAACATTCATCAAAAAGAGTGATAATAGTAATATTAAAAATTTGAATATAAGCTAAAGATAAATAAATAAGAAGTAATTAAAACTATCATTTTAATGATGTGAAAAAGTTTGTAAATGTTTGCGATTAATTCGTGCATTGGTAATCAAGGATATAAGAAATTTTTAGAAAGAAATGTGTATCTATATATATATATATATGTGTGTGTGTGTGTGTGTGTGTGTGTGTGTGTGTGTGATGTGTGTTGATAATAGAGAAATAAATGGGATAGTGGGAAAACTTAATTGTGATACAAACTGAGGTAATATATTAAAAATAGACTTAGATAAATTACATGAGCTGCCTGTGATTGCTTTTGCGTACATCTTACGTCTGTTTTTCTTTGAATCAGCTATGTGAGGAATGAAGTTCAGATGTGGCTGGAAAAATATGTTTTGCACTTTGATGTGGCAATAAGTGACGCAATACTTAAGCGATTTTAATTGCAGGGATGTTAAACTTTTTTTGTAAATATTGACAGCTTTTAAAATTGGCAGTGTGTGCCCCAAAACCTATGGATAATCTTGTATTAAAAATTTGAATCTTAAGTATAAATAGAAAAATTTTATGAATTTTTGACTACAAAATAACTTGCCAAGTTTTTTTCATAGATATTTCATAGAAAAAAAAAAGCTTAGAAAAATTGAAAATTTAAATTGTCTGTAAGTAAATCAAAAAATGTCAAAATACTTCGAAAACTTAACCATGTATAGAATAAGTATTTATTTATTGAACTTCAAATCAACCAAATATATTGTATTATATAATTATTGATTTACTATAATGATTGCAATAGTTACTTAAAATAAATCAAAACTTATTTGCAAATAGCCATTTTGTCATAATTATACGAAACGTGAGTTTTAATTTTCAAATGTACGTATTTGTATTATGCATATGATTCTAGTCGATCGTATATATTTTGATCTTACAATTTTATGTTTAGATTTGTTGAGTATACACAACACACCACCAAGTTATTTTAAGCAGAATTAAATGCCACTGGAGTTTATCTTTCATTTTACGAACAATTGGTGATGGGATCCATATCCACTTCTCATATTATTAACTCGCAAGCAGATTATGTTCTTTAACTAGTATTTTATCATTTAACTATACCTAATTTAATCTGGATCCAATAAAGAGGTATCAAAATTATTTTGTTTAATTGATAATTATACAGATAATCAATTTGATAGAAAAAACTAAATTTAAAATAAAATTAAAGAAATAGGTATGTAATAAAAAAAAATTGTATTTATACAATTTGGAAATCCATTTAACGGTTCTAAGTACATTTTTCTTTTATTGTTACATCAAATATTTTTTTATTAACTATCACATGGTTTCTTAAATTAATGTCAACCAACAAAAAAAAAAAAAAATGAAATTATAATAATATTCATTTAGTATTGTTACAGGTATTATTTAAACATTAAATTAAAAGTATATTAAGTATAGTATATTAGTATATCTACTTCAAACTCTATTAAATAAAACTATAAATCAATATAATTTTGAATTTTTTTTACAACAATAGCTAAACAATAGTTTATAAATTTAATTCTACAACTTCTTTTGTTGAAACTCTAGCAAAAAATATAGTATTCACTGGAACCATTGTTGATTATAAATACTATTATAATTTAGTTTTATTATTTATAATCAATGCTGAAATTTAAAGTTCTTATTTTAATTAGAATTATGTATATTGATTTTCTTCTTGAAGAATTTTTTCGGCTTAAGTGCTAATTAAGTCTATTTTGTTTTATCGCCTTATTGGCTTAAGTGATTGTTCGTCCCAAAAAATAGGTTTTAAAGATTGCAATTTACGACGACTATTGAAAGTCAAACTGAAAAACATCATACGATTGAGTAAATGTTTACGCACGAGAAAGTGTCTTGCAAGTTATTAACTATAATCCGTAATTTAGAGGGGTATTCGTGTTTTCTAAATCGTTTAGTTATGTATCGAATATTTTATTTTAGTGAAAAAAAAATATCTGCATCGACCCACAAAAATATTGTTACAGTATCTATATGACTATATGTATATTCGATATGTAAAGTTGTGCCGTACTGCTTTAGTATGATTGTTTTGTATAGATTATAATACGCTTTAATCCATAAGCAGTGTGTTCGTGTCGAGTAGTGACAATGAAAATCGATAAAAATGCATATCAGTATAGACTTTGCGTTATCAAGCGTTTTAGAATATCGTGTTAATATATCATGCAGAAAAAGGTCACCGGATGTATATAATAACGGGAATAAAGTATATATTTATATATAAATATATAACTAAAATAATAATAAAACAAAAGAGAGACACTGACACTAACGAGAGGGGGAGGTAGGGTAGGGGAGTTGTGTTTCAGAAAATTGAATGGGAATGAGCAGAGCGAAATCCTCGTTAATTTATAGTCGTCCCTCCTGTGGGGCTAGAATGGCCCTGTTCTACATGCATGGAAAAACAGCAATATAAAAATGTACACATTTAACTAAAAAAAAGATGTATACATATATATTATATATAATATCATAACGAATAAAACAACGGTGCGTAGCTTTACCGGAAAGTATAGTAATAATTATTATGGTCGCTTTAGGTTTATGATAAAATAATCCTGGAATTAATACAAAAAGCCGTGCCGACGGGATTTTGAAAAAAAAAAAATAAAAAAATTCCTATATAAACATGAATCTACTGAAATTTACAACAGTACTGTAGGAAATAAGTTTAATTAGTGGATCTCTGCGTTCGAATTATGTTAATCGGACCAAAAATGCGTTCGGTGAGATGATCCGTTTTCCCAGCACTGTCACTTCGAAATTTTATGCTCAAACCTAAGTCGATCGTTTTTTATTGTTTCGTGTGTTTCGAGATATGTTTTGTGGTACCTAAACAAAGACTGCGGGTCATGCAGGATTTGCGAGAGACGCTGGCTGAATTGCACAGATAAGACAGCTTGCATTTCCGGAAATACCTATTATATATGTCTTCAGGACTGGTTTTTGTCAAAATATAAAATAACCCTCATTTTTACAGATTATGCGATTAGAGTAGTATACTATTTGTTAGATAAAATTACGTCCTATTTCATTTATATCAATGTCTTAAGTTCCTATATCACTTATTGTATTCGTCATGATTAACACAATTAATTGAACTCTTATAATTTCATGCATCAAACATATTATTTTCAATTTTAATGGAATAAATAGCCACATAAGAGTTTCTTATTCATAAAAATATTAACCAGTTGAATATAAATGAAATAAATTCTTAATGTGATATGTATGTTTTATATTAGGTTTTATTTTTCTGTCTAACGCCGTGCTGTGAATAGTCACATAATATTGTTTCAATTATTTACTTACAATAAAAATGTGGTTTGGTATAACGGGATTGGCACTTTATACTTCCCGAGAGGTTGACAAAAACCACAGGATATTCCGTCCATTTGATGTGTAAAAACATAAGATATATGGAATAGATTGTTATTTTTTTATTGCTTTTGGTGCCAGGGTATCCGCGTAAAACTTTTTTTATTGTTAATAAATAAACTTAAAAAAAAAATTGAAATAAAAAAACAGTATATGTAAGTAGGTTTTTGTTTGTTTGTATATCTTTGGGAAACCACCTCATATTAATTATATTAACTGCTGTATGCACGCATTTGCGACCGAGTTGGTGGAACAAATTTCACCTGACACAAATTTTAACTTTGACTGAGATTTATCATCTCTACAAAACTCGGGTGTCAAAACATTTCCCATTATCTCACCGGCAATATTTTACCGCTGTACCGTTGTACCGTTGTCCCGTTTTCGGGCTTCACACGACGTAAATGTCTATTATTAGTCACGATACTTTGTGATTTACGACACCACCAGTGAACTTTTATATCGAATATTTCTGATTTAAACTCCTTTACGCTTTTTATCCTTTGATAATACCCCGAGGGGTTTCGTGGGTTCAAATGTCATGACGTTTTTGGACCCACTGCTGCTGCTCTTCCAAGGGGAGATTTCCACTGCAGCCCTTAGCTAAACAACCGCATCAAAACCATATTGGTTTCTCACCACCTCTACTCACCACGTTATCGTTGGATTTTAATAGTTTCAGTTGCATTATAATACCAATTTGGTACATCATTGAAAATAAACCTTATATGAAATTACCTATGCAATTGGATGTTTTAAATTTTCCCAAGAAATATTAATTTGATGTTATACCAAGTATTGTCTTATAAAAAAATAAGTGAAATGAGTACTATTGGTTAAATTACAGCATAATATTAACTCAATAAAAATATAATATTATTGGTTTATTAAGTGCGATTTTCTAAAATAATTTTAAATAAAAATTCTAAGAAATAAATATTAAAAACTTACAATAATTGTCGAAAGATATATAACATTTAATCTATTAGATACTTCTTAAGAAGTATAGGTAACAATTTCATCATGAACAATTCATACCAAAACCATTAATGATCAAAACAATGGGCTTATAAAGTTGGATTGAAGAATGGAGGAAATATACGATAGGTACGATAAAGAAAATCGCCTTTAAAGTCACTTAAAACATAAATATATCCTTTTTGTCGAGGCGGGGGCTTTGGCAAAGGGAAATAAAAAGGGAAAAAAATCTCCGAATTTTTCTTTTTCTTCGGCTGAATACATTAGCCGTCGTGTCGGATATCCGCGTTCGCCTTTATGATAAGTACAACAAAGTCTGCAGGTCGGCGGCGGCGGTGGTGACGAAGAAAAAGGCCTCCAGGCAATATAAATCGGTATATGTCTCCCTCTTCGGTTCTTATTTGTTGGGATTTAAAGTGCCGTAGTTCCTGTTCACTATTTCCTCTGCCCTATAGTCCTTTTCTTTTTGCGCCTGTTTGACCTTTTATACACTCGGACGACGGTAGCAGCAGCAGTTGTGGGTCCGATGAGAAACGTATCCGGCTTCCTCACCCATACCTACCCGTCATCCGGATCCATGATTTTTCACCCTACTGATGATCATAACGGTCGCGATGGTGGTAAATCGAGATTTATTATTATACACACGCCACCCTTAGAGCTCGCGGGTCGTTCCCTTGAACTGATCACGGTTTATAAAACTCCATCAAACATTATGGTCTCGTACATGTATTATATACCCGGTTTCGTTGTCCACCAAAACGTCTTGTTTGCGTTTTGTTTCAGGGTAAAGAGAGTGAAATGGAAGGTTGCAATGGTATATTATGGTCGGGGTCACGGACAAAAGATATAAATCACACGTCTGAGATCCTTAGGCCAAATGTCTATTCTATGTAATACATACACTCCAAAAATAGACAATAGAACAAGAAAATAAGTATACATATAGGTATCTATATATAATAATAAATTACTTATAATGTCCACTATTTATGTACAAATACAGTTTCAATATTTATTTATGTTTTATTTTCATTTAAAAATACAATTTTATAAAAAAAACAAACAGTTTTCACTTTGATTTAAACCGAACAAAATACATTTTTTGATAAAGTAAGATAAGTGAGATCTGACGAAATAACATTCTTTGTTGAATGGATATAACATTATTTATTTTATTTATCTATCAAAGATATTTTATACTACCATTTTCATAGATTCACAATACATTTTGATGGTATATTTTCATCATATATTCCTTTGAATGGAACATAAACTAGTAACTACTAATAATAGAATACAATAATATTAAAATATGAGAATAAAAATTATAGTATCATTTATTGGCAAGTACATATTAGTTGTTGTGCTCAATTAATTACTTAGCTAAATTATTGAAGAATATTCAAGTATAAAATATTTTTAAATGTAATCATGATTTATTCTTCAATTTAAAATTTTCTTTTAATTTATTTTTATTTTTTGTTGTATAAACTACTATTTTTTATTTTTACTCGGAATACCATGTAAAATAGAATCCAATTTTCTGCTTTTATTTATAGTTCAAAAACCTTTTGTTCTTGGAAATAATTTGTTTTCAGTTTACGCAAAATATATTGCTTGCATGGCGACATGATTGATTTTTGTATTCACTTTTTTGGAAATAAATAGTACTCTGAGCTATATTCATATATCACTCTTTATAGATAGATTTCAATACTGTTATCATTATTATAGAACATTTTTGGAATTGCCAATATTTTTTCGAATATTATAATAAATAAAATATTTATAAGAATGAAAAAATATTCAAGGTTGCTATTTGGTTTGATCCTCGCACTCTATACGTTCATAAGTTTTGTTGATATTTTTCTATACCCTCTAGTTTTTACAATGTTTGTTAAAATGAATACAATTTGTGGACTCTATTCAGGTCTTGTGGTTATCGGTGAAACTATGAAGTATTGGGCGATATCTGCACAGTTTGCACATAATATAATACTCTAGGGCCTAGTCTATGTTTTATATAGTAAAGATTTATAATTGTCAAATAATATGTGTGATTTCAGATCGCAGAAATATTTTCAAATATGTCCCATATCTCTAGTTATAAATTAGACAGTTAAAAAAATCAAATCTTCGTGTAATTTTCTAATAAATAAAAGCAAAACAGAAATTTAAAAAAAAAAAAATTCACTCTGGTTTGACGTGTTATACTTTTTTTTCAAGTTAACATTTTATATACCTTGTTGTTTTGGTAATCTGTCCATATTTTTCAGTTATAATATTTTAGAAGTACCTACTAAAAAGTATTTCGTCGAAACTTTAAGTAAAACTATCTTAGTTCTACATTATAACTACCATTCATCCATTCATTTAATTATGACTATCTCTTTTAGATAAATTATGTGCAGTTCAAATATAATAAGATTGTTTCGATTTTTTTGACGATACATATGCAGTATGCACACATAAATCATGATTTGTATATTGTCGAGTTACAATAACATATTTTATTGATCATTAAAATAAGGTTAGGTTTGTTATGTTATTTTATTTTTGTAGATAATAGTATATGCATAGTATTTTTAGTTGATTAAATATATACATAAAGTATTTGCATGACTGCATTTTGTAGAAGATATTTTTACTAACAAATAAGAACAGGGTAATATATGTAGGTAAGCGGAAAAAATTAATCTTGCATCCTAATTCTTGATAAGAAATCAGAAAGGAATAGGTCAAAAATATATTGCCATGAACTGAGAAGGTGCTCCGTAGGGATTTCATTTACCAAAACGTTGACCCTTTAGTTCTTTCACTCTCCTCTGGGAACTATATGATAACAAAAAGGTTCGGTCACTTTCGCCGTCTATGAAGGCAAAAAGTACTTTATCATGATTTGTATTTTATAAGGCTTCAAACGTATGTTGTAAATACACGCATGGCCATTTTACATGACGTACAATAAATTTATAAGATGCATTTATTTTTATTTTCAGTGTTAAAATATTTAATCAGTATATTTTTGTATCAAACTTATAAAAATCATAAAACTGAAATGAACAAAATAATTGTTTTCGTTGTAATATAAGGATATGTATAATAAATAACAATAATGTCTTTCAGATACTTTTAAAATAACATTTACCGTGGATTCTATTAATATCACTAAGGTGTTATAGCCTTATTGGATCATGTTATACTCGTGTAATGTTTTACTTTACATCGTTATCAAGATAAACAAAATACATATATGTATACAATGTACACATATATTATAATATATAGTAATGTACAATGGTATAGCATTATACAATTTGATTGTTAATAATTACTAATTAGTAATTATAATTATGTGTTAATGTGAATTTATATAAATGTTGATGTATAAATATGATTTGTCGGTTTGTGTACTAACTATAGAAGGTAAGCATTTGCCATTTGCTCATTTGCCCGATATTTAACTATACTTTTAAAATATATAATATCAGTTAATAGTTAATACAAAAATGTTATGGTATGATACTTACCATATCACTTACAAAAGTGGTATGGTATGGTGGAGCGGTTAACCACTGATCTGTGCTGCGGTTAAGTACCGTCCGGAGTCGCTAGTTCTCAGATGGGTGACCACCTGGGTTTTTAAAATCGAAACTATGCCACATATACACATGAGTGTTGCAAAAATATTTTGTTCGCAAATCAACCGTAACTAACTGACGGCTAGAGTCATAGTTCCCGAAACTAAAAATAAAAATAAAGTTTAATCTATTAAAACCAAGTACGAATTGAATAATTTGATAAGTTTTTTTTCATGCATTATTATATTATAATGTATAATAAAAAGTTCACTAAACCAATATCTTTAAGAATTGTACAAGATAAAATTATATAAAAGCCTTTGGAAAATGCAGAAGGGTCTGTGTAAATATTTACAAACAATACAAGATTATGCTAAACGGATAAGTGAGAAAGAAAATTTAAAATATGTACGTCAAAGAAAATCCATAAAAAAAGATTAAAAAAAAAAAAAACAATAAAAAATGAAAATATAAGGAAACAAAAGCATAATGCTAAAAATTAAAATTGAGAATTCATAAAGAATTTCGAAATTTGTGTAAAAAATGCTTGCACTATCTATGCAAAGCTGTTATTTGAAAAATGAATTGTTTACATGTTAGTGATAACCACCACTTCAATGCAAATACAAACTAAAAATAATGTATTTTAATTATCAGCACAATCGAGGTAAAAAAATAAAATAATCGTCCATTAATTATGATTTAGTTCGTTAAGTATAAGAATAAAAAAAACAATTATTTTTAAATTACTTTCTATAGATTTTAACAAATATTTAATAATAATATGATATATATTACATTTTTAAATCAGATTAATTAATGAAATAGTTTTTTAAATTAAAGTTATTCAAAATAACTACTGAATTTTATAATAATACTTTTTTTGTAAATATTTAAATATCTTTGGCCATCCTTGGTAAATATTATTATACATACTATAATTTACTTGAATTGTTATGAACTATACTGTTGTATGTAATTTTTTGAATTTTCATTTTAAATAATCAATTAAATATCAAAAATATCATAAATATTTTTTAAATTTTTTGCCAGAATCAGTTCATAGTCTTAAAGGTTTTATGTACAATTTTACTAGTCGTTTATATAAAAATACGGGTGCTCATAATTTATATTTTTTTGCTCATTATAATCAATTTTCAGTATGAGTTGGATTTTTAATTTGAGCAATATTATTGGAGGACCTATCCGATATATTTTGTAGACATTACTTATATATTACTATATATAACTTATTTGGTCGTATGATATCAATTCATCATATTTTTAGAGTTTTCCATATTATTTTGGGACTTGGACAGATGGTTTTTAAATTGACAAAGTTTTGTTTTATAGTACTGTAGTATCGTGAAAATAGAAAATAATAAAAGCTCAAGATGGTATTGCAGACAGCTGCAGCTACTTCTTGCTGTCAAAAATTAATTAATTTTATTACGAATATAAAATGTAAAACTGGTTTGAAAATTAAACCTAACAATACAAATCATATTTTTGTTTCGTTGAACTAAAAAATAATACAACTGATTTAATAAAACGTTAAATTGCCCTACATAATTAATATATATATATATATATATATATATATAATAATAGCCACTTACACTTTTACGAATTTGTGACAAATGGACCACATGTCAAAAGAGTGGCTAAATTAAAAATTAATAATCGAAATACATCAATATTTATCTCCTATCTTACGTTTAACTCTTCATATGAAAAATAAATATTTTTGAAAATGTATTTAACAACGCCATTATCATTAGTATCTAGGGATAATAAGAATGATACTCCCTATAAAGTAGATGTAAACGTTTTGGTCGAAAACTAATTACTCCATTTAATTAATCATTTAAAAATTCACTCATGGTACAATGCCAATATTTTGTTCTGTTGTCATTTTAATTAAATCAAAAATTATATTTTATTTTAACCAATCAAACGTTGTATACGTTTATGTTATACGTACATAACGATTAATTTTAGACTTGGAGTTCATCTATTGGTGATCGAAAATGAATATGAACATTTTAAATTTACTCTAGGTAAACTAATTCTTTAACTGTAATCGGTTCAAATTTTACAACACTAAAGTATAATAAATTAAATGAAAAATATTTATTACTGGTGCCATCAGAGATTCTTGTTAACTTTTTCAAAGTATTTATATTTTAAATATAATTGTTGGCTTGTACATACAGCTTAATTTTAGAGATAAAATCGTTCTGAAAAAACAAAAACTGTTTTGTACTTATACATTTGGATTTTTGGCTATTATATTACTCAGGTGAACCAAATATTTTAGTTTATTATTTAATCTATTCAATTGAAATGCATTCTTACATTTATTTGATTCCTAAATTGTACTATATATTTTATTACCTACATAATTTAAGAGTATTGTTTCAATTTTCAACTGACCAAACATAATATAAATATTCGTATATTTTATATATAAGTATCGTTCGGTTTTATAGTTTTTATAATATCTAATGAAATGTATTTATATTTATATTTTATATTAGGGAAATAATTATTGACCCTGAACCTCAGATTATAAATTTTATAATAATAAAAGAAATAACACCATAACATTTCATCTTAATTCTTTTAAAGATACTTTACATTTATTATACTATATTTAGTATTATTATTATTATATAATAGTATATCTTATATGTATTATCACATGAATATACTCGTGAATATACTTATAATATTGTATTGTATATCAGACATCGGCTAACTGCGACCCTCCAAAAATATCTTATGTTAACTCAAATAATTTTATAACAATTATTTCATTCATATACTTTATTATTATGAAATTATGTTTAATTACTTTACCTTTTACTTACTGTATTTGACATTTGTATATTAACTATTTTAATTAGTATTTTAATTTTTGAACTGTAATAGTTGTACTAAAAAAATTTAAAAGAAAAATTTTAATTTCCATTATTACATCGTAATTGGTATAAAGTATTTTATGTTTTTGATTCGTAGCTATTTTACTTTTACAATTATAATCTACAAACTATTAAATCTCACTCAACTCATTATTTTTAAAATTTTAAAATTTTTTTAGATTCTGAATGAAGTGATGGAGTCTATTGGTTTATAATTCAATTTAAATATAAAATACTATATTATTATATACACATTTTAGACAAACATATTAACTCCGTTCAGAATCGTTATTCATAGACAATGATATATATATCATTACATTCAAATTTAACAAATCCATTGTAATAATAACCTATCCTAAAAACGAGGTACACTCGACCCCCTACTGTACAGCAAAGGGAGGCCCACCCGTTCTTTTTTACTATTATAGTATTTTATTTAAAATAAGTTGTGAATATGGACAATCAAACAAATTAATTCATAACAAAATCAGGTATAAATAATTTTATCTAAGCATTAAGTATCAAAATTGCATTTTTATTGAGATTTATTTTAATTTTTCGATCTTTGATGCAAAACTAAAAAAAAAAAAAAAAAAAAATGGCTAGCGTAGGTAAGGTTGGCGACTCCTGATTTATATTACAAACAAAATACCCCGATTTCAGTTTAACGGAACATGCGTCTCGTTTGTGTGGAATAACGATAATAATTCAAAATGATATCGCGCGGATTTGCATTGTGCTCCGCGGTGGCAAATGGCCAAACGCGCGGCGACGTTCCGCTCGTGCAGTAGCATAAAGTTGTATACTCGGACGACCGCTGCGCAGGGGTTCCGACATGTTGTGCGTTCGGAAGTTTGCATAAAAACGACCACAGAGCACCCCCTGGGATGGCCTCACTAAACATAGCCCGGGTAACAATGAGAATTTTGTACGGGTAAAATTAAAATTCGGTTTTTTTTTTTCCTTTCCACCTCCTCCATAGGCTGTAATATATTATATTATATTCTTTGCCCAGCAACGGCATAATTATAATTACACCAAGATTACGTACATGGAAAGCAGTTCACGCTGTGGTGTGTGCAAAAGGACATTGTAATATACTAGTATAAACTACGAGGACACAATGCTACTTCGATAATAATTATCACGAAGAGCACTATCGGTGTCCATTAGTTAGCTGGTGCTAATATGCACTGCAACCCCCGCACGATACGCGTGCATCCATTAAGGCAGAACACAATGCGCGAGGAGGAGTATAATATTATCAGTCAAAAATATACGCACGCGCACCGGACGGAGAAATTAATCATAATTTTACTGACTGTAATATATTACATGCAGGTACCGATTTTCTTCGGAGAAGTATACATAACTATATATATATATATATACATGCTTATATATACCTACGTATTATATTATATAGGTATGTACGGTGTATACAATGTACATTCCGCGACCCGTCTATATACCCGTGGCCGCGGTGGGAGGAGGTCAAACAATGCTCGCACAAGCTGTTTTCTAATCGTTTTGTGACAAATTTGCCGCCATCACTGCTGCCCGCCCGCCCGTCAGCCACTGCTTTTTCTCCCCTGCGGAAAACGTCACGGACCGTGAAATGAAGTCTTGTTCGATATTACCAGCTATGTCATTTATCATTCGTATATGCGCGTGCGGTGTTCGAGAGCAGTTGCGACGAATGACTGCACGGAGGCAGCGGCTGCAGCAGTGTGGAGGCAGCGGGGAAACGGGAAAAATGTGTATAATATACGTATATATTAAATATATAGGAAAACAATATAAATATATAAACGCGAGGGGTGCTACGGCAGATAATGGAATAAGTAAACTGCAATTTCAAAAAAAAAAAAGTCCATTATAAAATACCGGAGCGTGCAGATTTCGAATAGATTGCCGCGCGCGGCAACGCGAATAAAATCGAAATATTATTACCATTATTGTTATGTGGCAAGGATGTGCAGACTCCGTGGAGGGGTGTATACTGTATACTATGTATACCCACTATAATACACTATACTGCAGGTAAAAAAAAGATAGTATAAAACAGTGTATAATTAGTTTTGTCGGGGGATCACTATATAATTAGGTTGTGCGTTTAACATACGTACTTCTCCCTTTTGGTCATTCGGTATCCAAATTTGGGGTAGAGCTAAACGCTCTAACATGAGATCTATATATGTTTTTTAATCTATATGTCTTCAAAAAATAACTGAAATTTCATGGTATTATGACAAATAATGCACTCCATAAAGATCAAATAATTCTAACAGTAAACAAAATAACAACCAGACATTATAAAATAATTCATTCCATATAAACCAAAACTCATTAATCACCCAATGTCACCAATTACTATTCCTAACAATTTACCAAGATGATTTAAAAGAAAATGACCCAAAGACGCTCTTACTTAAAAAAAAACAAAAAAAAATGGAAACTGTTTCCCACTATGAACTCATAAAATTAAATAGGAGTTATACTGTTCGGTTTCCTCCAACAAGTTAATCGAAAATTTTTTATATTTTATATAGTTGTTATCTCATTTACTTATTATGCTTATTTTTATAGATAATAAATAAAGTTTATTTAATAATTATAAAAATAATACCGTTCTAGATGTGTTATTAATT
Source organism: Chaitophorus viminalis (assembly GCA_025469195.1). Taxonomy (NCBI): domain Eukaryota; kingdom Metazoa; phylum Arthropoda; class Insecta; order Hemiptera; family Aphididae; genus Chaitophorus; species Chaitophorus viminalis. The sequence goes on along the minus strand of JAIPRK010000060.1, from coordinate 156,685 downwards.
AGAAAATAATTGTATAAAATACACACATTTAATTGTTTTAGTATGACTAAAATATACATAAGTGAAACTGAACGTTCAGTAGAAATTCCGAGCAGTTATTGCAATAATTAAAAAGAAATAACTTTTTCAACTTGATTTCTTCATATTCTTAAATATGAATATTTTCCAGTGGCTTTTCATTTGATCAATTCCTGAATCTAATTAATATTCATTTTATAGAAATACAACTTCAATATAGTCTTATTCTAACAATTTAATTTTTTGTCCCGCAATTTAGATTGCATTTTTACCATGATCGTTTCAAGGCGGTAAATTTGCTTGTAAATAATCCCTTTTAAAAATAGTTTTTGGCAAAATATCTCGCAATTATATTCTCGTGTAACTTCTTTACTACCAAATATTTATGACTAGATATATTGAGAAGATCGTTTGTAAAATCCGTTCTTGAATCTCGTATTAAAACGATTGCGTATGCAGTGTGTGGAAATCCGGTGAGTGCACTGCGTATGTATAAAATTGCAAATCGTATGGAGGGTGATTGTGTGATTATTGCATGAAGCCAATTTTAATTATAATAGATTTTGTGCCGTCCGAGTAAATTGAGTGTCACGGTAATTTCTGGGTGGGTATATACGTACTATATGTATATACAACACGCTAACGTGTTAATTAAAAATAACGAGGAGGTAAAATTCTTTCTCATTCTATACCCATGCGACATAATATTAGCTCATGAGTGTATTAATATTAAATATAATATTTAAAATAGTAGATAATACGTGTGTATATGTGTTTTTTAATATTCTGCATACGCGGACAATGTGCTCTCCATATTTAATTTTAATTCAATACAATATGCCTTTGTACATTTTTCTAGTTATAAAAATTAAATTAATAAATTAAAGACATTATACTGCTTGTGTATTTGTGTATAAGGTCATGTTATATAATGTAAGTCTAACAGTGAATCACTGGTGTGATTTTTGGTGCATAAATTATTTATTTAATATATTTCTTAATATAATACGTTGATTATTGCAGAATCTCAGTATGATGAGAGCATTTTTCAGATAATATTGATAATATTGTTATAAATATAGGTGTTCCACCAGTACACGAGTATTGCACTCGAGTATAATTTGTCAGTGTACCATATTTCAAGTGATTTTTTTGTCGATAAATATTTTTACTTTTTTTAAGTCCAATACAGGTATATACGTTTATTAAATTAAATGTAAAAAAAAATGTCTCATATATTAAATCCATTTGCATTTATGTATAATATATACAATGAAAGTATAACGCACGTACAATATATAATTCATGGTAAACTCCGTGGAAAACGGTAAGCGTCCAATTTGATTTATTGCCTGTTAAATTGTGTCTGGGTACGTATACTTTTACCTGCAGGAGCTCGAAGAAAAAGATTAGGTTTGTAGTATCTCTAGAGATTTTCCTGTTTTTTTTTTCTGTAAAACAAAAAGTAGTTTACACGAATTACATTTAGGTATAGTACACGTAAATATAGACCTGCAGCAGACTAGAGGGATAAAAATATAAAAAAAAATCATAAATATAAACATAATAAAAAAAGTACGAATTTATTTGCTCCAATAAGTACCTAGTTTAATGATTGAAAGACATGGCTACGATTATAATCATATAATTGTATTTTAAAATGTTAAGTAAATAATACTTACTAATAATAGTTATACTGTACGTTATGCACCCTTGCATTATATTGTTTATTGAACTTATTTTATTTTTTGTTAAATCAGAACAGTTTTAAAAAATTGTATCTTCGATTAAATATCATAGTTTAGAATGGTGTTTAAATGTAACTCTATGTATTATTTACGATTTTTTATCGAACTCGTGTGTGCCTACATCATAACTAGGTACTTACATATTTTATAAAAAATTCTTAATATTTTTCTCGTATACTTGTAAAACATAAAATAAATAGCTTAATGTTTCTGATTTAAATAATTAACTATAAAATTAAATTATATACTATAAGATTTACTAAGAATATGAATTGTTATTGATTTTAGGAATAGAATAATATACGTAGACATTAACTCGGAGATTAATTTATTATTAATTTTGTAAATAAAGTTAATCCGTGTAGGTAATAAGGGTAATAATGATGCATTAATGTATTTTTGCACTAGTATTTTTCGAAGTTTAAATTAATATACATAATTATTATTTAACGCTCTGAACATTATGGAACTCGACTGATATTACGTCGGAATATTCAGTGATTTGATTAAAATCTTATATGGTCCAATGATTAATCTATTTTATTTTTATATCATTGGTCTTTAAATGGTTATATCAAGTATTCCGATTGAAATACGATAATTTATTAAAATATAAAAAAAAAAAAAAAAAAAAAACAATTAATTATAATTAAAAATATTGTACAAATAGTATATTATAATAATAATAATTTTTATTATGTATTATATTATTCTTTTGCAAGCAATGAATACAAACTATTTAGAATATTGCATATTATTTGATAATCAAAATATTAAAATTGTTTTGGATATTATTCTTTCTTTGTGGTCATGATTCATGATATCAATTAACCGTGAGTATAAACTGATTCAAAAATGTATCATGTAATAAAAATAAATGAAGTGCGAGACTTAGGGGAGATACGAGTGTTGCCATCCGATGTTAAGCTTATCCCGATGAGACATGGTTTTTATTTGATAAAAGCCACTTTAATTTCAGTCAAAACACTATTCTACTCATAAGTTAAGATCGATGTAATACAAGTGGGAATTTATGTCTTAAAATTTAAAACTGTCAATATTTGAATGAATTTTCAATTTCTTCAATTTTCATCTTTAAACTGTGTAGAAAAAAAAATTGATTGAACAACATTTTCTAAAATAAAACACCGACAGAACGACATTTAAGATTTTTTTGAGTTTTTTCTGTTCTTTTCTATATGCTTATGAAATTTATTGAGAAAATCGAAAAATCACCTGTCTAAAATACCATTTGTGTTTCAATTCTAATCTAAAGAGTATGCATTAAAAAACTTTTGGTATAGATTCACTAACTTCACACAATCACACTTTATTCACACTTTGAAAAATGTGTGCTGAAGTTCATAAGTATTGGTTTTACAATATTTATATTTTCCGCGCCTCAGAATCTTAAATTTACTATCGCAATGATATAATTTCAATCATGAGATAAACTTAATGTGATTTTCGCTGTACTTTTGTATAACTAAATGAAATAAAACGTATTTTTAAATCATCTTCCTTGCCTAAATATTGGCGTTCTCAGTCAATATAGTATGTATAATATGAACACATATTATTTAATAGGTCTGTGATAATGATGAAATATATTTAAAATATTGGAGAATGAACTATATACGTAAGTTTCAAAAAGGTTCCGACTCACTTTTTGACCAATTCGGATTAACAACGGCTGTCGTACTTGTGTACACTCGAGTGTCTAGTGTTTTGCAGTACTTCTGAAATTCCAATTCAACACGTTCTAATTTGTATGACATATTTTTACCCATCGGGGTCATCATATTGTAGTCATTTGTTGGCCATTGTTGTTTTAATTATTGTTGTAGGTATGCTCATTTAAAATGAGTATGTTTATATGAGTGTATATATGCAGAATATGAAAAGGTTCTGAATACAAAACCAGAATGGTCTCTTCATAATATTCAAATCATTGGTTCGTTAAAAAACACGACACAAAGATGTCGAAAAAAATATCATAAAACTTTTCGTGATTTTAACCTTGCAATAAGTTTTATATTGCGTGAGAAACTGAGAAACTATAAGCGATTTTTGACCGTTAGGTCTCGATAAAGTTTATGTTTATAACAAATTCATATTTTATATGTATTATTCGACTACCGGAAGATAATCAAATTTAGTTTCTTAGAAACCTGAAAATTCGAAATTAAAAGCAAATCTATAATATTCTATAACTTAAAACAAACAAGACTGCAGTTTTTTTTCAAGTGTTAAGAAATATTTAAATTCTTGTATTTATTGACCCTAGAAATTTAGCTTAACGATATTAGTATATTAATTACCTGTACTTTGTTCATTTTAACATATTTTGGTACTGCACGTGCATACTTCATACTAGTATAATGTGTGCGTTCTACAATAGGCGTATTTAAGACTTTTTCCATGGGAGGAGGGGGAAATCTACTAACTAATTTATTATTCTAGTAACCAAATATTTATATTATTTTTAGCTTCAAGCTATAAATTATTATGTAGTTCAATCGAAATAATTAAAATAAGTATAAAATAATTATATCAATCGTATTTTTAAAAATTTTAAGCAATTATGGGTGATAAATCAATTGGAATAAAAGTAATAGAATTGAAAAATAGTTATAACAAAAATAATCTCACCGGGGGGTCTAACTATTTACAATGAATGAACTATGATTTATCATTAGTACAAGAGTCTATGTTTTTGATATATTTTCATTAAATTTAACTTAAAATTAAACGTATTCATTTATTACAATTTAGTTAAAACCGGTTAAAAAAATGTTTTAAATAGTTATTTAAAAAAAAATCCCCCTTGGAATTTATCAGTGTAATATTATATACTTGTAGGTATTAATAATATACTGCTCTATATACTCAAACATTGTTTGTAGTGGCTTCTTATACTTCAATATTTTGGTAAAATTTTAGTTTTAGTGATTATATTAGTTTTGAAACAACTATCAATAAAATATAATAAATGCTCATTCTTCAATTTTTTTTTTTTTTTCAATAGGTAATCTCTACTGTTCTAGTTATTATTGAGAACTTTTGAATAAATATAAATACGAGAAAATATTGTCCTCAAATATATGCATCTATACAGTTAAAATATTAAAATATAGGTTCTAAATATATAATTTTCAGTGGTGGATTGTATTAAAAAATTAAAATCATTAGAAAGTATACTTGTAAATAATATTTTTAAAGTATAATAAAATTATTTTATAATATTTTCAAGAAAAATTAGGCATTGCTAGGTATTAAGTTTTTTGTGCCGAAAATAATTTATTTGAAAATAAACAAATAAATGTGAAATAAACCAATATAGTGTCATATCTAATTTTTCTAATTTTTCACCTGCGATAACGATGACATTTTAATTAATTTCCATTTAATAATTCAAACTTTTATAATAATATAAACAAATCATTGTAATTATATATTATTAATGAGCTACAACATATTTTGTTTAATAACTTATTAATAAAAATATTTGAAATTAAAATCCTAGAGTTTAAATTTATAGAAATACGTCATTTTATAAAAATATATTAGATAAAATAATAGGTACAGTAATAATGGTATTGTATAATTAATAGCCATTTGACTTTCATATAGGTATAATTATAGTAACTTAAAAAAAGAGAAATAGTTTGTACTTATTATAATGGTAACAATATAAAGTTTTTTATGGTATACATAAGACTTTTATTACATTTATGAATGTGTTTTATAGAGAAATGAGATTTATTTTTTTTAATTTAAGTTTGAAACAACTTTGGAGTACCTACAAGAGTCTTTATTTTATTGTTGATAGAATGTATATAATCTTAAGAAGTACCTAGCCTATAAGGTTCATATCATTTTTTTTTTTTTAGTGTTTAATATTAATGCTGAGAGTTTTTTTTTTACGTTTTTAGCATACTTACCTCAAAGGCTAACCTAAGTAATTGAAATAACCTGTTTATTATTATTAATATAGATATTTCTTAAAGTAATTTATTAATTAAGTATCAGCATTTCTACGGGGAATAGGAATCGATAGTAACGAAGACTGAAAATACCAACCACCGGGAAAAAAAAATATGTACTCAGTATTTTGAAAAACTCGACTTAAGAACTCCAAGGATGCTATGATTAACTATAGCGTGAAACATGCGATGTACGTCTTCAATGAGTACATTAAAGAAAATCGCAAATTTAAGTATTTTTCGCATACACTTCCCGTTATTCCGTTTATATTGTTTTGGAATTTCGCGGAAAAATTGTCCGGATGAACAACTCCTCGGAACGTATAGCAAACTCAGTTTATTTTTAACTTAAAACGTTTCTTGTGGTAGCTTTTACTTAATAAAATTTGCTTTCAAAGATTCAAAATCATTTCGTTGCTATGCACAAAATCATTATTACAAAAAGCGGTTAGGTTATAAAATATGATACAGACAATATTATACAGTTATTATGTTATTAATTTTAACATTAATGTATATTACGTTGTTTGAGGTAAATTTATTTAAAAGAAAAAAACTAATAATAAAAATAAGACCCCGCAGTGGCTTATGATAGTATTATTATTATACTTTCGTCGCAGATAAAACTCCGAGTAAATGGTATACCGAAAATATGCATAATAATAGCGTTCATATAAGAAAAACCACACGTTATATTTTCCACTATATGCATGAAGTCGCGTTCGCAGCGTTTGCTTCTCATTGTTCTCATTGCAGCTTACGAAGAGCTTGTACTTTAAATAGATAATTAATACAATAACACTCTGTGCTAGCGCACAGCAACACGCATTGCACGGTGTAACGTATTGGGATTGTATACCCCTGTAATTGTGCGGTCAAATGAAAAGTTCTGTTCTCGGTTCTGTTAGAGTCTAGAATGATGTGGTGGTCGTGTAACGAGGCCCTGCCGAGAAATGAGTTTGCGCCGGTCGCAGTGAGAAAGAATACACGTAAACGTAACCTTAATTTTCAATAGGAAGGGTACCGAAATTAATTAAGGATGGTTTGGCCGTATTAAGGGCGGTGGAAGAAACGAGGGGTTTGTGTATAAAAGTGATGGACATGTTGACTGGCAACCGCAAGAGGGAGGTGAACCGGTACTATATAGGTAGTGGAGAAAAGTTGTAGACCTGTGTATGTATACATACTCTTTATGTATATGAGTGTGTGTATTTGTGTTAACCGGTGTACAATACATAACGAAATACAGAAAATGACTTGCGTATCGTCATAATGAGAAATCGTTAAATTGCACATGATAATAGTATGTACCTATATAATGTTATACAGCAGTGAAAAATATTATCTGGAAATTGGTTGGACGGTTGATATTCAGTTATAATATTCATTACTCATTATATATTATTTCACTGTTTTTGACCGCAACGCTGTTATTAAAATAAAAATTTTGGCTACAAACAGTATTTTTTTGGAAACCAAAAAACGACATTTTGTATTAATTAGATAATACTACGTATTTAGTCGGGTTGTAATAACTCAAAACTGAAAGGTTATAATGAAACGTACATCTTTTAGATTAGTAGGGTTATGTTAAAAAGCAATTAATTGGAGGTGAAAGTTCATGATTTGTGCTGTAAGTAATTTTGTTAAATATTATAAACGTTAAACTTGACAAAAATATTAAATTTTTGTAAGGGAATCAGTAGCACCACTCGACAATTTTAAGTGTAAAATATAAAAAGAAGAAATATCTTGACCCCCTTGGTTTGAGTATTTTTAGAGGATCATCGGAGAAACTGAGAGAAGAAAAATATTTAATTAGTACCTAGGTTAAAGTGATTCTTCAGTTTTTTATGGAGAGAATATTTTAGGTAAGTTGACGTAATGTTTGTGTTTACGATTTCTGTAAAGATTATTATTCGTTAAATTATAGTAACAATTATATTTAAAATGTAAAATTTTAATTTTAATACTACCTAATGAAATCATAATGGGACCGTCATGAAATCAAGCGTTATTAATTATTTCAATTCAACGGCATGAATCATGTGAATTCTAAATAATAATAAAAAAAAATTACCAAGATAAATCTGTTCATCATTGATTTAAGAAAACGATCGAAATGAGACCGTATACATACCTTTGTCATACTGCATACAGTTTGACGGGAAACAAATACACGGATGGTGGCTAATGGCCCTTTATAATATGGTTTAGTGACTCAGAAGTATTATTATGACATAAGGGATTGTGACTGTGCTGTAGTTTTTAGAAAAATATTAACCGTCTCGCCGTTGTTTGCTCGTACCTATATATACCGTTTCTACAAGGTTGGTAATTGCGGATAATCGTCTTTTGTCGAAACCTTGTTTTCGGTATTATTTTGTAAATCGTTTTTCGTTCGTCCGCTTCTGTCGGATGGTCATCCTCCCTCAATCAGGGGTATACACACAAGGGAATATAAGAGAGGTATATCCTATAGTATTTTTTTTTTCAATTAGGTTCAGTGTAATAAAATTTAGTATAATTGACAGGAATGAAATAAACACGTATGTACTACGAAAATAATAAATTGAAAAATATTTCACTTTTTATTCAAACTGTACCAGCTGATTAGACTTCAAAATAATTTCAAACTATGAAACATTAATGCCTTTTTTTATATACAGACCTCGGTGGCATCACCAACCACCCCAGGGACCCAGTTCATTGATAGTACCCTGTAACACACGGTTATGAATTCCCTTCTACGTATACGTCGGTACATAACTCGGATCCGCACCGTTTATTCACGAGGTATTCACACCAAAAACTGTAAAGGTATTACATACTTCATTGGTGACTCTCCATATACATTATACGTACTGCTTGATGTTCTGCGTATATTACATTGCAACTGTATGATGTTGTTATCTCGAGTATTATTGGAATCGTGCGGGCAATAAAACAAATTACGACCGCCCCCTCCCCCGGGATTACATTATTGTTATTACAGCTGGGCTGTATACATTATATACGGTAAAATATTATACGGTCTTGGAAGAAAAGCATGGTGTACGCAACGTAGGGCGCGTATCATTCGATCTCGGACTCAGCGGTGGTGAAATGAATTGGTCTCGGACACGCGGCGTATTCATACATATATATATATATATATATATGTGTGTATATAGATATACCTGTACCGGAGAAGGAAGAGGAAAGTGCACCCCGGGGATGGTCGTCGTTGGACAGTGGTGGAGAGGTGAAAAAGTTCTTGAAATTACGCTGACGTATATACCGTCCAGGGTCGTCCCCGGAGAGCCGTTGCCGGTGAAAAACAGGCAATTTTTCCCGTGGTTTGCCCTATACCCGGCTACCGACTCTCCTTGACATTGACGGGACCCTGTGAGGAAACTCCCCGGGGGGGTCAGCGGATGTGAGGGGTGAGCGGAAACCGGGAAAAAAACGGCAAAGTTTCCGGACATTAAACGTCAGAACCCGTCGTCGTTACTGTACATAATATGCCGCACACGCTGCTGCAACCATTGTCTGTCAGCCACGTATATTACGTATTTTACGTCATATACATTTACGTATAGACCGTTTATATTTTCATTAAAAACAAAAAAAAAAAAAAAAAACCGAGGAAGAGGAAAAAAAAATACTACAAACTTTCAACGTCCGTCGGTGATGGCCCTGATGGTGGTGCACGTCCGTGGTCAGTTTCTGACGATTGCCACGGTCGTCGTCCTGCGATCGACTGCGTGCTCTTTCGACTAAACGTCTGCTCGAACTCCGTAAAGTTCTGACAGCTAATTGCATTTTTTGCTTCTATCTGCACAAACGACGGTTCCTCTCGTGTATATTCAACCCGGTCCAATGGTTCTCGTCTGTCGTTCTCGCCGACGGGTCACGTGTACACGAATATATCACGCAATATATTATATCCTGCACAGAAAAATCTACCCGGCCTGCTGCCCGGGGGACACGATGAATTTATAGTACACTGTTATATAGTACACTGCGGTGCTTATGGCACTTATGGCCGACACTTTTTGTTTTACTGATTAAAAAAACTGTACGCAGGTAAATATTATACCTCGCACGCGCACCGGTTGACCCGTGAAAAGTAACGTTCGCCGTTTACGTTTTTTTCGCACACACGTTACGACCGAAACCGTGGTTATGCTGGTGGAGATAACTTGACTACTCACGAGTGGGTATCTCTCGACTATATGCGCCCGCACACAAATTGACGGCAAATGTTCGTTAGTCAACGGACGATGGTATAAGCACTTGTGGTATTTGCTGACTAGGAGAAACAACAGTAATAATAATAATTAAGCGTCCGTATTATATTATAATATATTATTATATATTACTATACGTACTTCACCGTACGTGCGTTGTGCGCATGACGACTTTAACGAATATATTGTCCTATATAACAATAGCGTGTATTGTATATAACTAAACGAGCGTAGCAGAATGCAGTAGTTTTATTCGCAAACGTATACACGACCAAAGTCAATTCGAAACGTTTGCACTGCAGAGAAGTATATTTTTCAACGGATCTGGTTTGAATACACTTTCTGATTATTTTGGATCATGTCATTGGATATCATGATATTTTTCCAAACCCGCACGAATATCGATCTATATTTTGACCTTTTTTTTTTTTTCTACGCACTACACATCCATATGTAATCATAATTAATATATATAAAATTAGTATTTAAGCGATTTTTTCCTCTTACCCACCTTGGTAAAAATGATAGGCGTATTTAAGGGACGAAGGGGGTATATTGTTAGGGTTGCTTTCATTTAGCCCAAGGCCCAAGTCCCATTCCGTGTTCCCTCGTGGTTGCCATGAAGTGTTTTCAAAAAACGCTCTGTATGGGCTCAGACGACAACGATGGGTTACTGACCGAGCAAATCTGCTGTAGCAATATTCAAATTTGTATTTGGTCGAACTTATTACTTAATATAATAAATTATAACAATTTAGATACGTTATAACTGTTAAATGCATGTTATACTCAAAACTTTGTAAATGTTTATTTTAATTTTTAATTTTGTTACTCCAGTATTGTACTTATTAAGAAACTCGCACAGGACAATAAATAATACAAATTGGAACTTTGACATTATTTGAGGCCATAATTATTTATACATTCTCTCTGAACTAAAAGTCTATAGCGCATGCACCTATTATGGTTATGCCACGTCAAAGTTTGAGTGCTCTCATCCGTAAAAAAGTGAAATCTGGTTCAGCATGCACATTGATTTATACATTTACATATTATATATAGGTATATGTATACCTACCTACCTATAGGTATATACTTATAGTGCATGTAAGTGTTTGATAACACTTTTTGACTTCTCGTATAGCTTGTGTGCGTATATAATAATATATAATATAAAATATATTATTAGTAGCGTTATTTATTTTATCCCAAATATTTATTTGGCTGTTTCTGTAAAAGTCAGTGTTTGTGTTTGAATAATAAGCATTATACGCGTATGTACATATATTACGTTTGTTCTGGAATTGAAATTTCGTGTTGATACACGTCGTTTTATTCTTTTGTGTGGTCCTCGGTAGATGTTTGACAGTTATTGTGTGCAATAAGGCCCCAAGAAGTCAAATGTATTCAAAAGGAATAATACTGCAGAAAATATCGCGTTTTGTAGCATAAACATAGGGCTTCCATCATTGTCAATGGTACACCGTGTGGTGTAATTCTTTTAAACAGACTACCCCGAGAACTTTATATTTATGACTCGAATTTCGTTTCTGATACGCCTCGCGTATGTATTCATGTATGTATACGAATAAAGTAATCACCGTGCGGGATCTATCCGGAACCCAGTGCACGAGCTATATCATTATACATTATACGTGTTAGGAAAAATAAAAATAAAATATATTACGTATACTATATTATACGTGTACTTCTCTTTCTCTTTCTCTCCATTTCTCATTTCTCATAATGGTACATTCTACCTTTTTAAGGTGAGAAAATTACTATCGATATAGATTAATTTATACACATTACACTTATATATACCTAGGTACATATATATATTACCTTGTAAATTACGTATATTCGTTTATAATAACAAAATATTGGTTATTTAAAAAAAAAAAAAAACTTCTATTCCGTGTGTACCGAGTTTTTATACACCCATATATACGTCGTATAGAATATCATTTTATATTTACTTCAAGCTATTATTCGTTGTAGGTTATTTTATTTACCTACTGCACGCCTATGCAGAACACTAGCAAAAACGAATTTCGTCGTATTTTAATTCATTTTTTCAATATGGTTCAGAAATGTTATTCGTTCAAGTGTACTTGGTGGATTAAGGGTCGGCCAAATAAAGCATAGACTCGGTCCGGTGAAATTTTTTTTTTTTTTTACTAGATATTGTCACAAATAAATTTGTATATTATATCCACTTTCTCTCATAACTGAAATGTATTATTACTTCCAATATGTCGTAACTGAATCCTGGGTATGTTCAGTATCATATTCTACATTTATTTATTGTTCAATTTATATTGTGCCAAGTATAAGAATCTTCGAATGCTCATTGTTATTAAATCTTAAATTTCTTAGATACAATAATAGTATTTTAAATATTTTTGAAGTTTCACTTATGTCAAAATATATTTTTGTATAAAATGACTAATCAGGTTACTGTGGTAACGATAGAAAAAAATAACTTGAAATGTTTGATAATATGCTTCCGAAGACATTCTGCTTCATACTTGATCGTTGCCTCTACATTTGGGCTCTTGATTCTTCACCGACATTCAAATGATTTCAGTATAGGTACCATTTCTAAAAGCTATTTGTTTCCAAATAGTTACACGATTCGTTGAAAACATGATGAGCTCACTGTTAAACTTTGTATTTTTTAATACTTACTTGGTTTTCGTCAAACGAAACTTTTGTTAAAGATATAATTTTTTGTAGTTGTCATCTCGTTTGCATGCAATTAAATTGTTATGGCTTTCATTGGAGAAAATGTGATCAGCTGACCGTGGTATTGCTTTGCAGTTATCGTGATCAGACGGCTTTGAAGTCGTAACAGGTATACATGAGATACACAATGTATTTTATAAGTGCTGTATTGTGTTGTTTATAATATATATTATTATAGATATTCGCAGTATCGCAAGAATCCTCTCCAACATAATGAAATTGTTCTACTCTGCACACTTTTAAACGCCGCCGATTCGCCGTGTTTCCGCTCCGACGGTGACTAAATCAATTACCGCATATATTTTTCAACAATATAATCGCATTTCGGTCGGAAATAACGTTTGCAATTTTAATGGACCATAGCGGTGCTGCCGTCGCTGCACGCTGGTTTGTTTGTTCTGTGAACGCTTTGCCGGAATTAAAAAATACCTCGGCGCTATACACAATAATATTCTGTAGGTATCTTTATATACATAAATCGTTATCAATAATATCTTTGATCGTGATTTTCGTCGCGTCGTCATCATCGTCTCATTGAATCCCTCGTTAACGTCGAGCGTGGATGTAAAACGCCGTTCTAGAAAAGAAATTAAATATTTAATCGGAAAAAAAAATGATTTTTCCAGCGCGCATTTACCTATACGTTTATCATTTTAAGGAGTTGAAAATGACAGTCAAAAATCGAGTAGATTTAATTTAATTAATCCCCTCTCTTTCTCTCTCTATTTTTATATCCATCTCGTTATCTCTTCGTAAATTCATGGTAACCATGGCTGTTTGTGCCAAACCAAAATACCATCACCACTAATTGTGTTTATATTATATTGAATTAAATTAATTAAATTAATTATCATATCGTTTTAGTTTATATAATATTTAGTTTGATTCGAAACTCGTATACATATAAGCGTAATACTTGTGCATTATTGATAATGTATATTTTTGAAAGGAAAATTCAAAATATAGCGTTTACGATACTTATGTAGAACGGAATTGTACATATAGAACTCTGTCGCTGGATTTAATTAATTACCGAAATGACTTTATAAAGTTAAATTTTCTTTAATCAAGAAAATTAACACACCATAGTTGGTGTTTTAATTTCCTTTTTTAAATTTTCCTCACATATTGTTTTTGGTTAAAAACACGTCCCTCGGGCTTAAAGATTAAACCCTCTGATCGAAAAGTTTCCTTGATCATTGCTGAAATTGATGCATTTCTGAAATATTCTTGATTTAAATTCATTAATACATTTAAATATACTGTTTGAAGTTATAACAAAAAATGTTACACCTTGATGTGTTACTAGTTATTACATTAAAAATTCACCACACACACTGTAAATATCTGTATAATATGCGAGGGTAATAATCTTTGTTCAATAATAATTTTCAAATAAGTCTGTTTTTATTTTTATATAGTTACTATACTTCATAATATATGATGCTACAATCGATTAATCGAAACAATCGAACAGCCATATATACACCTATATAAAATTTAAAAAAGTTCATAAAAACTCATAAATAAAATTTCAAAAATTGGATATTTATATTGAAATAATGATATCGTATACAATTTTCATATTTAGTGAATTTATAGCCCTTAAATTAATTGAATATTAAACATGTAATGTTCCTGAACCTGTTATTTGTATAAACTCAAAAATGGTTACATTTTAATTGTGTTTGAATTCTAGGAAATGTGTGATGTTTTTAACGTTTATAAATTCGTTATTAATCTCCGCGCAGAATGAAAATGTGTATGTGTATGTTAGAATAATATATATATGCTATACAAGCAACCTACGTACAGTTCTATGATGCTTGTATAAGATTACGAAATATATGTTCCTTTGATATTTCACTTTATAGAATTACTGATTGAAATACTTCGACCAAAAATATAACTTAAACTATGCTTTGCTAAATACTTTTATCGACAGTGTGTCAGTGTGGGGGAATGAGATGTCTGAGCAAAAAATTATGGAATAGCAAAGAGCATTTAAATTGAACCTGTATTTTCTTTAACCAATAATGAAGATATAGATGTAGGCTTGAGCCTTGAGTTCACATTTAAGACAAATTTTGTTTTATATTTTTTTTTAACTTATTCTTGCCACGTTTATTAACAAAATCGGCTGAAAGTATATTTATTTTTGTACAAATATGTTCGTATAAGCGATTACAAAGTAGATGATGCACTCGCGTAATGTTTTCACTGTGTTATAATATAATATATTATGTAAATTAAGCGCTTCCGGATAAATAGAAAATATCATCTTCGCGGTTTATCTTCCGAGAAGTACCTACTCTCGCTCTCATAACCCGCACTCATCCCCTGCGCCATCATCGATAATACGTCTGGAATTACATTATATTCTAAGCTTAACAATATTTCTATACGATCGTTACCGATAAGTGGTGGTAACTACAATGATGGTCATCAGAGTATATGATTATAACAGCAGTGTTGTAGCCTGTAGGGTGGCACTAGTTTATATAATATGTAATATATGTACATAGGTAACATTATATACCACGCGATAGAAGTGATGGTAAAACGGGTGTATATACATACATATACTTACATATATGTAAGTATAATATTATAGCCATGGTAATGCGTGTATAAACATATATAATAATATATATTATAATTTATCTTGCGTATACCTACCTGTGTAATGTTCACATTATGCGCGCGTTCGCATCCGCGGTTGACCTGTCCGCGTCTCCAGAGATGCCGAACGGATGTGCTGGCAACGGAACTGGCGAGTTCGATACTATTATTATAATACCATTATATCATAGGTACATATTGTATATAGTTTCTTGTCCTTTACGGTGTAACGCATTGGACGAGGGGGACGGTCGGGCTGTATATAGGGTTAGTGCGTGCGGCTGAGGGGGTTGCGTTTCGACAACGACGTGGTACAATATTATAGCCGCCGAGAATCGTTATTATTACTACTACAACAGCCATAGTATACCTACATACACCATGTACTATACTACAACTATATAGTTTTGTTATTATTATTATCGTAGTTATAATATTATTGTCACGCGTGCGTGCTCACGCCGATCGTCGCAGAAACGCTCGAATGTACTGTGTGTGTGTGTGTGTGTGTGTGTGTGTGCACTTCGTCGTCGCGAGAGAGTTTTTACGAGCGGTTCACAGGGACACTGTGGCGCGTGAACAATACGAGAAGGCCGCAAAGTTTTGTCGGGGAGAGTTGCAGGCGGTGGAATCGCGTCGGTTGGCACCTTCGGGATGCGATCGTAAATTACGTTCCCATTGTACACGCACGCAAGCGCCGCCGCTGCTGCCGACGGTATATAGAAATCACGCGGGACCCGTGGTTGTTGCCGGGGTCAAAAGTCACGTTTGCTAAACATTTTCGACGACTGCCGCAGTGCACCCGCCCGTTCATCTTCGCACAGGATCACCTGTGATAACATATTAATACATACTAATACATCATTATATTATGCACTGATAGTTCCGCGTAAATCGTGCTGAACCAGATTGCAGTCTGTTTTCTGTGGCTCCGCGTTGTAATAACTTCGCTGCTCGTCAAAAGTAGGAGGGAATGTTCGCTGACAGAGTTGTATCGAACTAAGTAAAATGTTTCTTAATCTATGTGATTCGGTCACATCAAAGGCTATCTTTATGTGATCACGGGGAAAGGAGGGGGGATGAAGTACTTGTAATCAAAAATTTAATTTTAGTATATCGAGTTAAAAAAAAAAATCTCTCTAATTTTAACGATTTTGGTGGAAACTTATGGAACTAAGTAGTTAGGAGGCTATAATGATTTTACATTAAATTAAACGGGTTACGTTACAAAGAAGTTTAAGAAACACTTATCTGATAGATACATTGCTACCTTATATCTGCAGGTTAAAGTTCAATTGGCTGACAAATAATGGGCTAGATTGGGTTCATTATAAATTGTTAACTTTTAATGTTCTAAGCCTCTAAGTAAATAATTTATTGATATATAAAATTATATGAATAATATAAATAATATTCATGAAAAACACATGATTAGCAATATGAAAAGAGATGCCATAAAAATATTATAGAAATGCTTTCAAACATTTTTGGTATGCTAATGGTATGATCAAATATAAGTTATACGGCTTTTAGAAAGATTGAAATTATACGTTATCTTATATTAACACATCAAGCGGCATCAAAAATACGTCAGTTCATGTTTTATGGACGTACCTAATATCTTCTTTTATTTTGGTGGTTTTTACAATATCGGTATAATGAAACGGTATCTTTATGTTCGGATGATTATATGTTTGCAACTGAGCCATTCTCGTTGCCGACACATCGCCTATAGTGCGCACAACTCGTGAAGTCCTGCCGACTTTTCTTCAAGCGACTATTTTTTTTCAATCATGTCGACGTCACATCGCGTCGCGTTGTTCTAGTGAGAGTACGGCCTTAAAGTTTCTTGACTAATGTTTACACTGTTTTCAACACTGTTATGAGACACTAAGGGTTGGATATCTCTAAGACTAGAAAAATGTATATTTATTTGAACAACTATAAGATTTTTATTACCTAAAGGGCATATAAATTATATTTGAATGCATGCACCTGATCGACTATTGCGTTGAACAATGGTGGTCCAAATGATAGATGGAATTAACATATATGAACATATTCGATATCATTAAAAATACTTAAAAGTTGACTGTTGACGTCGTGGGATGTCTCTCCCTCAGTCATATAATATTATAGGCACTCGATATTTAAAACGATATTTGGCCAATATCAGAAAAGTATTGGGCTTGCATATCATGCTAACCGCAACAGAGCAGAACCATGTTTACATGTCGTCCGATTAACGTACTTAGTATACGACACGTCACATGTGTACCTTCGTAACTTAACACATCAAATGATTTGGATATTTTTGGTTTTATATTTTTCATGTATCGCGAAAACCAATTGTAATGTCATAATATTATGTTTTAGATAAATGGATTTTCGGTTCTTCGGAAAATTGTCTACAATCTATACTGATCGGCGATGTATTGGGTGCATTATTGCAGCACATAAGCTTTTGACGCGTTGTAATATAATATATCTATATTTTCGTCGTATCGAATACATCCATTATCACTAGTGACTATAGGTTTTATATAACTATTATAATAATCATGACCACTTGATAGTAATTTTGTGCGAATTATCAAAAAATAAATGTTTACAGTTACGACGGTACGCGAATTGTTTAATCGAATTTTAACGCGAAAACACGTTTTTAATATTTGTTTTCGTGAAACCTCTGAAAGTTTTAAGAACTGAAACTTTTCAGAGCTTTTTATATAGTAATTTTATATTTCTGTACTCAGTATTAATTAGGTTGTGTACTTAATTTAATCAACAGACAATATTAATTACTTTTTAAATACATTTTGAACAAATTTCTGTAAAAATTAAATTATGTTATTAAAATTCATAAATATACATTATTATTTTAACGCATCTATGTGATGTTTAAAATAAATAATTACGATATTTCTTCAAACTTCGGGATTTCAAAGTGGATGCATTTTGTTATATTTCACTAGTTTTAATTGAAATATTTTGTCGTAATTTTATTTTTGGATTGTGAGACTATATTACTTGTAATTAGAATGCGTCGATTCGTTATAAAAAACAAAACTCATCGATATCAATTTTACTCATTCAAAATGTGTCGAAATTTGTAGCAAATCAAGATGGATGTGATTCGTCTGTAATAAATTATGATAAATAATACATTCTTTTCCTATTACATGGGGCGTTGATGTCGTGTGATGTATCTGACATTCAATATAATAATAACTGTTGCACAATTCTTATAGAATTCCCGCAAAAATAAAAAACAGAAATAATATTGAATAACAAGAATAGTAATATATTATCGTAAATGTTTCGATTTTTCTGGCGTAAAACGATGAACAAAATCTACCAATATTAAAAATTTCAACATTTGCGAGTCGTTTTTCATAGAAGTTAAAGGTAAACTAAATCATTAGAACTCGGTTTTAATCATAAAAAAATACGTCTTGGTGAAATTCTGATTAAGACGTATTTATTTTTAAATGGAGTTTTTTTTAACTTAGCCTTATGTTTTGTGTGAAGACTGATATTTTTCGGATCGTTCGGTTAAACTTATCAGAAAGACTATACCTATTGTCGGTTTTTTTTTGTATTATTTGTGTTTGTACGCACGTGTCCATTATGACGAGTTTTTAAAACCTGAAAAAGTTTAATCTCCGGGTTTACAATGTTATATGTCAAAACAGGTCTTGTGCCATTAATTCGCTTTCATTGTGATCATTTACAGGTTAAACAGAAAACTGTCGGGCGGTGAAATAGAAGATACACGTTCACGTTTTAAATGCAAATTTTTCGCCTCCTCTCGATAGCCGTTGTTCATCATTTTTTTCTTTTCATTCTATTCGAGATTCGGGTACATACGAGTTGTCACAGCAGTGTTACGACGAAATACGAAAATGGATTTGTTTGAAAGTTCAACATAATATAATGGGCAGAAAAAAAAATAATTATAAACACAAACATTTTACACGAAAGTTTTTAATCGAATTTAAGACGAAAACGTGGCAATTCTTTGTCGATTGCGAGCTTGTTGTTTGTTGTTATAGTCATTTAAACCGAGGATATATAGTACTGGATCTCCTAGATTTTTAATTGAATTCAAATAATAAAATTAATTTTACATTTATTTTATATTCTATATTTTCTAGATTCTAATTGCTATACACTTTTATAAAACCAACAAAACAGAAACATAATAAATTATGTATCTGTGCAATATAATATTCAACAACATTTTGATAAAACCGAAATAGAAATTCTTGAAAAACTTAGATGTTTACTTAGATGTTTAAAAATTCTATAATTATTGTAATAAGTCAATAAAAAATATTTTAACAGCCTTTGTTTTACGCAAAAGAGAAAAAAAATATATGAACAATAATAAATAAATTCACATAATATATTGTACTTACATTAAATTGTTGCTTTTGACGTGATAAAATATTGCTCATTTAACTGTCGAGCTATTATAATGTTGTGTAGTAATAGCTATATATAAAAAAAAATGTCGCTCACTACTGTAGTACTATGATACTACTTACTAGTATTGTACATAAGCCGTAAACGTTCGACATGTATACACATATGTATATATATATATATATATACTGTGGGTATACAAAACAAAAAACTTATCATAGTTTTTACCTTGAGCTTCACGTTGAATTAAACGTGACATATCTTGTCATATCTTGTGTTTATTTATTTTTTTATTTTTTTGATAAAGTCTTGACATTTTAGTTTTTGCACAAAACGTAAAGTGACCGTCAAGTTTAGAGTTACTGAATACCGTAATTGTGGCATATAGTTTTAAACAATGTAAAATTAGTTTCCGCTTCATACGGTTATTACATTGCAACGCAAACCCTACCAATATAAATTATGATTGTTATTATGTTTAGTAATCCTCGTTTAGGTTTAGTTAGAACTGGAAATATATAAATAAATAAAATAAACCTAATACAACTCGCGGATGTATGCTAATGTATTAATATAATTTATCAAGTGCATCGGATGTATAGAATAAGAAGTATAAAAACGTTTGTGATTTTTAGTCAAATTTAAATTTAATGCGTGCTTATATACTACATGCAAATTACACAGTGTTCATATAGTTATTTCGATTATGGCACATCATAATGTTTATTTAACGTCTGTTTTTTTCTCATTATTTATTTTAATGTTAAATCTAAACAAACAGTTTCAACAAAATTATTCCTATACATAATACTTTGTATACTAAATAATTCTTTTTTTTCGTTTTCATATTTATGAGTACCGTTTTAAATGGCGTTATTTTAGTATTATGTATAGCAGCCACTTGGTGGGGTTTAATAAGCTTCAAAGTATATACGAGTACACATTTGTTTAATATTATTTAACAACATTTTCTATAAGTTTTTAAGGTTTTTGTTAAGAATCTACTCGAATGATTCAATAATATTTCATTAAGAATTTTATTTTTGTATAGCATTGTTTATTCTTCTTTATTTTTATTTTTCTTTTACAGAAAAATTTATATCAATACAGTTTATCATTATTCTTTGAATAAAGTGTATCATGAATATTATATATTGGAAATAACTGAAGTATTTACAGACACTTATATATAAAATACAAAGTATTTCTGATCGGTTTGTTATTATTAAAACATTAAGTTTTTCTGAAATGAATGTACTTTTTACTTTTAAATTCAGACAGAAAAGAGAGTTAGAATTCATTAAAAATAATTAATCTAAATAATGCTCACATATTATTTTTTCGTAACAGAGAATATTTTTGCGCTATACCTAATTTCTTATGATTATTCCATTTTTGGCTTTATATCCACTCTGTGTAATTATTATGATTTTCATTTGATTAATGAAATAATGCATAGTTTAAATATTGTTGTAATATTTTCAAGCTATTTTCACTGCAAATTGTATTTAAAATGATTATAACGCTAAAATGTTGCTAGCATTGTTGAGATCAGATAATTTAAATGAGTGGAGAAGGAGATGAGTACAGATAAAATCATGTCCCACGTGAAATTGTTTATAATTTGATGTCAAATATTTAAAATATCCATAAAAGGTATCCGGCTATATGAATAAATAATGATTACAAAATATAAATACCACTTAAAAGATTATTGCGAATATATTTTTTATTTTCATTTCGTAAGATATTCAGTAACATATTCAATATCCAATAAAGAATTGGTTTAATTGCTGTGCCTAAGTGTTATAGTGTTTAAGTCCTGAGGCACACATATACGAAGATTATCATGGTAAACAATGTATGATTATTTATACAATTTTATTATGCTTTAAATGTATATATATATTTATATATATATATGACACATTTACTAAATAAGGCTTTATTAACTATGAATGTAAAGGGTAATAATATATATATATATATAAATAATAAATTGTACCATTTAACAATTGTTCAGTTTTTTTTTTTTTTTTTTTTTCGAAAAACAAAACATCGCTTATACTTCTGTTTATTTATTACTTGTACTTTTTTTGTGGTAGCCTAACCGTAATATTATCTAGTTACTAATATGTAATTGATTTAAAATTGTTATTACTTTGAGTAATGTGTATACATTTTAATTGTAAAATTATTGAAGATTACTTCTAAAATGTTTAGTTGATTAAGTTACTTTGTCGTCAACTGGAAATCATGTGTATACAGTGTACAATGTGCATACGTGCAATGAGCATATTAGCATGTGTATTCTTGTGTGTAAACTCTATGAACATAATATACGGTGGAAATAAATCGAAAGTCAAACAAAGTCCCATCCCGTCCGCGAGAACAAATAAAAAAACAAAACAAAAAACTTTGTTCTGAGTTTTCATCAAGTGTGCACTAATCCTGTTGACTTTGTCAAATTCGTTTTTCGTATCACCGCTGACGCCAATCTCCATTATTATACGTGACAGAAATCACACGAGCATACACATACACACACACATTACGTATATTCACTCTTATTAACGCAAATGAGAAGCTTAGTTGGTTTATCGACCGAATCAGCACTCTAAACACTTAATACACGTGAATGAGAATAATTCCGATAATGATATATCCCATATACGGTGGTCCCAATATTGTTCGACATTTTAAGTACATATTGTATATTATATATTATGATGTCTATACTCACTTTCCGTCATTCAAAGCGTATTTATTTAAGACCGATGGTTTTAAATCCTTACAGTTTTACTCTTCAGTTGTCTTGTTTTTCTGATTCATCTTCGAATTCCAATCGCAAAACGCAACGAGTAGTACTCCTATACACAATTTGTATCATAAATCACATTGTATACTCATGACATTGTTGGTAATTTCCGTAGTATTAATGTAATTTATTTTGCTATATAAAATAAATAAATGTTCAAATATATAAATAACATTCTTATATGGATCACATTAGGATAGGTTTTAATTACATCTTTTTTCAAATTGTTTACCGTACTTATACAATTAAAGTATACAAGAACGATTTTTAAATTACGATTCAATTTCTTTTGACACTCTGAGATGAAAAAACGAATATAGTGAGTAGATTGCGCACATTCATTGCACTCGTAAATGCTTACCAACACACACACACACACCACGCGCGCGCGCGTGCACACGAACCCAATGCAAAGCTTTAACTAATTCGTTATCTATCGACTAATAATTTACCGTCAACGTTTAACGTAATTATTATGGTGAATTTTATTATTATTATTATGTAGGTACGCGCCGTTACATTTTTGTTTGAATAACAAGTTCGATTTTGTAGAGTTTGTTCCCATCGTTCGGCACGACGGTTAAAAAATTTTATAATATAGACAAATGTTCTGCGCGTTATAATGACGTTAATTAGCGCATTGAAACGAGTCAAAACTTTAAGCTTGATTTTATGCAATGCTGTCCGCATGCACTTATATTATAGTGTAGTACTTCGTAAGTTTTATGCAGAAAAGTTTTGAGCACCTATCAATTTTAATGAATATCTTGTCAGTTTATCAGTTTAGGCAAAATATTTGTGCATTACAGTCTGACAATCGGTTCATTTATTTTGATTAATCTCGAAGTAAATTATATAATTTTAATAACTATGACAAAAAAAAAAAAAAAAAAAACAATATTGATCAGCTATCGATGTTATTTTGTGTTAGTTAAACATTAAGAAAAATATTTCAAATATATTTATCTTTATGTTATATTTATATATTATATTATTTTTTTGTTTAATAATCTAAAATAATACATTTATATTATTCCTGGCTGGAAATAATGATTGAGTTGAATTTTAGTAAATTAGAGTTGAATTAAAAATTTTCTATTATGATCTCTATAAATAAGCAATTACTTCTGAGTTGCGTAAAGTAAATAATTTATTCTGATAGTTAAACAGTTGAATTATAAATTTATAATAATATCGATAAAAATTAGAATATTTGTAGATAATTGTTAGACGTTGCAGATCGAAATAAATGATAGAGGAATACTAAAACTAATCAAGAAAAATTTCACTTTATATCGTTTCTAAAATAACTATTTAGGTTTTCGAATAGCGGTAGTATAGCATAAAAAGTTTTGTATCCAATCAGAAACAAATAATTGAATAAAATGTTTCTGCGTGTAATTTAATGTGAGATACTTTTATTAGTTTAGTATTTCTTTTATATTTTGATAAAAAAAAAAAAAAAACAAAAAAAAAAATCGGAAAACATCTAATAAAAACGTTTTAAGACTGAAAATCTAATATTTTTCATCATATGATCAATATTTGGTGAAAATCTCAGTTTACACGGTAAATTGGTTTTACTCAAAGCCTATCTGTCGAAATTCCGTGGGAATTGGCCGCAATCATAAATCAGAAAGTTCCGTTTCAAGACAAATACTTTTCTAACTTAAATGGTCTTGGCCAATACCGAAATATTATATATATATATATATATATATATGTATTATATTGTAACTGTTTATATAACTTTGCAATCAAATGATTTTCGCAAATAATGCGTGAGTCGAGGAAACTCGTTAATAAACTTTAAAATTGGTCGGCGTAGTGGTTGCTTATAGGGGAATTATATTGGTACCTACATTACGTTATGCGTGCAATGCGAAAAACGAAAACGGAAAACAAATTTGCGTACAAAACAACATGTAGTGCAGAGGGGATTTCTACCACTTCCCACTGTATCTTTCCGATTGACCTCCCAATCGACTGGTGCGTTTGGTACACGTGCCGCGGCGCCGTATAGTACTTAAAGTAATTTTCGCCTCCGCCCCCGCCGTTTTGCCTTCGCGCATTCAAAGGATTTCCGCATGTGTGTATAAAAAGAGACAAGCAATTTGTAATCGTAAACACACACACATGGGTGATTACGTTTTGAACGAAACGATTTTAAAACGCGTGGGGAAATTGTTGTAAAAAAATTATCGTATTACCTAGGGTGCTGGGGTCGGTAATAATTAAAAAAAAAAAAAATTATTGTTCGACAAGATAATGAACGAGCATTGATTGGAGATGGGAAACCGTTTTAATGAACCGGTAAAATAGTATAGTTCTGGCTGGTGACGTTACGATTTATTACATCATAGATTTTCTGTATGTGGACGAATTTATTCGTTCTTCCTTTTTTTTTTCTTTCACTTGCACTACTCACAAATTCAGTTTATCTTTTTTTTTATTCACTGTAAAATCATGAATGGTGATGTTATTTTATTATTTTTTATTATTAATTTCTCATTTTCTTATTATTATTCAACTCCAAATCAATATATCTGTATACGTTTTTCCGACTTTATTCCGTTCGGCTTATCTTGTCCTTCATTTGTCCACGTTTTTAAACATTTCATCGCACTTCATATACTATACCGATGCGCCACTTAGTCTGCAGCCACGAGATATAATATATAGCTATGCATAGTCGGGCCTCGCACCGGATTATAATCTCCTTCTCAGTCCTCTATTAAATTGTATTCGCATTTTTTATATCGATCTATATACTTGAAAAATGTGCTTTTGACTCGCGTAGGTTTCATTTTTTCCGGTATCTATAATGAACTTTTGGACGGTTTAACGACTGGATTACCTCGAGGACGTGGCACGGGTGTTTTTTTTATATATATATATCCCACCGATTTATCTACCCCTGTTAGGGGAAACGACCGTTACTTACCTGCAGCCAATGAATCAAAGCTTTGATTTCGTTCACACTTATTTACTCAGCGCGTCCCCTTGAAATATGTAATCTCCACGCTTGGTATTCGTTATTGCACACGGGATTTAAGTTCGAACGGAAATAAAAGCTACGAAGCAAAATGCTTCTAAGTGTATTGGATTTGCACTCTCTGACGGTGAGTGATAAAGACGCGCGTGTACATATTAGATGTCAAATGTCCCGTGAAAAGTGTCTGAAATTTGATAAACTCTATTAATATGGCCAATGCGTGGCGTGGATGACACAGTTTATCACTATTAAGCTGCACTTAAGGTTTCAAATTGATGACCACCTGAGCTGATTTCAAACAAATTACCCCGTCACCATACTATGACCTATTTATAGAAGTTTCTTGACGAGCTTTAGAACGATAATACATTGATACTTTGAAAATAAACAATATAACATACTCTCGTGATCCGACATACTACATATATATATATATATGATAGACGTATTGACACAGTTGTTATTATTTGTTTATATTTAATTACTACATTAAAGATTGTATGTATATTGGTATACTTTACTTGTGAATTAAATAACATTTTTAAAAATATATTGTGTGTTATTGTTCTTATGTTTATATATACATATAATATATATAATAGTCATTAGACTTTAAAACAGAACGCCTTGTTCCTCATAAGTCTTTACAATATTTATAATTGATGTTTATTCAACACATTACTCATTAACACACTGTGTGTATAGTGAGTGTTCTCAACATTTTAACCCTTCAACGGATTACTACTTCTGCCGTCAAAGAAAAAATTAATAACTTCATTTATTTTTTTATTTTTTAAAAGTAAATCAATTTAAAAATGCATTTCGTTTAATTTTTTTTTTTAGTCGTATTAATTAAAAATATGCAAATTATTCGTATGATATACAAAACGTAATTTAGTTATACTTCAACGGTCAATAATTTCATAACAGGCGATTGAGTATGCTGTTTTTCATCATATTATATTTAGATAAATCATTGTAAAAAAATGTTGCAATATTTCACGACAGGAAAAATTTTATTTTGACTGATTTTATAGGTAAATTATCAAAATTTATACTAGTGATGTTTTTTTTTTTTTTTTTTTTTTAATATCACATATTGGAATTAAATATTAATTCTATATTAAAGTAAAACTATAAAATTAAAAGTGGGGAAATAATTCCTTCAATTCTCTAAATAAATTGTAGTTTTTTTTGTTAACATTTTTTACATTTTTTGTTTAATTTTATTTAGTTTTATTTACTTTGGAGTATCATGTATAATATGCTATACTACGCTGTACAAGAAAAAGTGCTATAATTTTAATTAATATTTTTATTTAAGTTTAATAGGTACTTATTGAAAATCGGTCGTGAACATTTTTCTGAGCTCAATCCATATAAATATATGAATCTGCTCCTTACAATCTTAACTCAAGCCACTATTCTTGTCTGACACAGAATTAATTATACAGTAAGAAAATAAATTTTGTAAATCGTTATTAAATCCAAACTGACATTTGTCGTGAAATATTAATTTTTACAAGTGCAGACACCCTACTATTAAAAGTTAGTTTGCTGAGTGGGTGCAATTAAAAATAAGAAGGGCACCGAACTTGCTAGTAAAAGGTCGATCGGAAAGTTGTTTTTATTGTGATTTATTTGCTTTTAATTAAAAGTAAGAAGACATAAATACAGGTCTGACTCGTCTATATATATATATATATATATATTCTATGTCTACGTATTTTCTTAAATAGTTATTTTAAATTATTATAATTGTTATTTTAAAATATATTAATTAATACAGTAACGGTAAGTAAAATATTTTTCCTTTTTATTTGTCTTTCAATCAGATGTTAAATATATCGGTTTTACTGATGTAAAATAACCGCCGTAGCGTATGAATAAAATGTATTTACGGAAAACCCATAGCACGTAATCATTGTTACACGATACATACATGTTAATCAAATAGATTTCTTGTAAACATCCAATTTTTTTCATTAAATTTTCGTACTGAAAATTATCAATACATATTTCACATTAAATGGATTAAAAACAAATATGAAGTGACTATATGTAAGCCGATATTGATAATATAATCCCGCTCATTTCATTTTCATTTATAATAATATAAAGAGTTTAAATTTTTTTTTTTTTTTTTTAGTGAAAGGTGAAAGATGAAAATAAAATAAGTATAGTTAAAAGTTAAAAAATAGTTAAAAAAAATAAATACTATGAATATATGTTCATACATTTATGTAAATATCTGACATACTTTACAAGTATTAAGGTTTAAAATATTATTTGATATAAACACTTTAGCATGAAATATTCAAATATACAATATGAATTTTATTCATTATATGTTAATGTTATAAAATTACTTTTTTAAATTCATAGTATAAACTTCAAAATTGAAGAAATACTATCAAAATATCATAAGTGATAATAACAGACTATTATTACAGTTATGTGTTTTTTATATTCTACAAATAAATAATAATTTATAATTTATAAAATGTATATTATATTAGAAAATATCTTGGTATCAAATGCGTTTAATAATAAAACTAGACATTGAAATATTTTTCAATAGATCGTCAAAATGTTTTATAATAATTACTAAAAATAATGTCAACACGGGAAATTCTTCAATCACGTAACAGATTACAATAATTACGTATACCTTTAATGGTCATTAACCAATTATTAATTTAGTTATTGTTTATGATTTTATTAATAAATATAATAATCATTTGCAACATATGACGATAAACCGAAAATGTAACCGTTCGGTTATATTTTTATTTACTGAAAGGTGTAATAAACCCTTTTAAGATTGATGTAACGTGATTTTCTTTTATTTCTTCTTATTCATCGAGTTGTGAAAACTTTCTGAACTTATTTGAACAGCTGAATAAATTATCTGCATAAATAATGTAGAGTAAATTGATGTTTTCGTCGAAAAAGTAACACGCTTTTAACTTAATTCTGTGAATATTATCATAATACTTTTTATTTGATTTTTTTTCGAAGACTTTTTAGACGTCCAAAACTTTTGTTTTATTGTGATTAGTTAGAAAAAAAAATAAACCCCTCACGAGCCCAAGAGAAACTTCTAAGTTTCTTAAAAATGCTATTCCCGATCGCGTGTGCATATTTTTACGTACACCAGTATTTCGAAATTAAAAACACTGACACTATATTATTATAGCAATATAGAATAGGTATCCACTATAGATACATTATTTTATAAAAATATTAAAATGTAATCTTCTTAATACACTTACTTTTTGTCTTCGATCGTATTGTTATTGCGTTTTTATTATTATTAGTGAGGTATCGCATTTTTATTCCGGTCTCCCGGGAAAATACATAATGTGCCCTTTCCGCTGAGCGCATGTTATATGTGCATACAATTTAATTCATAGAGATATTGGCATCGTGATCCCACGAATTTAATGCTTTAATGTCTTTTATTTCAAAAGATTTATTTGTTTTACGAGGTGTTTTGTCGTTTTTTTCTCCCATATCGGCCAGATTTGGCATAGAATTCGTTCGCTAAATCAACTCTCAGTAATCAGGAACTGCATACTCTATGTAGCCATTAATTAATGTGCCATGTATGGTGACAGTTTATGCACGTCTATGATATCTCTATACAATATTCCATTGTTTAAACACTTTAAGCAATTTGATTATTATAATTATTATTATTATGTATTATTATTACTACCGTCATTAGTAATAATACGTATTTTACGTAAAGTGACTTCTCACCCTCCGACTTCATAAAATATTTTTTAAAATAGTTTTAAAATTGTAAATAATTGTTTCCCTGATGCTGATCTTGAATTTTTAAGTTTTTCGATGATTTACTAATTCTAAAATTACATTTACAATTTTTTATTGTTAATTTAAAATTTATTTGAAGAAATTGCATTTTTAAGTCAACTTCAAGTACGTATTTGTATTGATATTGTTGTGTTCGTTGTGCTTACAACTGTAGAAAAATAAATAAAGAAAAAAGTAGATTTTGAATTTTATTATATTGTTTGACGAAGCTATACTGTAACAATATGACTTCTTTTTTTTATAAAATAACCGGAAACTTACATAAAGATTACGAAAATAATATTTACACATATAATATAGGCACTTCTATGTTTATATTTCGAAACCCTTTTAGCTTTTTAATTTATGGTGGTACAATGGTCGTCTCCGTACTTTCAATTGGGCACGTTACACAAAAAAAAACCCCTAGACATACCTAGAAAAAAGTTTTTGCATTATGGCAAGAAAAGAAAATTGCTAAATACAGGATTCGATGCGTCACAACGACATATCAAAATCTCATAATGTGGATAAACGTAAAATAAATGTAAAAAAAAATGAAAATGAAAAAAAAAAAACAAAGTGCCATTGAGACATAAATGTGGTAAACTTCTTGACCGTATTGTGTACACGTTACTCGAAGTTAGCCTCACAATAGGCATAATCGTTTTTTATCCGTTCTAATATTCCTTAGGTCGTATTTTGTATTTACTTTTTTTTCCGCGCGTGCGGCGCATTTACGAGAAAACCGACCTTATACGAGTTACAATATAATTCTAACAAAACATTATCGTCAAACATTTATTTATACGCGCTTACCTTTTTATGGCTATTGTTGTTTGTTTGTTTTTATTATATTTTATATCCTATGAAATTAGTTGTTCCTATTTTCAACCAGTATGTGCGTTTTGTGTTTCAGATTCTGGCTGTTGTATATTGCGATTAATTGCAGTGTGCCGAGTCGAGTAAAAAAAGTGAGTTTGCATTGTGCTTTTATTATTCAATATGTAATTTTACATTTTACAAGGACTCAATTAATGATATGTCATTTATTTAAAACGTCAATCACAGAACAATTATTTATTATTTTCCTTACAGTGCAATGTTTATGTTAAGTACACTTACATTAGTTACATTACATAAAAGTAAAAAAAAAATCCGAAATTGATATTTATGTCTACGTATTGCTATTTATGTTTCTGAAATAACCATGTGATTCTTATATTTTCCGTACCCAACTTTTTTATTTCTATAAATTCTTTTGATCGGCATTTTGTTGTACTTAGTTTACGCTATTGGTTTCGACAAGATATAAAGAACGATCAGGCTTCTGATTTAACGTTGTTGAAAATCTGACTTTTGGCAACAGTCGACTGTTCTATTAATTTCTATATTTTAACTCGTACAAGCCATAATAATGCGAAGGACCTAGGGATATATATTTATGAAGTTTATATTACATAAAGCCTTTGGGAAAACACTAACATTCCTGTGCACACGAAATACCGATGCGTCCAGTATCGATTCAAAGTTTCGATCGACTGAAACGTTTGAAAATTAAACGCCCATAAATGTTTTATATGGCACCATTAACAAAAATGCGAACTACTATAAAACGTCTAATCTGCTTGACGTTGTCCGTAGACCTTAATGGTCTGTCCGAATGAAATCGTTTCGTAGGTGTTCCGTGACCGTTTCGGTTGGTAAAATGGTAACATTAAATAAGTTCAAAGGTTCACATTTAATATAAGGATAAAGATATCCGTATGATAAAGAATAGGAAAATAGGAACTAGACTCTATTTACTGTTTTAAAGTCATTTAAAAAGTTAAAAGGCTATTGGAATTTTGTTGCTATTAAATACTGGAATGAATATTTGTTAGGAGTATTTTATGTTATTTTTTTCTCTCTTAAATTAAACCGTAGACTGAAAAATGGTATAACACATATAAAGTGTGCACCTATAGCGTGGACATTAATAAGCGTTATAAATAGCACGGGAATTACCCACGTAGTATAATCCTGTTTAATATATGGTTTTATCGTTTGACAATATATTATTATTTATTACTAATACTATACGAAAAAGTAAAGTAAAACCTTAAAAACCTTTGTTTTATTTTTTTTCTTGACAGTGTTCACAATTGATCACAAGATCCTAAAATATATTACAGTATTAAAATCACTGTCTCAAAAGACTAACTACGATATATTTGGTTTTCCTTATAAGATAATTATATTAGATGTTAGTTTATAGGATATTATCCTTCTTGGTTATTATGCTAATAAAAACAAAAATCTCTTATGTGCAATTCAATTTTTTTTTTTAAACAAATTCTTACTAAAAAAAAAAAATTAAAAAACCCGCCAAACTTTAAATGAATAATCCGTAAGTACAGAACCATTTGAAATTTTCGATATATTTTAGATTTAATTTTCAACCAAACTTGTATTGAATGATTTAATATTAAGACAAAAAATGAAAAAAAGTGATGAAAAAATGTATTTTATTTTGTATTTATTGATTTTTATCGGTCAATACAAACGATTAATTATAATATATTACTTAATTTTAAAATGAAATAGTTTAATCGATTATGCAGGGATCAACATACCAAATTAAACGTACTATGATTTAGCTAATATACTGGATTGTGTACATACTTGAGTGCCCGTGTGTAAAAATCATCAGTGCGTTAGACAAAAATATTATAGTGTATTAGTATATTACTATTTGTATAAACCAGTGCCTATAAGTGTCTCTCGAGACATGTATTTCGGTGTCTATAATCGATGTTTGTGCGGCGGCAGTCATAAAAACTGCCGCACATATTGACATTCGGTGGCGGCGGGTCCCACTGTTTGCGTTTTAATAGTATGCGTTCATCAAAGTGATTTTTAAAACAAACTTTGTTTACTTTGTATTTTATGTAAAATAAGAACGAACAGAATAAAAATAGCATTGGTGAGGGGAGAGGGGACTGCAAATTTAAATAAACCATAAAAGTCGTATGGGACAAAAAACACCATTATGCGACGAATGTGATCCCTTCGATGCTAATACGGGTTTCCCTATCTCCCTTACTCTCTCCCTACCTTATTTTCTCATCCCTGCCGCGTTCACCCCTGCAATGCCCCCCTTCGCATTTTCTGAAACACATTCCCGCCTCTCAGCCACACTATTATGGTCTCCGTGTGCGCCGCAATTGAATTACGATGACGAATATTTGATGTGACCCCCGACGTTAAAATGGAAATTTCACTCGGAAAGCCTTCAGCGGTGGGTGACGTGGTGAGGTGTAGTAGCCTTCGGATATTGTCGAAAATTTGAAATTCGTTTAACAAGAGAAGGAGAGACAAAGTTTCGGCAAAAGTTCATATTATTATCTTCTCCTATCCACGGGATCCTTCGAATTATTTAGCTTCTCCTCCGCGTTTTTAATTCTTTGTCGTCGCGTTGGCATCAGCGGCGGTCATTAACTACCCTTGTAATCGATGAACTAGCCGTGAGATGATGTTGCATGCGCGCTAGTATACATGTACTACGGGACTCGTGGTGGATTTACTATATGCAGACAACGAACAGGCACGAACGTAAAACAAGGATAGAAAGTAAACAGTATTTTTCGGTATTAGAAATTTACATGAAATAGGTAGTATTATGTATTTATTTATTTATTTGAATAATTAAATGGGCGAATAACCCAATTTATTATACTATGTAAAGAAAGAGTGCACAGTGATATAGATAATAGTTGATTATATACTCGAGGGTAGTTCATAAAAATATGGAAACAGTCAGAATATTTTAAACAAGAAATATAAAATAAGAATTCAACTAAATAAAATATTAAAATGATATAAAGTTCAAGAATATATGTTCAAGATTATTTCGAAATACCAAAGGTTCAATTATTTTTAAAGTTATTATAACAATTTAAAAATTGTGATTGTATTGATTCAGATTATTTTAAAATATAACAATAATGGGGTGTAAAATATTACTGTGATCGATGAGAGTTAGAGAGTAAAAGAGTGTGAGTAAAAGAAGAGTAAAATAAAAAACGATATAGATACTCTTTCTTTTATATAATTTGTCAAAACTACGATATGATATTTAACTTTTGAAAGGTATCAGTTATTTTTTACTTATGTTTAGTGTAAGAAATGAATTGGGCATGTGTGTATTTAGACAGAGCTCCTCTATTATATTTATTGTTTTTTAAGTGTATCAACAAATCTTTTCCTAGACATTGAACAATATTTATCAATACATTGTAAAATTACCAAGTGTATTAATACAGTTAAAAAAATAAATAAGAAATATTTATCAAAGGAAAACTTTGAATTCATGAAAAAATATTTCACATTGAGATTGAAAGGAATTATTATATTCTTAGTTTAAAACAAAACTGTTGGTACGATAGTTATGTAGATATTAGGCCCGAAGACCATTGTGTATTGCCATTAAATATATACGATCATATTTATAGCATGAGAAAATATGTGTTTTTGATTAAGTATATTGATCTTTGGATCATTATTTCATAATGTTTTAAAACTCACGCGTATTGATAGCGTTTATGTGTTCTCCGTTACGATTTTATCTAAATAACTGCATCATATTAATGTTTTTTTTTTTTTTTTTTTTAATATGATTAGTGATCATTGCTTGTATATTGTATGCATAATAATTTTGGCACTCAATAAAAAAGGTTAAGATTAATTTCTATGCTGTTAGATTAATGTAACCATCTCACGGGGAAGAAATAGTCCTCCACCGACGCATGGTACGTACAAAAAAATTCCGGTTACAGGATATTTTTAATGAAAGTCGAACTTTTCTCTCGAAATCTCTATTTATCTCATTGGCTCTCTCTTTCCTCCTTTGCATTATACACATATTATATATATATTATATTTCCACGAGTTTAATATTTTCCACCCCTCGCCGTAAGCTCTTTGAGATGCGGGCAATGGAGAACCCCGTCCCGGGTGATGGATGACCCCCACGTTTCTCTCATTCCGGTCAATCCAATAAACCGCGCACGGCCATATTTCCCGGTTTTTCTTTGCTCCACTATATAACCTCTTCCGCCGCATTCTTTTTGCATCCAAATACCGCCACCGCTGACTCTATACGCCTTCTCCACGCAAATCTCTATGGAATTTTTTAATCTGTCCAATCGCTTTCGAGCCCTCACGATTATCCCATTTCCGATTTCGAGATCCATCATTTTCTATATAGGATGATTATAACTCGCGTCGACGTTTAGTAATATTTATTTTATTATTATCGTACTTTTTATTTAGTTATTCTCACAACCTGAAAATCCAAAGGTATTATACCAGTAGTTGAAAGGATTTCATTTTTCAACAAAATACCAAAATATATACAAAAGAATGTATTTATTATTAAATATTATTAAATTATTTTCTCGGAAAGATAACGATTGACGAGACAAAAATCATAATGAAATCAACTGTAAATATTGTTTTTAATGGATTACTGGAAAATCAAAGTATATTACTTTTTTATAGAAAGTAAGAAAAATTATTTATTTTTAATGTATTTACATTATCAAATAACGTATACGAGTCTTCGAAAACATTTTAAACTGTAAATCTCGATTTCCAAATATTGTTTAGTCATTAAATATTTTATGATTCGATCATTAAAATACGCATATAATGACCAATTTTTATTTTTATTTTTTTTTTATTGTTCATAATTGATGTAAACGAGATAATATGTGACTCGTAATAGTTTTATAATAACAGATTGTGCACATTAAACGTAATTTATAATCACAGTATATTTATTATCGCTCTGATGAACCGCGTGACATTGTAACGCGCGTTGGTGTATAATAAGAGTAGTTTAAGCTTGCTGACACTGTCACGAACACCCGGAAGCAGAATAAGATTTTCCCAGTTATTACAGAAAATCAACTTAAATGACTCGCTTTATATACATATGCTTGTATCGTCATAACGCGGGATCACGTTTCTTTGGAGTTTTGGTTGCTACAGTAAAATATTAGCTGCAGTTTGTTTACCAGTCGAACATTTGTTTTATCGGTGATTTTCGTAGGATTGTACAATTTATAATAATTATCAAACGCGGAGGCAAAATATGCTGTTTGAACATTAAATTATCTAGGAGATATAATCAAATCAAAAAATATAACACAATCAAATGAATAGATCAATCTAGGTAAATATGTGTATGATTTTGGATTCTAGTCTAGAGGTTATGCCTTTATTTTTTTTCCGTAAACACTTTTTGGTATATTGGCTGCACCAATAGTTTTAAAATATCATAAATAATAATGATTATTATTATTATTATTAACAATTTCTCTTGAATTCAGATTGTACATTATAGGTCCTTAGAAAATCTGTAGCTTAAAATAGTTAAAAAATATATAAGTCCATATGATTTTATCTTAGAAGTTATAAAAATGTAATGTTTTTAGTTAATTTCTGAGAGAATATCATGCGAGTAGTACACTTGTATAGTTAAATATTATACTCTACATTCCCTTCGCATGTGCCTACTTAGTATTTACGTAATGTTTAATTAGTATTGTTTTTTGAGCAATTGTGATTGAATAATTTTAATAACTAGACGACATAGTAAATAGACACATAGTTATTTTAGTGGTAATCGCTGTTGTAGGTGTCGAAGAATTTTTTTCTTAGAAACTATCGCTCAAACATTGATACTGCTGATGATCCCAATAAGTTTTTGAGAACTCGTTCACATAAGGTTAAGGTATCTATTTAACTTATCTATTACCCGTCTCATTAGATTTGACCACGTTTTCCTTTTTCCGTTCTTAAAATGTGGGGAAAAGTTTCGACTTTCGAACGACTTGTTGGTTTTTATTTCTATTTTATCTTCCACCGTGACGTTTTGTTCCGCTTTATCAATTGAAAACTTACAAAATAATGCTTTTGGATAAAAGCATTATGTAATGAAGTTTTATTTTTGTTCCTATCAATTTTTTTTTACCCTATAGCAGTTACACGTCACTAGAATCATCGATATTAATTACAATCTGTTTATAAACATAAACAGCACACCGTACGACCGGCGGTCCTTTGTACGGGCTTAAAAATCCTTTGTTTCACAATATTATTATTAACCGTTTAATACGATTTTAAATTTCCTGAAAATCAATATAAGTATACCCTTGTATATTCTGTAAGCATCTGTTTTTTGTTGATAAAATATTTCAAGTATTTTTAACCTTGCAATGTCACGCAAGTTTATTATAAAAATTAAAACCTAGGAAATTTTGGAATAAGTACACAAAATTTATCATGATTAATAAATATTATTATTACTCCTGTAAATGTCACTCATGACATTTCTACGGTAAGCCCGGCTCTCAACTCTACCGCATAAATATGGAACAATACGTCGTAAAAGCGTATAGTATACATACATAGGTAGTCGTGTATGAATAAAGTTTAATTAATTCTGTCAATCGCAATGTACATTTGTCCGTTGGTTTGCCAGTCAAGAAATAGAAATGTTTCGTCGGAATTTGTATACTCAACTATACAAAATAATAATAATTAGAATTATGTAAATACTATGTTATGTAGTGTAATATCTACAGGTATACGTCAATAAAAGTTAGCACGTGATACCGGAGATCGTAGTACAAAATGTACGAAATTATATTATTGCCGAAATACCAATGGGTTAACCATAATAATATGTACGTTACAGTATTCTGTTCACGGATCATCGTGTGCTTGATATTGTTTCTATTGCCCGCGTTCCATAACGGTTACATTTTTTAGGCATCAGATTTCCGCTCAACACTCGCACTCGCGATTACCACCACATAATATATCACCTACATGTTTGTACGTTTAAGTACGGCTAAAATATCAGCTCTAATATGATTTACGAATGGACGTTCGGTATACGCAGAATGCGTGATATTAAATTCACTCTCGAACCGAAATGCTTTTGTGTCCAAAGTCTCCTCCGCCCTCACTCCTTCCGATCCTTCACCGAACATCATTTGGCGACGTACCAACGTTTTCTAGATAATACGCGCGAGTAATATTATCCGTTTTAAGTGTACACCGCCGACCGTTTCGGCCTGTACGATAATAATAATACATACTAAGCGGCGAGCTTCAAAAGAAACAGAAATCGTCCGCGGAGGCTGCAGCTTATACTTATACGTCGCGTAGTAGTATACAGTATTACGGTTGGGCGACATCATATTATTTCTATCGTGGTCAGGGGTTGAGAGAAATCACTAGCGTTTGTGCATTTGTCATGCACGTTCAACCCGGTCTGCCCCGGGGGCTATTAAAAATGCAACTAATGCACTTTTCGTTCGTTGTTGTTATTATTATTATTATGATTATAAAATGGAGAACGATTTTCTTTTAAAAATCCGCGTATCTATCAAAAAGGTTTGGAAAGATATATTTTGTTTCATGTTTATGGCATAACATTTTCTGATAATCTCGACAGACAATGGAATTTATTAAGGCCATAAAACAAAAACTAATTTTTTTTCGCTCGTGTTTGTTTTTGACGTGATTACTCCTGTATATTCTTTGAGTCTGTAAAACTGATTGAAAATAGTTTACATTATTTAATTTTAATTTTAATGTTTTATTACAATACGCTATCAAAGTCAACTGTACATAATATTATGTATAGACATCACAAAAGAAAAAAAACATTATTTATATATTTATATAATATCGATTTGAAGTAATACAATCCGTTTTAAATTAATCCTTGTATTATATTATTAATATCGTATAACGTATATTGTAGTTGTAGTGTATACAATTGATGACTTATATTCATTACATTGATTTTGTTTTGATGTATAATGCTGTATTATATATAATTGTTCATCAATTTTACTTTTGAAAAATCATTATTTTTTAATTATTATTCCTAAACAATACGAAAATCATTTTTTGTTATTTGAAGAATGGTTGTTATTTTGAAATATTATTTGCTTTTAACTGGACTAAAAGTACTTGAAGTACATTTTTACTCAACACACGATGCGGAGCATGCAGAACCGTTGAGTAATGCATTATTGTTATCCATGATAATATGTGTTATTCGCTTATTCGCAGTATCCATTAACAAGCAGCAATAACAAAATATTCCATTTTTATTCGAATTAAATCTTAAATGATGTATATATTATCCATAACAATTTTAATATTTTTATAATGCGAATTTCGATGGTGGATAGCAAAAATATTACAACAACTCGCTTAGTAAACGGACTAGTGTTTCGTCTCTCCATTGTGTATCCTACACTATAAGACCTGTCCACAGTCCAGCTAAAATAGTATTGGTATGAAAACCGGTTTATAAAAAACGTTTTTGTGATGAACAAAATGATATAATGACATAATAATAAATAAATATTTTCATTTTTTGTTTTTCATATTTATGTGTGTGTTTGGTTAATAAATGTGTGCGTACGCATCATCATTGTGGTTTGTAATACATAAAAGCTTTTTGATTTGTTCCAGTTTTTGTGTACAGTACAAAGTACCGTTTAATACCAATCGCTTTACCATTTGATCCGTACAAGTCACTAAATAATGTTCTCAGAATTTTCCTGAATAAATCCATAAAACATATATAACGTTTAATATCGTATAGTATTGTATAAGTTTTATCAAGTATAAACAGATAATTTAATTAGTATTTTTATATTTTAATAGCATTACTACATCATTTCATATTATTAAATTATTTAAACTATTCGACTATATCAAGCTATGAAAAGTTACTCATAATAATATTCACAATCTATTGTAAATATTATAATAAATTATTGGGATTTAATTTTCTGCTTTATCCGAATAAATATTAAGTACATTTAACACGCGTTATTATTTGTGGATCTATGTGAAATGTTGATCGACCGAGTTTTACCGTATAGCTTATTTTGGTAGTCATTACACATTATATGTCTCATTGATTTCAATAGTCCGTTGAGTTTAAAGTCTGTTATTTTGTATATTTACAACCAATCGGTTATTCTAAAGTGAAAATACTATATAACGATAAGTCGAATCGTGTGGACTGTTGTGAGTGAAACGAATAAAAATACGTGTAAATACACACGACCAACAAAAATTTTTTACATACGGAGTATTTTTTACTCACTCAACGTAACTACACCATTCATTACATTTATTATACTGTTATAGGAATTTTTATTTATACTCACTTTTAAATTAGTAAAGCGTGTAAAATAAAGAAACATTAAAAAGAAAAGAAACCGTTTTATACTATACGTATCTGTCGTTCGTTCAATTTTGAAGAATGTAACATTTTTTGAATCTATTCAAAACTTTTTCACAAAGTATTCGTGCAAGCAACATGACGAATTCCATTGAAAAGTTATGCATCTAAAATTATATTAAATATATCAGTATATTATGATTTTTATTTTTTTCCTTTAGAATTTATTTTATTTTATTTGCTCAGAATTCTCGAGAGATTATATAATATGTATATAATATATTATTTTGAAAATATCTTTAAGAGGTCAAATTCTTTGACGAGACGATTTTTTAAATCATAAAAATGATGTCTGTTGATCGTGGCGTTTGTTTCGTTGTTATATACGGAGATCCAGTTGGTATGATAAATGCTTTTTTTCTTATTTGTCAATTAAATAGTTTTTAATTAAAATATAAATTATATATTCGTTTATTTATTTTTAATAATACAATATCAATATCAAACAGGAATAAATGCAATATTTATTAAATGCTGTCATTTATTTTCAAACCATGATTCGTGTATACAATTCGTCTATACAACGAGTTAAGATTTGTTGGGAAAATTCGCGTACATATAGTTTTTCAATTAAATTACTTCATTGAATTAACATAAATCAACGCTGACGTTTTTAATTTCAAATTAATCAATACCGAATCATTTCGTAAATTACGCCTTCGGAAAACGTTTGAGACAAACACATTTTCACTGACATGAAGAACATGTTATTTGAAAACAAATTTTTGAATTTATTTATTTTTCGATTCAATAGTATGTGTATAATACATTATATTTATTAGTAAATCGAGATTTTTGCCCTAAATGCATATACCATATTTTCCATAGTGCCTCTATAATCTATATTATATTGAAGTGTGTCTATACCGAGAAATTCTTTACAGAAATTCCGCGTAGCATTGGTCAAAATCGTGAAAGAACGGCCGTTAATTTCATTTCGTAGTCCGTATAACACTATTTGCCAATTTCACGCATTTTCCATCCTAAATGAATGTATTTTTGCGTTAGTGAATTAGCTGAGTCGCGGAGTAGACATTAAACGATATTATTGGATTATCAAATGTTTTTCAGTGGACATAAATAAAAGCTAATGAAGCATACTGCATTTACTGCAAATACTACAAATACACTTGAGGTGATTCGAGAGATCATATAATTACGATATTTCCGTTGAAACAAACGAATACCAAGTCAATTATGATGTCGGATGTCTTGAATTGTGTAATAAAGTTATGAGTTTATGACGTTCGGGGATGAAAAGTTTCTCAATTGGAAATAATTACCTGCCAAGTGGTAGTCGGGTACAAATGAAAAACTAAATCTATTAGCGAATCTCCAACGAAAATGTGAAACTACACACGGGCGATTTTTATATACTATACTAGCAATAGTTATAGCATTGATTAAACATACATATGTTTAATCAATGGTATTAATATGTTGTTTACGTTTCTAACTGAATCGTGAAAGATTATATTTAGACACGAGATATTTTAATTTTTATTACAACTGTTTTAAATAACAAGTTATTTGCATTTCATATCTACTTCTATGTTTATATTCGATTGCTGGACTTGTTAACTTACAAGATTAAAAATTTTAATTTGTGTATTTAGAATTTTGAGTATTATTTTTCGTTTTAACGACCAACACTCGTAATAATAATGATGATAGTACTATAATTTTTTGTTTATTTTTAAAGTAAAGGTTTAATTTATTGATTGATTTATCGTATTTAATACGCAATAGTTTATGGAAGGTATTATGGAAGTTAACAGAAAAATGGTATGCATGGGAATAATATATTCATACTATATGCAGATTTGATATAAATTTCATATACTTTTATTTTTAAAACCAACTACGGCAAAATGACGTTTACCCATTGCACACGGTATATTATGTATGTGTATGCCACACTTCACCTGTTACCTCTCTAGAGAATATATTTTAGATCTAAGAACAAAACCTTTTTTTTTTTTTATGCTGGAAGTAAATTACCAAAAAAGTACCAATTCTATCACATCTCGTATGTCGCATCATCATATGCACGCATTAATCCTCAGATTTTTTTCGACAATTTAATTTTGATTGCAATGCGACGATATCACAAAACGTTTGCACGTCAATACGAAACTTGATACACAATATGTAAATGTATGTATGTATATTTATACATACACACACACACACACACACACACATACACATACGTGTATTATTGTATTGTATTGTTTTGCCAAACGTGGGGAACTTCATATTACTATATAATATTATTACAATATAATATATACTTTATAATTATTAACCTCCCGCGGAATTTTGCGACAAGCGTGCGACTGACACGGCAAATGGATTCCTGGCGTTCCTGCAAATAATATGTGACAACTATGCAATAATAGTGTGGTTTCGTATGCGCACAAAAATACACCTCAGCCATGCGGCAAAAGCAATGTTATTATTATTATAGACTATAGCTATTATTATTATTATTATTATTATTATTATTATTATTATTATTATTATTGTTGTTGTATTGTTATTACGTATTATCGTCGTCATTACGCTGTTATAGTAATATCATTATTATTACTGTCTCTAACAACTGCGTCGTCGTAAAGTATTGTTCTTGAACGATAAAGTTCTTACCGCGCCGCAAACGAATAATTACCGGTGGCAGAAGAAAAAATTAATATTATTTTAATAATAAAACAGAAATAATTTTCCGACTATTGCCGTTAATGTTTATTTATTGTTATTGTATATTACGTGGTTGTGGTATATCGTATCCTGGTTGTGATGATAATGCGTGGCCGTAAAAAGTAAACGAGAAAACGGGTGGCAAAGAAAAATAATAAAAATAAATAATACCCTCGTTTTGTGTCTGACGGTTGCCAAAACACATGTAAATACTTGGGCATAGTATTATCACATAACATAATATATTGCTCACGCTAGACGCATTTATGTGCATTCCATATGATAACGCGAATCCAAACCATGGCCTTAAAAGTTTGTTGAGATATAATATATATATATACGTAGTTGATATCTGTTGTACAAAGTTGCTAAGATTTCAATATAATCTATAAAATATTATTACAAAAAAAAAAAAAAGGAACAAAACTATTCGTCGTTTAACCAATAATATCTTCAAGGAGATATTTGTTTCATTCGAAACTGAAAATATAAATATAATAATATTGTGTCTCATTACTCCTTAAGGTCTGAGTTTCTACAGAATAGAATATTAGTATAGCTGTTAATATTTATTTTATATACAACGTTGGTAGGTAAATTATTATAATATGTATAACGCTGCTCGTCCATACACACACACACACTGTGCATTCATCAAACGCAAGTACCTACATGGATTTGGATACAAAGGATACTAAATTAATGTCCGTAACAAGAGCAAACATTAAACGTCAACACATCCCTGATTATAGTCTGCACACGTTATATTATGTACCTGTAGTGGTATACTGGTATATAATGGTATATTATTATTATGTATTATAAACGCTCGATTTCACTGTATACATAGCTCTATACGGATTTTCTCGTAGAGCTATAAGTTAAAATTCGTGCTTGTCCCATCTGCAGATACCTTCATCGTCGAAAAATTGTAATTCGTTTTATTTTAGATAAAATGACTCGAAGTTTTTAAACTTTCTCGTTGGTTGTGCAATTGCGTACACATTATATTGGCAACAATACAACATTCATACTATTTTATATGCGTATTGCATTGTAAAACGTGAACGATGCATATCGAACCGTATTAATTCTAACGAATAATCTAGACAAGACTATGACTGCGTACATTATATACGTATACTATACGAGTACACTGCGCAAAAAATATTTATTTTTACAGGATTCAATTATTATGAATTCATAATCATACTACTATAATATAGCTACAGTGAAGTGATGCGATTGCGTTCTCAGTGTCATCTCGAACTTTTGTTTCGTT
This sequence comes from Chaitophorus viminalis, assembly GCA_025469195.1. Classification (NCBI taxonomy): domain Eukaryota; kingdom Metazoa; phylum Arthropoda; class Insecta; order Hemiptera; family Aphididae; genus Chaitophorus; species Chaitophorus viminalis. The sequence continues at coordinate 112,965 of JAIPRK010000060.1, read as the reverse complement.
CAATTTGAATATATTAAAAATCACCCTAAAGTGATATCTTAAACGATTGCCACATTTTAAATTTTATATGTAACATTATAATTAAATATGATATTATCACAACCAAGATATAGTATAGCTTAAATCATTTTTGCCCAAGTGAAGATTCCATTAGTTCGGATTTGTATCTATAATCTATACACATTTACTAATCTGCAATAACAGAATTACATCAATAAAGTATATATATATATATAAATTAACAATAAGATAATTTCAAGACCGTTTTGATTAGTCCTTACAAAAAATAGGTACTTACAGAGATAGATTGGTGAATATACAGGTTTGACCCAGTCAGTATAGATTTTTTTTTTTTAGTACAATATTAAACCTCCTCACTCTCATTAATACACGATCCAAAATAATGTGATGAAGTTGTTAACTTTAATAATTTTATTCGGAGAATAACATCTAAGAGGATAATAAAGGTTCGGGCGTGGATGCCAAATTATGTAAGGCTCCTAATCAAATGTCATATCTAGGTACGAAGATCACAAATAATAGGTATACGTTTATATAATTCAGAGAAAGAGTTCCATAACATTTTGGTTATTTGGATAAGATAAAAATATGAGTGTTTTTTTTTTTTTTAGATGTATACAGTTTTTAATGTTTTTATAAATAAAATACAACTGATAATCTAACACATTTGATCTATCTATCTGTATGGATTGACTATGGTAATTGGTATACAAATAATATAGACCGTCATGTAGGTAAAAAAGTTGAACTTGAATAATTCATGTACTTAATTAACTCGAGAAAATAAGACGAGGTATATTTGTAGCTATGTACTATAACCCTGATAAACTGAGGGTAAGAGATACATTAGCGTCTCAGCCAGTCATCAGACCTCGGTTCCACGTACAATAATGACGGTGGAATTAAAAAATCGGAATTTTATTTCACCCGAACGTTCGAATAACGACAATACATCTCGTGATATAATTAAATTGTCGTCGGGCACAGCACCGCCATGGCCGTCTGCTCCTATTGCGTTATTGCGCCCTCGTATAGTCAGTGCGTGACAAGACAATAATAATGCATGTATATAATATATATACGTATTCGTGCGACGTGCGTGTGTATTTTCCCCCACCTGGAGTAGCGGCAGCGTGAAGTCAGTGGGATTCGTTGGATAAACGGTGACGAGGGAAAAGAAAGAAAGAAAAAACCGGAAACGCGAACCGCCAGAAAGTTTTTTTCAAACAGTTGGCGAGAGGGGAATAAATAAAAACACAGGTCTCTGTTGCTGCAGCGCAGGTATAATAGCTAGGAGACGTTAGATTTATGCGTATTGTATGCGGTTTTCTTCGCGACGAAGTGTTTTCGGGGGTGCCGAGAAATATTTGTTACACCCGGCGAGAACGGGACCTTTGTATTGATAGCGGCCATATTTACGGGCTTTTCACCGTTAACTCTGAGTTACTGCTATGCGAAACGGAGCGACCTATCGACGTCGACGTTGGTTTTGGTGGTAACACTATGGGGGGTAGTTTTTGCCGCGCCTTCATCGGGTCGTAAATGCCGTTTGCTCGTTCCGCAAAAAAAAAAAAAAACAGAGTTTTGTATTAATAATATATCTATACGCCGCGGATGTGTGTATGTGTATGTGTGTGTGTATGTGTGTGTGTGTGTGTATGTATGTATGTATAAACCTATACGTGCATCGTTGCCGTTATTATTATTATTATTATTATTATTATTATTATTATTATAGCGAATAATCCGTCGCCGAGTGTGCGGAATAGGCTTTTAAAAACAATACTCTCTTACCACGCTGCGTCGTTGCGTCGGGTTGTTGTAACTGTTATTATATCCTGCTGCGTCCAAAAACCACCGCCACCGCGTCCGCTTCGAAATAATAATATATTAACGACCGCTATCAAATGCGGTCCCTCAGGTATACGTATATATGTATATTGTATATATTTATATGTACGATGTGTAGGGTGCGGTGTGCAGCACGGGGATGCGTGCGTGTGGACGAGATAAGTATAGGAATACAAGAAGAAAATGTACAGCAGACACTAATTTAATATGTGCACGCCGCGCTGAGGGGAGGATTCGTATCGTGGTGACGACGGCGTGGTAGGGGTAAACAAATGCCAAGGATAGGTTGAAATGGGATTCCTGCCTTTCGTGTTCCTTTTCATTCCGGCTGTCAAACGTCAATATATTATAAAAGTAATGATAATAACATCGATATTCATAGGGTTCAATATCATATTAATGGACATGTAAATCCGCACACATATAATAAGCTACTTGGACTTTAAAATTAGTTATTAATCATTACAATAATAGCAATTTAATCGATTTGTACATTAAAATAATAATTCGTAAGTAACCAAGTAATATGTTTATATGATATTGCATTATGTTTATACCAAGGAATATTATGATTTGATATAAGGTTGAGTATAAGTAAGGTTAGGCTCATGTTTTCATTACATTTTATATTTTTTCATATCCCGATGTGATTTTGCAATAATATTAGAGAACAAGAAACTAAGAAAAGTCCTAAATAGAAGTGAATTATGAGTGTCCTGTTTCCTGTATTAATTATAAATTTAACATTACATGTTTGTTATACTGTCTTAACAAATTATATTGTTTAATAATTAATATATTTTTAAACTATCCATTTCTAAAAAAACAACTGCCTTATGTTAAGAAAAAAAAATCAATAAATTATTATATGTATATATACCTACGTATATTATTAATCATGTTTCGACACTATTTTAACAATTTATATCATATGCAATCATTATTTTTGGAACATTTAATTGCTAGATTATTTCAATAGCATTTAAATCAAAACGAAATTGTCTCCAAATGTGTTCAACGAAAAATAAAATAAAATACATTTGTTGCTAATGTTAAGGTTGTCTGTTACATACTGACACTTCCAACGGTTTCCACTAATTCTGTATGTATGTATAACATATATAAACCTAAATTTAATTAATGAATTTATGCATTAGCCCATGACCGTTTCAGAGCATGTTTTGTCGACAGAAAATGATTTTGAATGTACTATTATTTTTACTTTTATAAGTCGTCACGGCCCTGCGAGGTATTAAATAGTATAGTTTGTGTGAAAATATAACTGTTGAAGATTCAATATCTTGCATTAATAATCACAATTTTTTCGAAAACACTTTTTAAAGTTTGACTGGTTTTGATTTAACTTTTATTTTCAAAAGAATCAAATAAGCTTAACACGTGTAGATAAACCTATGTCCCACGCGGAATTATATAATTTTGCAAAGCGTTTTTGAAAATGAACTGAAAGTTCTGATGACAAATGAATACTTTTCGTACGTCCTTAAAACTTCATGTTTGTATGATTGCTACAAGTTATACAGCAGTACATAAGTATACTTGTGATTTTACCCTTGAGTCTATCGCTATTCCCGTCTACGTAAACTTTATTAAATAAAGATGTTCCCGGCTTTATTTTTATAATATACATTTTCGGTCTATTCAAAAATGATACTGTATACTTTCTCACTCCATATGTGTGCACATATCACGATTAATCGATATTGAATGTTCTACGTGAAAAATGGTCTTTTAATTTGCACATCTGTTGTTACTCTTTTCACAGAGGACGGGCATAATATACAAAAAAGTAATACGAAAATAATCGTTAGCCGTGCACGAGTGTGTGTGTGGACGCCATACACACTCACGCAAAATGGAGCAAAATGAAAAAAATAATACTTATTATTTCATGTTTAGTTTTTAATTTTAAAAATTATAATTTGTTCTCCTAATGATTTTGATGAAACATACTTTTTAACGATTTTTTTCTTCATTGTTTTCATTTCCATTATAAACAATAAATACAATATAAATCTGCAAAACAAACTTTGCTGCTCGATATACAATGTGAATTTTTTTTTTCATAGAGTAATGTGAATAATGTTGGAAACATTATGATCTTATAACTCCGAATTATTTTATTCTTCTCAGTAGCGTATAAAGAATTGGTTTACGGTGTGGGTTATCATAAATATAATTAAAACATTTTTTTTATACAATTCTTTTTATATTAAAATTATAATCATAAATCTAAGTTTGAAAGTCATTGTTAATACAATCACATTTTAAATACTTAATATTTTATAGTCCAACAATAGTTTATAACTTAATATTTATTCTTGATGATTTTGATAATTCAGTGTAATAATTTAGTTCAGGGTTTGCTGGGATTTCAATATCTTTTTTTTTATGGGCTGGGGTAAATCTTCTCATCCCATCAGTACGTCACTAATTTTTTTGACTTTTGATTTCTTAAAATGAAAAATGAATTAATATTTATACACATATTATGTATTTTATATAGATATACAAATTACAATACTTAGGTTGTTTAATGTTAATAAGGTTCAAAATAATAACTCCATGTTCTATATTATAGAGTTGTTTTGTTGATACGATAAACATTTAATTTCGACCATGAAACGGTATAAAAATAGTTCGACTGGTGATATCGACGTGCAGTCGTTTTATCGCCAAATATAGCAATGTTTCATAATATAATAAAGTAGCGAAACATCCGGAAAAAGGCGTATAACTGGGAGGAATACTGAGTCTTTACTGGAAATTTTTATTCTTAATTTCGTATCGGTTCTGTAAAATACTAGAGTGTGGCTTATGCTGTTGCACAACATTATACTTTGTATTATATTGTCATTGGATAACTTAATTTTTTAAAGCAATCCGTCTAAAAGTCATCGCCTATACGTACTTTGGTTATCTAGCAAATCGCAGATTTTCTTATAATACGAATACGTAGTACGTACATACAATGTACACGTGTTCGAGTTATTATTATGATACGATGAATTTGATTTAAAACGGTTCGTATTCGCTTCACAAAAGAGGGTACGAGAACCCACGGGGTCGTTTTACTCTATCGCCGCCCAGCTCGTAATATAACTGTTATTATTATTATTATTTTGATTTGAGCCACTCGTAAGGGATGCAATACATTTCTATGTATCGGCTGAATGTGCGATTCGGTGTCCTTTTTTATTTTATAAATATTTTTTTCGCGTGCATGCCGCCGTTCACATACATCTGTATATATTTCTGTGATTGTATAATATATAAAAAAAAAAATAAAAAACCAAAATTGTTGCAACGGCGCGTAACGCAAGGATTTGCATATCCGTCCTCGTATTTGTATATTCGCGTCACATACGGTCCATTCGTATTGACGGTAGCTAATCTGCCGTAAAGCGCGTACCACGTGCGGCCAATAAATACAAGTGTGTATAGTAGAGTTTTTTCTTTCGCAACTCGACGGTTAATATCCTTTGGGAAGCCGAAAAAACGAGCTCATACACACACATGTTCTGTGAGGGTTGTTCTGGAAGAGGGGGTTACTTATAAAATCATAAGCCGCTTAATTTTTGGCCGAATAAATTGTTAATTATTATAATATAATATTATGATTTATTGTATTTTTGGTTAATAACAATAATACGATTCTTTAATAGTAAATAGATAATCTCATGAGGGTGGAAGAGCAAGGCACCGAATATATAGCTACATATTTTGCATCACAGTTATAATAATTATATATAATAATCGAACGCCAAATGATACTTGCAAATTGATATAATTCTTTCATGCATATTTCATATTGTAAACAAATATTCGGATTTTGTAGATCGTGTAAAATTGAATAATCATTGTTTTCGATTTTTAATATTCTTCAGATTCCTATTTTGTTCTCGTAACTTGACCCGGGATTATGACGAATGTTTGATAATAATATGGCTGTTAGTAAATGGCTGTATTATGGTTGTTATTTTATCAGAATAAACTAAAATAGGTAATTAATTTCAATCTATTTTTAAATGTTTTACTTCACTTTCTGTCCCATAAATAGTGAGCCATTGATAGACATGAGACCAAAGTATGGGCCTGAGAGCACAAGTCCTCCTCCCTGAAAAAAAAGTCATAGGTCCTTACCACAAAACAGTCATTGGAAAAAAAAATTGCTGGATAAATAAAGCACGTGTATTTTATTAATTAATAAATCATATTCATCGGTTCATATTCACTATGGTCTATGATACCCATACCTTCCATAATATATTAACCCTAAAATTATTTCCATGCCAATCATTTTTTTATTGCGTTTATGATTGATATAAATGCTTTAATCGTTTGAACATGAGAAATAAATAACGCATAATATAATGATTTTAATTTATTGCATTTTCCCGTGAAAATCGTTCAGTAGGTATTCAAAAAGCAACTCGACTGAGCGCTTCTTTTCCAATGTTCTCGAGCCGTTACAAAAGCTTTTCCCTGGAATTGTACCTATTACCGTCTATGTACAATATAACTGTATACTCGATACAGCGATTGCGCCGTTTTCGATGTAGTTATTTGCAAAACAAACGGGATGGTCAGCTCTCGGTACGTCATATCCAACGGAGACAAATATTTAAATTCGCTGTAACATCGCTCTCGTACTACAATACTATTATTATTATTTTTATTATTATTAATTTTATTATAATCATAAATGGTGAATGTCTCGAGAGGTTACTTTTTCAAAAATTGTACATGTTGCCGTCGCACGTTTTCTCTTTACATTATCTCCACCCCGTCATCGCTATGTTTATATACATTATACGTAAATGTTAGATAATATGTACACATATTATAATCATATATGATACGAGTATGCTCTGTATTGCTTTTATCCTCCGTCGCCGATCCTTGACACGTTCGGACTACACTTCTCACATGTTCGATTCTATCACGTTTTCTACAAAACAATATAGGTACTTAATATGCCTATATCAGTTATATACCTGCCGTGTTTAATAATATCTTGTTGCCGTATTATTCGGGTTTCCGCAGTTACGCTGCAGTGTCATATCTCCGGACGTCCAAATGATATAATACACTCGCAAAGCACTTAAACTCTGCTGCCGAACTACCCGTGTATAGTGCAGATAGTAATCGGAAACGGAAGATTATAAAACATAGAGTCACTTGTATTACGTTTAAGACCGGAAACCTGTCTGGGATTTGGTACTGTCGCAAATTGTATAGTGAATATTGTGGTACTGACGCGTGTAGCCGGAAACGGGTCTAAAATAGAATTATTATTTCTTAAATTTTCTTTGGTCCCAAGTGATTCCGTCGTGAATTGTTATCTCTGTGCAATTGAAAATGTGTCTTGTTACTTTATAAAAACAAACTTATATTAAAGTTGCGGATAAGGCATGGGACTGAACGGCATTGAACTTCATTACTATACTTGATACATTTATGTCTTCAAATGAATTACGAATTTATTAGTATATATTAATATTGATGTCAAAAAAAATGATTTAACGATTGAGTAGATCAGTAATGTAATTTTAATAGATTTGTTACAATTCACACGGCAGTTGTAGAATGTTATATCTTCCATAAATATCGCCTATAAAAGTACATTTAATTTTAATAAAAATTAATAAAAATTTTTTATTGCTACATTGCACTCTTTCAGTCACCTCATTATTTCAAATATCTGCGAACTATTTAATATACCACATAATATACTTAAACTCAGCTGTTGTTCAAGCCTACGAAAAAAATAACCACGACAATGACCTCTTACACTTTGAGTAATATGAACTTTGTTGTGTTAGGGGTAGAGAAAGAGATAAACATTTTTGTGCCCCATCAGTCTCGTGACAATATTACTTTATTCACGTAGAAATAGCTTGAATAGTACAGGTGTGTATACAACTATGTACAATAAGTCTCTTGCAGAAATGTCGGCATTGGACAATGCGTCATATCGTTTAACACATAAATAACTCGTTATTTCATGCGATTTTCGTAGTAGTTATACAAATAAGTAGTTTTCAAGTTTTATCTACCATTAGGTCTGGTATTAAAATACGCATTATATTATAATTTATAGTATACATTTAGAGCGTGGTTAGCGTAAAAAATCTAAATTAACTGCAACGCAAAACAGCATAATCCTTAATGTTCATGTAAAATACGATTGCGGCGTGGCGGATATTTTGTACGCGAGAACCGACTGCCCTAACCCCCTTCATACATGTGCTTGCAGTCGTATTATATAGAATAGCGGAGACTGGCTATTTTGACTTTAAAACGTTTTGATATTATTTTAATAATATAATATTATGTGTACAAGCTACCGTTTTCCCTCGGCTGCACGGTGAGACCACGATATACATCATATTTTTAGACTTGCGGACCTAAGGCTGCAAACACAGCGGGCGCAAAATATATAAATTTTTAGACCGCGCGTGTTTTATTTTTAAACGCTTAGTCTTTTTAAAGTCTTGTCGACGGCAAGCTGTGAAAAACAATTAAAAGATAAACTCCGACGACGAAACTTGGGTCGTTTATGTATTTTTGAACGGATGCCAGGGATTTTCCGGGTGAACGGTACGGGGCCCACGCGGACAGATGGTGCGGGACAAGTTGCTTCACAGCCGCTGCTGCGCTTATGGAACGACAAGTTCCATAAGGCTTGACGGCAACAAAAATTGTATTACGATAAAAGTATGTATTCGTATAATAGGTGGTGAGACTACGGTAAACGGGACAGGAAAAATGAGCGACGAACAAGGAGTCCGTGGATTACAATAGAGTGAGAGAGAGAGAGAAGGAGCGAGAAAAAAAGGAGAGAAATTGCGTACGCCGGTATTTTGATTTGATTTGCCTCGCGTGAGACGTGTCCTGAAACGGTAAATTCGCGTATACTGCGGTGGAAAATTGTTTCCGAAACTTACTCCGAATAAAATCACTTGGCTGACAGTGACGTGCCCCAATCACGTATATTCATAATTCATATATTATGTATATACATACGGGCGTGTGTGTGTGTGTGTGTACACGTCTCCAAAATAAAAAATAAAAATAAAATATTGTACACGTGATTTTATTATCAATCGTGCACACCCGCATCGCCACTGTTACCGATTACAATTTGTTATAATTTACATGTCTATCGGTACGTATATATTATTATATTATACCATTGATTATAAATAATCATTATAGGTACCAATATAAATGCGCACACGCATTTGCCGCCATATAACCCGTGTGGTACGCGAGATGCGTTACATTCGTTGTTCCTCGTGAAACCAGTAAATTGTAATCATGTAATCCAAGCGGTGAAATAGGTACTCCTTTTTCAGAGCAGAATCTTAAATTATTTATTATTATTATCATTATTATTATTATTCATGGTGTACACCGAACAAATGATATTACGATAATACCCGCCTATTGTTTTATAACAGTTTTAAACCACGGCTGAGGATTTGTTTTTGGAATAAAGTAATTAAAAAAAATTAGAATTAACATACTAATTGCCGAACCTTATCATAAGATCGTGATTTATATTTATTTATATTTTAATTAGTTCTTTTACGGAATTATTATAGTTTACATTAATATTATAATGTGTTTTTCTTACTACCGTGCGCAGAAAACTACGATATTATTATTTTGTCTTTTAAATGCTTTCAACTTAATGATATTGTAATGTAACGAGCTAGTTTTGGTGCGAATTATTCAAGTTGTCGGGTCGAAAAGTGTCCGCCGATACGTAAAACACACAAATACACATATAATATCATGTATACATGTGTCTACTATACATACTATGTACTATATTATATTATAATGGCAGTGGTCAGTTGTACGATGCACTGGACGCTAATGACCTGGAACTACATAATATATATTTACGCAGCTGATTTATGGGTGTAATAACGACGCGTATCGACAATATCTAAAAGGCCTTTTATCTTTGCAGTGTTTTCGAATAATTATTAATAGGTGCTCTGCAGGCTTTCGTCATCGGTTCAAAGTAATAGCTGACCCGTACATATTTAACACGCTATTCGCCCATCAAACTATTCCATATTGATTATAGATATATAATATGTGTGTACTTGAGTTTACTGTTGAGGTGGTCAAGTATAATTGCAGCGTACAATATGCATCAGGTTTTCATGTTTTGAGATAGTTATCGGCATTATTTTGGTAGTATAGGTCTATCCCGGACGACGTAATTCGTCATAAAGTGTAATTTATTAATTATTTATTAACATAATAAGCGTGCCTCAGCACAGCACACTATATCGTTTCGATTTTGTGATGATGTCTTAACAGTTTTCAAACTGAAATCGGTGGAAATGTTTTCGAATATTTTCGAAATTTTTGTCAGAGCCGTTGGAATTACTCCGGCGAACATTTCAAATGATTTGTTAAATATGTATATAATATTTAAATGAATTTAGATAAAGATAAAAATATAATATTTAACTAACCTAATATTTTTGGCTGGATCATTTAGATAATAATGTAAAATAAACTGAGTAAAATAAATTACTCTATCAAATAAGATAAGAATTTTTCATTCATTAAAATAATTTATATAATCATCAAAAAGGAATGGGTCAGTTTTCTGTGTGTCTTTGGCTAAGTATAAACATAAATTGGAATAAGATTAAGATACTGGTCATCGAGGTGTTTGCAATAATACCTATATGTTTTCTGTTCGTATTATTGTGTCCCAATTCGTTTAAATTCATTACCTTGAATTTTTTTTATTATTTTCACTATACCAAATCTGCCGTAGTCTATACTGCTGCTTACCAATATTTCTAAGTCGCCTAAATTTTAATAATAATTCTGCTATAGTATGATTCGTAATAGTGCTGTAAATGCAGAAATCAAAAATAGTGAAACACATGACGTCGCTCGGATGTCAGGTAATATTCTTACCAATTAAGGTCAAGTCGGGTTATTGGTTTTTCTCTGAAGTGATGCCGATCCATGTATTTTATTCATTGAATTCATATACGTTATGTACTTATGTCTATTGCCATAAACTTTTCAGTTCTCTCACACACACACATGCAACTCAAAAAACTGTTTTGGTACCTGAGTACTTTAGAGCTGATTTTCCCCTTAGACGTTATTTTGATAATTAACTTGTATCAAAGTAATATTTTTAAAAGTTATACACATAACATTATATGTGAGTGTCACCTATATACAAGAAACATTATTATTATGAACAACCAATGATTTGGAAACGTAGGAAACAAAAAATATTTTAAATGACACATGGACACTTAAATTATTATTTAATTTCCCATTATAGTACTGAGGGAAAGTGTTAAAATACATTTAATGTGAATTACAATTATCTACTTGTCACTATAGTCACTAGTGTATTAATTGTGATAATAATTGTATTTAAAAATTAATTTTGATATTTTAGGAGAATAATAATATTAAATATTATATTAATATAAATATACCCAGCTGAAAAAGTTTTTCAAAAAACTTATACATTATACTTTCATTTATCTTATCAAGTATTATAAAACCAAAACACGTCGGAAAAATATAAGTGGAATATATTTTTATCTTATTATTTTGTCCAGAGCTCATAATTGAATTGTTTATGTTCACTTGCAGTAATATTGTTATTCTTATTTATTGCCATTTCTTGTTGTAGTTTCATACTAACATATCAATGATAATTAATTCAGTATTTTGATCTAACATAGTATTTTAGTGGTTAATCGGTTTTTTTAAAGCATAGTATATTTATTTTTGTGTGTTCTGATATAATTATTACTATTATTATAATTTTATTATTTACGTTGAACTTGAATAAATTAAAAATAATTTTTTTTATAAATTGTTGTTGAAAATATTTTAATTCCGAAAAATGTGTTTTTTGTTTCATATTTTCATTAGTAAAAAGCACTGAAATATCCACATGTTATATACTCTACGAAATGTTTTATGTTTTATACCTTAAGTATTCTAGATGGGAAATAATAAAATATAATGCGTCCTAAATAAATTGTACTTTGTTTGTAATGTAGATATTATACATCGAAATTATATTTTATACTTTTTAAGGGAGAACAGTATAGTTATTTGACTTTTTGCCTTTTTTTTTAGAAATACTATATAAATATATAATTCTTATTTGATTTCGGTTTAACATTACTGATATAAAATGCGATGACATCGCAGATAAATTTGATCATCTCGGGAGTACATTATGTATAGCTACCTATTTACCCAACAAACCAGAAACGTTTTGATTATAACGAAAACGATTCCAAAGATCCACTCGTCTGCGATTGCCATAAATTCATTTCCATCGGGGAAACAATTTGGTGTCGGATAAGTATATTTTGTAATATATGCAAATTATACATCAATATGCATTTGTTCAAACCCATCAAACTACGCATATATTACATAAGTTCTGTACATGCAATTATGTTACAATAGATACGCCAGTAATTAGAATACATTTCGACCGAAAATACCGGGTCTGCAACTAATAAATGAAATTTATAAAATATTTTAAAACACTCAACTTTGGTAAAGTTATATAATAATAATCGGATATCTTTTCTGAACTTGCGATACACTTCTATTGTAGATAACTACTATATATTTCAGTAGTTTTTGTTTTTAAGTTTTGTGTTGCACACGTATAGAGTACTTGTTTTGAAGAAAAATATTTAAATCTGTTTTAAAATTAAAAACACGTAAGATCTATAATAAGGTAATTGAGTAAAACTTATAAATGGACTTCGCAACTAAGTTGAAAACCATACGCTGTAACGTAATAAAAAAATACTTACGGATATATCACCGTTGTTGCAGAGTTATTTAATATATATGTTGTCGGCATGTCTTAAGTAAGTAAATGAATTAAAGTGATTCCAAAAAGTAGTTATAACGATTAAGAGTTTTTTCAAATAATATAAATAATATACGTGTACAACATATAAAATTATCATAATTTCAGTTTTAAGCAAGAATCACTATGAATAAACCTCTAATGTCGTTTTAGAACTAATTAAAACAAACAGTTTTATTTATTTTTTAAAGTAATATATAGTTTTGTGTGTTTTTGTAATTTCATTACGAGAAGTGCGCGTAACTTAAAAACTTTAAAAAGTCTAAACATTATAAGCGAGAAAGAAAGAAGGAGAAAATAAACGAGATAAAAAGACTATAATATATTTTCCCTTTTTCTCATAAATTAATAAAGTAAAAGATGTATAATTTTATTCATGCATTTTCCCCTTGAGAAAATACTGTATGCTTTTTATATTATTTGATTATAAACTAATGATAACGATATAATTTATCAGACCGACTTCACGATATCCATATTTATGCGCTAAAACTTTAAGATATCCGATTGGAAAACTTTTTAAACCATTAAAATTATTTATTTATTTAACCGTTTTCTTCCATTTTATAAATTGTAAAATTGACGAGTTTGATTCAGATTTACCAATGCTTTTGTGCGGATATTGTTGCAATAATACTTTGGTTATTGTGGATAATTAATTTGAGTTTGTCTAGTCGAGTTGGCACAAGATTGTTAAGTAATAATAATGAATGTAGTTATCTACGTTATCAAATAACAAAATCATATGTTTGAATTTTAATGTTGGTACTGATGATAGATAGATAATATTTCATCTCTGTTTAAATCTAATTTGTATTAATTAACCACGTAGATGATAAATATTTGTTTCCTTTTCAAATGTAAAGGAATAAAGGATATATATAAATATTTGTTTAATATTTATTGTAAGAGTGCAAAATTACCTCTGTTAAAATTAATTATACTCGACAATATTTCTTTTATTTCAATTCGATTTATACGAATGATCGAATAAATATGAAATTTAAACGCGATTAATGATTTCTTATACACACTAGGAATGGCTAATTTACTAACACGGTCATTGATAAACTCATTGATCGATAAATAACCAAAAAGTTAAGTTAAAGAGTTTTGTAAGAAAATAAAAAAGACATTGAACTTCAATATTAGTTTAAAATATAATAATGTTATGTTTACAGCGTGTGAAGACGTACGACAATGCTGTTTATTGTTTTAAGTCCCGCCTACGAGTTTTTTTTATTATATCAAACACCGAACGGTTTTTCGTATCATATAATATATTATATATACCATGTATTGCGTTAAGTTTATCTGATGGAAAACGCGGCGAAGTTTAGCACATTATAATGCAATATTTCCGTGGTCGATGCTCGTGATCCTGAGACTTGCTGCCCTCCGGTTTACACGTGCACTGTGCCAACTAACCGTTACCGTGCGCGCGGTATGTGTTTTTGAGTAGTCGCTTATTTTCCCTGCCCCCTCCTCCCATTCGACGGCCACGTTTTATCGGTTTATTATTTATTTATTTATTTATTCCCGTTTTGAAATTCGCTTTATTTCGCGTCACTTGGTAGATTTAAAAATAAATCGTGTCCCTCGACATGTTATATGTAAATCGCAGAACGCATAGTAACTACACCGGAGCCCTTGTTCGACCAACCGTGATCCGCTACAATTTCGTGTGATCTTCTCCGAGGCCGCCACTATGTACAGTATGTATACGAGTTAAGCTTTTGCGAAAATCCGATCGGCCTATGCATCCTCATAGGTCTATTATTATTGTTATTAGGATTTTCGTTCGTATCTTCCATCTATAGCCGATAATATACTATACGGATAGAAATTTAATCAGGTGCCTGTTCTGAATATTATGATTATGTTGTAAATATATAATACCTAAACTATAAACGTGAATTGAATTGATGCTTATATGGTCTATCTGAAGTGTCACGTGGTCAATAGATAATAATATATCTTTTTGAGTAATATATTATTAAATATGACATGTAGATAAATAAAATATGTAACCCAAGTTTATTTTTAATTTAAAAAAAATAATGCACAATAGTGGAAATCAACTTAAAGAGTAATAATAAATTGATTTCTTTCAAAATACATCCGTATCGACGTTATTTAATCTAAAATCGCTTAAAGTACTATTATCGTTATTGACTGTTTAATATTGACTATTGTGACAACAATGAAGTAATCATTACATTTTTTTCTCGATAATAATGTCGTATATTTTACCAATAACTTTTTAAATCTTATGCAATTACCTTTTTTATTGTCTAGGTAAACTTTTAGTTATCTAATATTATTTTTATTAGGTTATCCAACATTTCAATTTTGTAAAAATAAATGAAAAGAGGTAAAATATTCGTGATCAAAATTCGTTCCTGAGTTAATCATTCAACTTAATTACTAAGTTTATTTTTGCTCAGACTGAATGATTATTTAATGTTCGTGAAATGGTTTGGAAATAATTATTGAACAAATTAAGTCTCGAACAATATTTAAAAGAAGTATATGTATTATATAGTATTATATTTTACAAGCATTGAAAAGTAATGCATTAAAAATTGAAAAATCATCAGACGAGTTTGTTTCTGTGATATAGTGTTATTGATGATGACAGCTAAACTTGTTGATTGTACATATAAAATATTGGTGAATTAAAAAAAAAAAAAAACGGATGGGCCTCGCTTCGCTGTACAGTTGGGGGTGGAGTGCACCTCGTTTATGAGATAGGTCATTATTACAATAGATTTGTTAAATTTGAATGCAATGATAAATATCATTGTATACGAATAACGGTTCTGAACGGAGTTAATATGTTTGTCTAAAATGTGTATATAATAATAATATACCTAGTATTTTATATTTAAATTGAATTATAATGCAATTTTGTAAAAATTTAAATTTCAAACAGTCATAAAATTTTTTTCATTAAGTCTAGTAGAAAATGTTTTATATATTTTTGAAGATTAGCTTATGGGAAACCTAGTGTTAAAATTTTGAACATTAAATATAAACAGAAAAAGTTTTATGAATTCTCAACTACAAAATAACATGCAAATTATCGCAATTTTAACATATTTTATACAAATTTGAACTTAATGGGCTTATAAAAAAAAATTAATTGAAACAATCTCCGATATTTTTTAGTTACAATTAGTATAACTTATAATTAATCCTTTAATACATTTTCAAGAGTTTTCGAACAACCAAATAAATTGTATAGATATTTAAAAAAAAAAAACTTACAAAAATCGAAAATTTAAATTGTCTATAAATAAGTCAAAATACTTTGAAAACTTAAGTATGTATAGAGAATGCCAATATAAAGATTTGGTAAAAATTTCAAGTTGTTACGGTTTTTCGTTTTTGAGTTTTTGAGTTTTCGCAAATTTCAAAAACCGATATCATCTGTTAGTCTAGAATATTATGTGTTAATTAATTTACATTAATAAAAATTAAATAAAAATTAAATTAAATTTAGTTAAATTAATAAATTTTCATTAATATATTATACATTAATTAATTTACATTTATTTTTACATTATATATTATATTTTACATGTAATTTTATATCGATATTCGCTGTTCAAACGCTTATAAAAAAAATTGTGCTTATGGACTTTATTATTTTTTGAATGACAATAATAACTACTTCTGTGAAATTTTCTATTAAATTTTCAAGTATTTTGTATAAGTCAATTTTTTTTATCACCAATTATAAAAAAAAAAAATGTAAAAAAATCGAATATTTTAAATGCCTTTAAGTGATTTAAAAATCAATATAATATTTTGAAAAAAAATATGACATAGAGGAAATGCTTATCTTAACAACTGGTAAAAATTTCAAGATCCTGTGACTTATAATTTTTGAATTATAACAAATATTTAAAATCGTTTGACGATAAATCGCTATTTTATGCAATTTCGTAAAAATTTAAATTTCAAACGGTCATAAATTTTTTTCCTTTTGGTGCGGTAGAAATTTTTTTAAAGATTTTTGAAGAGTAGCTTATGGATATATCTATTGTTAAAATTTTGAACGTTAGTTATAAACGGAAAAATTTTATGAATTTTTATCTACAAAATAACTTGCAAATTATCGTGATTTTGACATATTTTATACAAATTTGAGCTTTATGGGCTTATAAAAAAAATTTGAGTGAAACTATCTCCAATATTTTTTAGTTACGATAAGTTAAACTTATATTAAATTTTCAAGAGTTTTCGGCCAGCCAATTAAATTTCATAGATGTTTAAAAAAAAAAATGTTTACAAAAATCATAAATTTAAATCGTCCATAAATAAGTCAAAATATGTCAAAATACTTTGAAAACTTAACCATGTATAGAAAACGCCAATATAAAGATTTGGTGAAAATTTCAAGTTGTTACGGTTTTTGGTTTTTGAGTTAGAGCATTTTAAAAAAATGTATTTTGTAAAAACGTGATTTTGCGTAAAATTTCCCGTTTTTTTGTAATTTTTTATCGTCATTTTCGATTTTTTTAAAAAGTATTATAAAAGTTGGATTTTTGACTTGCCTAAGTAACATCTACATTCACTTTTATTTCAGAAAAGTTGCTGTTTAAGAAAATCGAATCATTTTTACTGCCAAAAAAAGGTGTCGTCAGACACAAAAAAAAAAATAAAGGAACACACATCATTGTAAAATAAATAGATTCCATCACTCCGTTCAGAATCTAAAATACTTTCAGAGCTTAAACTTTGTTATAGATTTATTTTTTTTTATTTATTTACACGTCATCATTACAAATTTTCTCATTAATCAAAATCATTAATTCGGTTCAAATGTAAAAATAGTCCTGATGTCTTGTACAAAATGTACTGTCGTAGATCGTGCAATCAAGTTGTTGTAAGTTACCGATATAACCCAAGATTTAGAAGTACTCACTATATTTTTGAATGAGGTTATCGCCTTGTATTCATTATACTATGATAATATTATACTTATATAAAATACTGACTGTGCACTATAATGTAAATAATTACGGTTGCGGGGTTATATTGCAACGAAAATCAATTAACAAAGCAGTAGGTATATAGGCACGTCGGTAAAAATAATCGCAGCGTTTCGTCCCGTCCCCATAGCGCAGGGTCTAGTCGCGCGGGCTATGTGATTAAGGGGTGTCGTAAAAAATAATGATTTTGATGAGAAGCGACTTTATTAAACTTGCACCTTTCGCGTAATATCGTTTTAATTATTTATTATTGAGCTGTTATAACGAGGAGTCTGAGAGGAATATTTATAATCAGCCATCGTCGAACCAAAACCGCTCGAAACATTATCTCTCGCTGCGCCATGTATCTTCAGTTAATATAACATCATATACCTATATACTATACATTTATGCTTCACTTTATTAAGCCTTTTAGTTTTAGCTCAAAAATTATCTCGAAGGCGTGTTTAAATCAGACTTGTATAGGGCATACCACTGCACTACCGTGCAGATTTCTTTTAAATCGAATTAATATTAATGATCAAGTAGCATGGGTAATGGCATTACGTTAACGGCGATTTTCTTCGTTTCACCATGTATTCTATACCACGATGCTAAATATAATTTTAAACGTTTTTGTTCATTTTAAAAGTGAATGTGCTTAAAATATTCATTAGAAATTATATGCATTTTAACATGTGGTAGATAGGTTCTTTAAATTATAAGTTTTTATTGTATAATAAACTATTACAACATTTTTTTAAAAAAAAATATCAATCAACAAAAAAGTATGGGCATTTTATTGAACATAGACATATTTTTTATGGGGACATATCCCCTGAATTATTTGTATATATATATAATTAATACGACTATCTATATCTGTGTATTAAATTTCCTGATTTGAGCTTTTCGACCGTATAGTTACATATTTTATTTAAATATCAAAACAGTAAACTTGCTTTGTAATTAAATAATATTCCGGTCGTTGGCTGTGTCCAAAGTTTGAATGAAAAAAAGCTAAATATTCTGTACCGCTCGTGAGCACGTCATCATCATCATCATCGTTGCGAATGGTAGATGATTAGTGCATGTTCCTTACCCTTAGACCATTATACCCTGTCACGGCTGTCGGAGTGTAAATTTCACTCTATTCTCTTCGTATCGGCCCTGTGATCCTCGTCGTATCCTTATCGGCATTAAGATTAATGACAGGCAGCACCCTCCTCTGCCCCTACACACGCGCATGTGGTAAAGACGAAAGATCCACTCTCGCTCTGAGTTCTATGCATCAAAGTCAAAGTGAATAATAATGAAATCAATGTAACTTACAGTAATAGTTTGTCAAAGCGAGTTTGCTTTGTTGTATTAATTGTATTTTCCCGAAACGCGATAGTATTCATATCTGTAGATCGATACACCTATATAATATATACACGGAGCTCAAGAAAATATAACTATTTATGTTAATGCTCTAGGATTAACGTCGTCTACATTCGTCTCTTTCCATATCGTTTACTCAGATTGGGATATTATTATATTCACCTGTGAAATGGAATTCTAGTGGTAGAATAATTGTAGTTAAATGTTACACGGTTGGTTAGATATTTTAGTTTATTTGTTCACAAATAACATGTAATTTCGAGGGTTAATTCGTGTACAAATATTAAATTCGTGTAAACCATGCAAAGTAATTAGCTTTTATGGTAAACAATGATTGATAGAAAAAAATATTAGTTGACCATGTATTTTTTAAAATGTATGGTCTACAGATATTTCTATCGTGTTGAAATAATTTTTTACATAGAAATTATACCTTAAGCTTTTGATTTTCTACAATTTTAGTTTAGATTCTTATAATATTATTATTTTTCTGAAAATTTTTATATACATATCACATCAATGCAGTGGCTTATTATTTATAATTATTTTTTTGTTAAGATATACATATAAGAAATTCTCGAGGAGCGTATATTTTATATTTTTATAAGTATTTAGATTTTTCTTCTCCACTGTCTAAACTTAATATAATTTTAACTAATAATTATCAGTTATTCTAGAGTTTGAATGTTCGTATTTGTATTTTTTCATAAAAAAAAACCCATCTCTTATAATATATGGTATGCTTTTTTTTACCATGGTATAATGACACCATTACTGGGAGAATATTTTATTTGGGTAAATTCAAAATTATCACAATAATAGTATGTATTTTTAGAACTATATATTTCATGATGTTGCGTTGAATGTTTCACTTAAAAATACCTATTTTGTTTTCACTTCTCGGATTGTCCATTAAGAGCATAAAAAAAATAAAACCCCGGTTGGCGTTTTAAAAGTAATTCGCGTTGATTATTTTACTACCCACGTTTATTTCACTAAAAGTATCAACGTACGACCGATCTCAGTTATTTCATTATACATCTGTATGTGTTCCATGAAACGTTTTCATCATTAAAAGTAACACGAGTGAAATAAATAACTTTTACTAGAACTTACACCTAAGTAGTTGAAAACTTTCATCAATACTAGCAATTTCGTTTATGAAACGTTAGAGTGAAGAATTATAAATTCTGATTGTTTTTCTGAAACTGTAATTACTTTACGACTAAAATTTGTAGTTATTCAATATGTCTACTTAAATTTCAACTCTCCATACATCGTTTTCAAACAGAATTAATGTATTACTCAGAAGAAAGGTGCAAAACAATATCAATAATTAAAAAATAGTATAAACTCTAAAGATTATATATTATATATTTATTAGTAAATAATCATAGTTGTTGTCAATACATTTTATTTTTTGAATAACTATAACTATAACTTGTTACTTGGAAGCATGTTCTAGAGCACTTGTAAAATTTTACTTGTAACATTATTGCATAATTTCTGTTAGATTGTCTTATTTAATGAACCATTAATCAACGACCAATAAAGACCATCGATATGAATGAGACACTGCAGTCTCTTATGTACACATTTATATGAATAATAGACCCATTAACAAGTATGAGTTAATTTTTTTTCCAAATTTAAACAGTTTGTTTAAAAACTTTGTAGATACTCTTTTTTGAGGTTGGATATTGGTAACATCTACAGAGTGGATAATTTGTGTACTGTTATCGTTATGCACCTTGAAGAGACTTATATCTTCTTAGACCTTCTCACCATTATCTGTTTATATGGTACATTTCGGCTAATTTTTTAGAATTTATAAAAATCTCTTGATTTTGGTTTTAAGACACGCACACTGTAATTGAGCAAAATAGTGAAAGATGTGTCCGACTAGTGTACAAATTAAAACTGACTCGTATATTACAAGGGTTTGAGGGAAGTTATGACGACATTAAGTTGTGATATGTAAGGATATACCACGATGATGTGGGCATAACGAATCGGCGATGCACTGTAATCGAATACGTAACACGATTTCGGCACGTAACAGTTAAGCGGATTTTGTTCGGTTGACGTGCATTAAATACAGTGTATTATGACGTTTGATATAATACTCCACGATTGGGTATAAGGATCTAAAAGACCACGGTGGATTGGACGTGATAAGAAATCGCGTTCTGGAGGGAAAATTGGGGAATATTCGAGGAAACGGAGCAACGTGTAAACATTGTGTATATATATATATATATATATATATAAATATATATATTATACGTATTAAATATAGTATTGTGTACGCACGTGAATCCAATCGATAACCCTATCCTCTCATGACCACATATATATAGTATTTCAAACAATGGATATCGGGGTACCACGTGTATATCATAGGTATATAGTTCGGTCGTAAAAGTATAGGTCTCACGTTCGTACTCGTTTTTACCGGTCTGACCCGAGGCCTTAACAATAGAAGGATTTGAAATGCTAAATGGACGCGCAGTCGTGATTAACGGAACTAGAGAAAATCCAATTTTTATGTTTTCGAAAATACCACACACGTGTGTATATTATATTTCTAAAAATGTTAACAATACTTGATTCGTATTTGAAAATGTATGATGTTTCCTGGCAGTATAACAATATTCACATTAATATTAGTTTGACGTAATATTGTGGAAGGGTTTTACTACGATAATAATAATAATAATTTGTTAGCAAACCTTTTTTTTTTTTTTATGACAACGTTAATTAGTTTATTATACCTATTATTATTGCTGTGAAAATATTGTTTATTCGAACAGTTTTAATAGCTCCGAAAAAAAGTTTGTCACCATCATATTTTTACAAGAAATATTGTATTTTAAAAATATTATTATGTTAATAATTATAGGTAGGTAGCTGAAATTACCCGTCATTCCTGGATTTATGATAAAACAATATCTATATAATATGCACTATAGTTATCTGACAAGATTAAATATTGTTTAATCTCTTTAAATAAAATTTAATTAAGCTGTTTTATTTTGATTGCTTGGTTAGACTTAGGATTATCTGTTCAGGTTAGAGGTTTTCCATTTGGACCCCTTCAACTTTCCTGATACCGTTAGAGGTTGAATTTTCAGACACTTTTTTTTTATTTTCTTTATTTGTGTCTTCGTACACAATTACAACCAAAATGATTGCTTGGATATAAAAGATTATACCTCCTTTCATCTAGTAGGTGCAGGTTAGTGAGATAATTTTTTGAATTTCTTAATAGTTTTTTAAATTATTTAGAAAGACAGAGTAAAATTGGCAAAAAGTAGATTACGATATTAGTTATAAGATTATTATTTTGTTTGTCATGTGACTTGAATCATTTACTAAGTACTTTATATCTACCATCATAAAATCAACAAAAAATCAACATTAAATATTACCTTGGTAACCAGTAAGTGAAAACACTTAAACGTCTAGCCCTGTCTAGCGTCTGCCATCGATTCTCAAAATCAAAATGTCTCATAATTATTTTTTTATTGCATGTCTATAGACTATAGTCCAAAATACCTTAACTATTTTCAATCGTTAGCCATCATACTTCAAGCTATAAGTTGATTATGAATCAGTCACCCAAGACATATATATTATACTATAATACTATATGATATATATATAGATTTATAACTCTAGCTAATTTATTTTATTTGTGACTTAAAATACTAAATTTTAACTATACATAATAAACATATCTTGTAGTATTTAGTTAAAATAATTTATATTTTTAATTAAATTAATATTGTATAGAGACGTATAAATATATTATCAAGTTCGTACAAAATGTATGTCATTGCATATTAAAGAACACGACATTTAAATGTTTAAATGTTAATGGATTACAGTTTCCTCTGAATTTATTTTACATACCTACTTGCATTTTAATACAACAATGATATAAAATGTAGTATAATGCAGTAAAACAATAATTAATTTAAGTCGTGTGGTTGATGTACATAGGATTTTTTCTGATTTATTAATTTCAACGAATATCAATGTTGAGAAATTCAATTATGCGGACTATTATTTTCTTAGGGTTTTTAATTTCATAAATAGAGTGAGCCGTTAGTCCTAGAAAAGTTTTCTACTTATAACTGCATTGAACGAAGTGAATATATGTGTGGTTAACAAGTTTGACAAACACGAATGAACGCGTAGTTTACTGTTTAAATCAACTTACGATTTATTCACGAACACCAGTGTAACAACACCAAAATTTACATTTAGACAGAGTGACGCGAAAAGTTATGAACAAACTTCTAGCTGTTGGTAATTGAAAATAACTTAGTCGAGTTCGTGAATACGGTGATCTAATATGTGTGGGGAAGACTTTTAGGATGTCATGGGAAGTGATCGATTTTGATTATTTAAATAAATCAAATTTTCATTATATTTTCTTTGTTTTATTTGAAAATGCACATAACTTATAGACTTTCGTCAGGGGATATTTTGGGGATATGCCAATCTCTTGACCCATGTCACATTTTATTATTGTTATATTAATTTAATTAATTCATTCATTCATTATTATTTTTTTTTCTAACTTGTTAGAAATCAATATAATTCAAATAAATAAATTTTTATATTCATAAAATTGAAAATATACTATTCTTATTTTATTACAATTAATGGCCAATAAGTGATCAAAAATGTATGTGAGTTTTTATCTAAAAAATATTTATCAACGAGTTATTGAAATAGAGGTAAATATGGCATACACATTTAGAATACATGGTATTCTTGATACTTTCGATAAGAGTAATAAACGTCTTATGCAAATATTTTCAAACCTCTTCAAACGTTTGCAACTTTATCTGTAACATCTTGTGAACTCGAAAAAAGTTTTTTTTTTTTTTGTATGAAAACGAATTAAAACGTACATTCCAAATTCTATTGGTCAGCTAAGACTTTATGGATAAGCAACAGACGAAGAGGCCTTACAAATATAATGTCATTGAGTCAGAAACGTCACACTGATTTGTTAGGTATATAATTTATTACTAGTGTTAGGTTTAGCCAATATGAGTATACTAATAATCATCATTATAAAGTAAACATTACAAACATAATTTGTGTATGTTTTTTATAAATTAAAATAAAAGTTATAATTTTTGTCCTATATTTTATAATATTTTTATGGTATTTATAACTAACATCCCCTTACAAAAATCCTAGTTACGCCACTGACGCCAACGCTCGTTAAATGTATTATTATTGCATTGAGTATATACATAAATATATACATATACACATATAAACATATATAAGTACGCTGCAGGACGGCCGACGGAAATCACAACTTTTATGTCAATTCACATGAAATTGCTTTGCAACTTAAGACTACCATAACGCACGTGCCAACACTGTTTGAATTGTCCTATGGTTTTTAAGTTTGCGATTTAATGTAATTTTTGGATCGAGTTTGACTTTCGCTTTATCGAGTTTTATGGGTTTGTCAGTTAAGAACCTTTCTGGAGTCTAGTCCGATTTTTGTTTGTTCATGTAATAACAGTATTACATTTTTTTCAAACAAACGACAGTCACTAACACTGCTATTATTTCCAGTGTGTCGTGATAGGTATATTACGCCAATAATTTCGAGCTGCGTTACTTTTTGAATTTGTTTGTATAGTTTTCCCCTTGTTCAACGGACAGACATAATCACTCCGGGCAACGATACGCATATCGTATGACTTTGTATCAAAGTAAAACGCGCTTAATAATTCATATGGTTTATATCAGTATATCACGCACTTCTTTGGAACTTGACCAGGTTCATCGAAGTATTGCAATAGCTCATCCGAGAATCTCTTACCAAGTGTGGAAAATGATTTCATTTAATTTCACATTCCAATAAATTGTAAATGGTACGATTATAATTCAATGTTCCGTTTTATTATGTGCATAATAACTTTATCATGATACATTTAATTACACTTATACGGACGATAACGATAGTTATGAACGCGTTGTGTTCAATCGTGTTCTTTCTCTGTGAAAATATTGGTCAATTGGATGTATTATAAAAATAACGATGGGACATACTTCAATTGCCAATATTAGTGAGATATGGAGTACTTGTGACCATATCAAATATAATAATAATTGATATGTTATAGTGATATAAGGATAAACGGATACCTATAAGAATAATAATATATTACGCTTTATTAAAAAATAGTATAGGAATTAAATTTAAACTAGAATTGTGTAATTGAATATGTCTCGGTGAGGTCCAGTAATCTCATAGATTTAAATTCAAATAAAAAAATAAAACACAATTATATTCAAATTTTTTTTCGCTCATAAAAAAAAAAAATGTTAATTTCTTCGTTCCTCCTGGGGATGGTTCCCTTTATTTCTGAATTGGTCATACATTTTTTAATTCTTTTTTATAAGATTAAGTATAACATAAGTAAAATATTTTAATACGATTTATACGTTAATGGACTTTTCCTAAGTCGTAGCAAAATAAATCGTTACAATAAAGATTTTCAACTCACAATGATGCTAAAAGAATAAAACAGTCGTCAGTACTGTTGAGACTGCGGATTTTAGGGATATCGATAATGGATGCACCACAAGTGCGCGTGCAGTAGAATAGTGGCAAAAACTCTGTTGATAGCGTGTGTGTGTGTGTGTGTGTATAAGTGAATATAAGAACCCTCTGAAAAGTACAAGTGCAAATGATGTGTTAAAAAGAGGAGGGTTGAAATGACGAGGACAAAGGAACGTGTACCGCGCATAATCGTAGTTTTAGCGATTTATTTTTCGGACGGACAACGCTCGTAGAGCATCGTACACGAGTGTATAGATTATATATAAGCGATACCAATGCGAGTGGTGTCGTCGCGTATCGATTGGTGCACTGTACAGTGAGCGAACAAATATGCGGAGTTAACGAGATTTCGGGAATCACAACTATAAACGGGGTATCCACATACGTATTATTCAAATATATTTACGGCGATTTTGGATACTGTCAACCTGCGGGTAAAGGGTTAATGTATGAGTATTATGAATCATACATCACACACACATACACACACACACACTTGTGTGAACACACGTTGCGGGAGCTCCACGGCAGGGTCTTTTTTTCGTACGCAACGATCAAAGCCAAATGACTTGGAAATAAACGAATACGTGTTGACTTGTATAAGAAAAGAATTTCTCCGTTCACTGTAGTATATGTGTAGGATGTGTATGCATCCATTCACGTTTGCGTATATACGTGCACGTTATTCCGGAGTATCCATGTGTACAAGACACATTTGAAATATAGCGTCGCGAGGAGAGCAGTCTCGCGGATTTTTTTTTATGCTCAGAAAATGAACAGCTTGCATAATAGCTATATATACATACATATTATATAGAAAACCCGTACGTACATACGCGTACGCATTTCGTGTACGATAAAAAAAAAATACGGTGAGCTACGGTGGGTGGCACGTATTTTGATGTACGAGTCACATGCAACTCTGACGGCTTGTTCGAAACGCATAGGTACGAAAATAGAAAAAAAAAACAAACGCGCGTGCGCTTTATATTATTCCCTGCGATATGAAGACGTATACGCTGTACATTCGTGTCGAGTTTGTGTTATTTCCGCAAATGATATTATAATACTGCGTTTAAACATTAAACTATTCGTGGATTTTGATCGATCATGACCGGTAGGCTTCATAAATATAATTATATTAGTACAATATATTTATATATTTTTTTTTTACATTCTGCTACACTAGCGTTATTCATTTATAAACAGGGTGAGTGTACTAAGTCCAATCGAAATCTATGGTCCTTGGATTTAGTTATTCAGTTCTATACCATATTGGACATTAAATATTTTAAATATTCTTTTTTTTATTAATATTATGGCCGACTTCAGTGTAATCCCGTCGGACAACGTAAACTCAAATGCACCTTAAGTCGAGTGACTTTTTGAAAAACGACTCCGGTACCCGACACGGTTCCAAAACCACGAGCAATACCACCAGCAGCATCAGCACACACATACACGTACACCTTGAACGTGACGTGATAATGACAGATGCGTGTATACGTGAAAGGCGTCGTGTAGGCAAAATCGGTTCGCGGGTGGAAAGGTAATAATTTTAAGGCAGATACTGCGTGTAGGCATATAATATATAGTGTCGTAGCAGGCACTCTCGAAGACTCGCGGGGTTATTCTAATTGATGGCACGCGCAATTTTAAACCACTGCAGAGTAAATTATTATCACAATACGCGTGCGTGCGTGTGTGTGTGTATGTGTGTGTGTGTATGTGTGTGTGTGTGTATGTGTATATTCACCACGCGTGTAGCACGTTGCTGCCGGATAATGCAGCGGAATAGGGTTACTAACAAATCGTGGTTTTCGTCGTCATTATCGTACACACTTACACTTGCATACACGCACCACATTTATATATATATATATGACGTAAGGTATATAGTGGTTACTGGTGGTAGTACATATATGGTATAGCAATAGCGGTAACAGTGGTACATAGTGTCGTAATTGTGCGCGCGCGTGTATTTGTGTGTGTGTGTGTGTGTGTGTGTGTGTATTCTTCATTTGTCAGAACTGCTCCGCGAATGCCGCTGCAATGTTTAATTAAATTCTACAACCCTTTGGTTCCTCCAGGGAAACGAAATGCGTAAGGGGTGTCATGACGAGATGACGACGGTGGTAGCATGATATTTGGAAAAAGGTAAAAATTGAACCACAGCCTGGGCCGGTAGTCGGGCAGACGCATCGCGAAGGGTTTTCGGTGTTGCCAAGGTCCATTAATTATTTAAAATGGACGGGCAAACAAGAGACATTGAATAACACGCGCGGAATGGATATAACGGATAGGACATAACATGATGCTAAATAAACTGCGCCGGAGCTCCACGAGCAAGGGACAATATATGGGCAGCCGACCGATCCTTCCACGATAGAACGCACATCGCCGTCTCAGCTCGGGGACGGTGAGGGGGTAAAAAGTCTTTGGAAAGTTCACCGTCGCGCGTAGTTCCTCGAAATACATATATATTTATATTTATTTATATATACTATCGATTTAACAAGTAACCGAGTGAATTGCATGCCACTTGCACCGCGCCACCATCACCGTGCGCGAGTGTACGGACTAAATGCCTCCTCTCCCTCTCCGGCTTTATATCTCTCTTTTTCGAACGGAACAAAACAATTAATCGGACTTTGTGCATTGTTCGATCCCATGCGCTGCCGTTCGCAGTAATACTGTTGTCGTCGTATAGTTACAGTAGTCGCGCGAAGAGCAATCGCTGGTTCGTCCGTAGTTAGATTAGACTGGGATTCGAACGATGGTTCTCTCGTTACTGTACAATATTACTATACCTACGTCTACCGTGTTTCAAACTCACCGTATAACGACGTCGACGTCAACGGCATTGACGAGAAATTTAGATTATGCATTGCCATTATCGTCCGAGCGAAATATTTTGCTGCGAAGTACATAATATTAGTATACCTAGTATACCTAGCCATTCGAAACATGACGTGTTTCTGGCCGTTATTTGAATATTGTGTAAATTAGGGCTCGTTTTGATGAAATGAAAGCATGTAATTATCCATTTATAAACGAAGCGAATTACTGATATTTTTTTATTTTTTATTTTTAACTAATAATAATATTATAATGGTATAACTTTTGTTTGCGTTCGATTGCTATTTTTTTTCATTGCAATAAACGCTAATAATACAATTATTTAATAATGGTGTATTGGTCGCACAGAACGAAACTAACGATTTCACGAAATTATAAACATAATATTGAAAGCGAAAATTGTATGGAATAATTCCAATTGTTATGAGTATTTTAATACAATATTTGGAATATTTATTTCCAAGAACTCGTTGCTGTACCGATGAGCAAGGAATACCTAAATTTAATAAACATTTCAACAAAATGTCGTTATTTTGTTATTATTATTATTATAATACGTGTATTATTAAGCATATGATAATTTTACCTATACATTATAAAAATATATTAAACCTTTTTATTTTTGATTCCATTGACGATAGAGTAACGTAACGCTTTTGATTTAATTGATGTCATGGCTCTAAAAATTTACTGAGAATTTTAATTAATTTTATACTGATTTACAATATATTATTTAATAATATTTTTATTCATTATCGTAAATAAACTGTCGGGGATAAATCATTTAATCGTCATCAATCCCAAATAGATTGACGCTAATTTCTTGCACTTTGATTTTATATTATTTTACTCGGTATTCTATTATTATTCCTGTTACTATTGCATTAGTAACCTAAATTGAGTATATTTTATTTTTTCTCGCTTTATTGTTGGATCGGATGAGTGTTAAAAGAATTTTATCAGAGGCGTGTAACGTCGGAAATATAAAATCCGTCGTTTTTTCGAGCACATACTGTATACAATGCGGTACACAGAGGCCTACGTCATTAACACTTTTTTAGTCGATTAGTTTTATATTTCATTGAACGAAGAAAACAACTACCACTGAATAGTTTCGTTAAACGTAATGCATTTAAACGAAGTTGAACGTCTCCAAGTGGTGAACAAACTAAATAATTAAATCTCGTTCGCTCTTACGAATAAAAACCTTACTGAAACCACTACTCTTTCAAAATATAAAAGTCCACATCGTTTTTGAATTCCTGTACTCGCCCGCTTACTATTTATACATACGAAATAATTGCGCTCGCAACGTAATAGGAATAGGATAAGTAATAAGAATTACAATATAACGAATCACCGTATGAATATGATTCAACTTGTGCCAATTAACCCTAAAACGGTTTTTTTAAACACGTTTCAAACTAGTGTCAAACTATTTCCAACAACCGACCCATAAGTTAGGCAGCTGAAATTAATTATCGTTGCTTAATTTACTAAATTGGCAGTGGAAAAATCATGTTTCGAGCACCTATCCAAACTTTGGTCGGCTAATCACAAGCATTTTTTTTCTCACGCTAATATGTAATCCATATTATATTATGCGTCAACGTTCTGTTTTTGTTATTTTTTATTTTTACCAACGTTAACATATTTCGGAAACACTGGGCATGATGATGGTGTTATCGAATGGTTTCGAAGTCGAACGCGATCGACTAGGTATTATAACTGGAGTTTCGTCGATTGTCTTCTTTTCAAGACAACCGTATAATATATACTTTCTCGAGGCTCTGCGATGGTACATTAAATATTCTGAATGACTCACATTTAAGATAATGACATATAATCATGACGAAAACAATGATGAGTTTTTAAGATAGGTAATATATTCCAATTTTCGTTCATAAATATTCCAGGTGAAGCGATTAATTTATAATTCACAATCATGTTGATCAGTAATTTCAGAAAACGAATGAGCTTATAGCGGATATCTGTGAAGATGGTTTTTTTTTTTTAAAATTATCTCGATTTTAAAGATATTGCCCTTTGCGATAATATTTATATATATAGTGAGAGGTTTTTTTTTCTTATGAACATTATTTAAAATTGTAAAAAAAGAAAGATATAACCTCTCAACAACGAAATCGAAAAGTGATAGTAATAATGTTAATAATGGACGTTTTGTGAGAAGGCAAAATAAAAATACAGTTTTGATAAGATGCAGTCAAATTTATTTAAACATATTTAAGTTTTGCTACTGATTTCATTGACATTTATATTGTGTGTCGGCTTGAATATTGTAAGATAACCTGTCAAACAAGAAAATATCAAAATAAATTATGTTTTTAGCTAGTGAACTTTGTATTAAAGTATAATCATGGTATGGTATTTATTTAAAATAACTAATGACTTAATTCTAATTTTTATTTATTCATAGTTTAAATTAAAAAATGGATTTTCCTTACTTAAAAAGTAAGTTTGAGTAGTAGTGGAGTGACAGAAGATACGTAAATATTAAATGGGTTGCTCCGCTCATTCAAACTTTAAATACTAAGTAGTAATTATAAAGTATTATCAAGTATATTTTATAATGGTATGTTAATATAAAAAATGTAAATAAAATATAAAAATATAATTTCTTGTCTGGAGTGTGATTTTATTAGAAAAACTTGTAGTTTTCAATAAATGATTTAAATATTTAAGTGCCACCTTTGATTATAAATACTTATACGTATTTATGTATGTACTACTTTGTTATTATTGTGTTTTATTTCAGTATTAACCACTGAACGATTTTATTTTTATTAATATAATATTATTACTTCGGATCTTAATATTCAATGGCTATATTTGTTTTAAATAAAAATATTTAATTATAATATAAAGAATACAAGAAATTATTTGAAAAAAAAAAAAAATAGTTAAGACCTATAGGTTAAATACGTTGATACAGTATTAAAGTGAATAATTTCATATTGCTGTATTGATCTTTTAAACTTGAAACCAATGTACTGATATTGGCCAACGTTCTCGAAAAACAATTATTAGTTAAATAGTTTGGTGGGTCAACTTATATTCCTAAAGATACTTGATGTAGTAGAACCAAATTTCTAAATAAGGTAGGTTGAACTTTGAATATTCCAACTTTTGCAATAAAAAAAAATGTTTCAAAAATTATGGAATGTCTTTTAAATATTATTATATTAAGTACTCAGCTGCCTCGATTAGAATGTATAAAATAAATATCTATCATGTACATGCAAAATTTCTAAAAATTCATGATTCCATCAGAATTTTATTTTCTGAACCTCATAAAAATGTTATTATTAGCTACAAAGAAAATCTTATAAAAAGTCTTGTCGGTATCCATGAAACACATATATCTATGCAATTTTGTAATATCTATAAAATATAAGAGAATTTAATGAAATAGCGCGTTATAAAATACTAGGCTAAAATCTTAATCCAGTTTAAAAGTTTTTTGACATTTTTTCACTACTTTTCTCAATAATTCGGAAAAACTCGGTTTAACTATTTTTAAAAAAGTAATTTAGAATTAAAGTCCTAACGGCTAACAGGAAAACATTTTTTACTTCTAACAAATAGCAGTTACTTTCAAATGTCAAATAAAACCATGTAGTTATTTTATGGTAATAGGCGTATGACGATATATGCTGTACATTTATTTACAAACGAACGCGTGATCGACGAATAAACAAATACATATTTCAAATTCAACATTTGAATGGATTTTTAATGTGTTCACACCAGTATTACCGTTTGTACTGATCAATTTAAACTTAAAAATTATCATAATATTTGAAATTAGGCCAGTCATTATAGTAGGAATTAATTATTAATTGTAAATTGTAAATTTAGTGTAACATATACTTCAAATTTATACGTAATACTCATTTAAAATAGTTGGCGTAATTCATATTAATCAGTTAACATTAGTGCTTGTACAAATGAATCATATTGATTTCAGGTTTGAAAATATCCCTATAGATGTACCAATTTATGTCATCCAAAACTTCGAAATATTTTGAAATTAGTCAGCGACTTTGTTGTAATGTTTTATTTTGTGTATTTTATAAATAGTCTACGAAACGCGTGTGGGTGTTTATGTGTGAACGAGTACGCGTGCCATTTGTACAGAAACAAAGTTAAAATTTCAAACAAGTTTGAAATTATTTTATGAAAAAGTAATTTTAAAATGATTAATGGTTGTGACTTGTATCTCCTAGATATCCAATTGCAAATACATGTCTCGTGGATTATCCAAATGCATATAAATATATATAAATACGTGTGTTGGTGTGTGTATTTATTTAATGTTGTCAACTACACCGTAAAATTAATAGCTTTAATAATCAAGATTTATTTCTATCCATGACAATAAAATAAATGAAAACTCGTTAATTTCACTTTTATTTATCGCGGTTTCGACCTCTCTCACGCGTGTACGGTGAACATAATATCATATGATATTATGTTAAATAACAACTACTGGCGGCTGCTGTTGATTCTTATTCGATTATAAATCAAACTAAAACATACACGCACGCATACACTCGGCCATACGATAAATAGTCAATTCACTTGTAAAATAAACAAATTAACACCGCGCACCATATTATAGACGAGTACCCACTGGAGTACCTATACAACACGGCGCCTGAAACGTACACGCGCGATCGGTGAGAAACCAAATCGATGTATTATTATTTCGTCGGCCTGCTGGGTAATTGTTTTATCACAAGAATA
This sequence comes from Chaitophorus viminalis, assembly GCA_025469195.1. NCBI lineage: Eukaryota > Metazoa > Arthropoda > Insecta > Hemiptera > Aphididae > Chaitophorus > Chaitophorus viminalis. The sequence goes on along the minus strand of JAIPRK010000060.1, from coordinate 79,571 downwards.
CGTTTCGAACGCGCGAAATTCAATTTCATTATTTTCGCGAGCGTTCGTTTATTGTTATTATATCGTTATGTTATATAGGGTATATATTATTGTAAGTTCATTGTTCATGTGTGGATGGCTGCTGCGCACGTTGTATAAATTTAATAATAACGATTGCGCGGGTGATTGCGTGAAGAAATGCGTGATCGTCATTATAATATATCAATATATTATAATATTTTATGTACATTGAAGTCGTATCGTTTTCTTTGTAATATGTTTATATCATTATTATTGTTATGATTGTCGTCGCACGCGCTCCCATTCGATTTTACGGTCTCGAAACTCTTTGTTTTTTTCCATCATCTATAATATCCCGCGTCGAGTCAATACTGTACCATGCACAATGGGGTAGCCGCGGCATTACTACGCAATTATATGTAGTTGATTCATTCTGACAGTGACTGGTAAAAACACCCGTTAATGATGCATTTCTAATGGGGTTGGTTCTTTTTTATCGAAATAAAAATAACAAAATATTCTATTATTTTCGTGTGCTCATGATTGTTTATTATTATTATACGACGCGTATGAAATATCAATATAATCCCATATGTTGTCAAGTGGCATTTGGCATCCCTTATACATTTCAAGTATATTATATTATTACTATGCTGTATACCAGTACCACATACGAATGACGTCTATAAAGTGGCGTGGAGTTGTAATTAAGTAAAATACATGGTTGGGAAAATGTGCATAAACCTAGTAGTGTTCATTAAACATTAACATCTCCCCCTGCAACCAAACACAACATCGGTTTTTTTTTTTTTTTTTTTTAAAATCAATTTAATTTCAAAATATAAATAGAATAATAATATTTTATTTATTTTATAGCTTAATATATTTGAATAATTTTCCCCTAAACAAGTCTGTTGACAATATCATTAGGTACAATCATTTTAATCAAGCATAACAAATTTTGAAAATAATAAAATTTGGTAAAATGTGAGCGAGAGGAAGCATAAAAAACAATACTTGCAAGATATTCTACAGGGGGATTGGAAAGTTCATTATTAATTTCTTACTAGGTACTTTGTGGTTTTATGCGAGTTTTGGAATTTTAGTGGCGGACGTATTATTATATTCAGTCGTTTTCGCCAGTCAGTTTTCCTTCGTCTCGTCTCATCCACCACCACCGCACACTTCCTCCAACACTGCCAATTGCGATTCCATACGTATTTTATTGTGCGGAAAACGGCTTGTTTTCAGACTTTCCCTTTTATTTTTTTATTATTAAACTTTAATTCGTTTTCATTCGCTTTGCTCTGGGACCGAGAAGTCAGAGAAAAGACGTAAAAAATAAAACGCTAAAAAAGAACCCAATGCACGAACTCGTCGGTGCTGCTGTACACGTTATATTGTTATATATTATACATACGAAGTATAACTGTCACCAAACGATCTCTCTCGTTTTCGATAAAAACCAAAGAAATAATGGTTTCGGATATGACTGCTGCTGTAGCTTCGCGGAAGAAGATATTTTCCGTAACTAAATTAACTTACTCTCTGCGCTATGACGTTTTTAAATCAATTATCAAACAAGTTGATCGCTGCCGCACTGGGGTACAAAGAAACGTGGGAGAGCAGAGCGCCAGAGCTACTCAAATTACGTTTGCCAGTCGGAAATCGAAGTTGGAATGAAACGCATTGGACGTATGTTCGAAACGACCTTTTAAAGATAATACCTACAAATGAAATTAATTTCACAAATCATACTGTGTGATAAATAATATACTTATATCGTTTATTTTTATATAATATTTCAACCATCTGACATTCATCGGAAAAATGTAAATTGCATTTTCATATAATTCAGTTTTACAACAATTAATGAATTCCTAGTTTATATACTATTATACATTGTGAGTGTTGCATTTGTCGAAAACGTCGAATTATTTATGTTCTTTATAGTTATACTGTTTATAGTAAGTTATGCAGGATCATCGCTTTGTTTAATTTATATTATAAAACTAATTTGATTATACGTTAAATTTGAAATTAAATGTATTAAGAAACGCGTATATTATGTACAATCTCCGTTAAAGTTCAAATGAAACCCATAATTCACCCTAAATTGCACTTGCTTTATTGATTTAATGCCTTTACGCTTTTTACTAGGATCGACTAATAAATTGTATGGTTTTATCGTAAAGTATCTTAATTGGAAATTCAAACCAGGTTCGCGTACTGTTGTAAGACTGACGATTTATACATTATCGGCAACTCGTACAAGGTATAAAATAAATAAGATATTATATGCCCCAACGCACAAGGGTTATATAATTATGCAATTTCTAATTACTTTTTAAATGACAATGATGATGGTTAAATAAGGGGAATTTTATTGCGTTTGTAATATCAATGATATTATAAACGCAATGACATGTAAATATATATCAATTTAAATGCTAAACATTTTACAATCTCTGTGATGTGGATATAAATTATTTATCGTCGGCTTGATAAATTATACAATATACATAGCTAAACTAAGAGTCTATGCATGAAATTGTATGATGATATTATAATATAATATATTGTAAGATGGTAACCTATTTCTTTGTTTTTTTTTTTTTTAAATTATGTACAAAGACATGATGTTAATGTGTTATATATTCAAATGTAATGTTACTTAATGTTGTTATTTATTATACTTATTATTTTTTTATTTATTAATTTATGTAATATGCTACATCATTTGAATCTGTACAGAATCTGTATTTAAATAAATAAATTAAAAATATAAATTCTACCCAGAAGCTTGTGCTTTTGGAATTTCAATTCATTTATTTTATAATATACAATTTATTTTATATATTACTGAAAATAATAATACATCTATATATTTTACCTATCTTAGACATAATTTGATGTTGGACTATCTGATTTGATAACTACTTTTTCTGGTATAATCAAAATTACGTTTAAAATGGTTTTATTCCTAAAAAACAAGAAATTGAATAATTTATCAATTTACACTGTCATATTAATAAATACTTAATCAATCATTAGTTTCAAACAGTTATTATTAATTTTTTTTTTTTTAATTTTAGTAATCCAATTCAAAATTACTTTAGTAATATATTTCAGTTGAAAATTTTGTTTTTACCAAACTTATCAATATAATAAATTTTAATGAACGAAAAATAAATATTTTCACTAGTTTCATTGATAACAATACATTATAATTACATCTATAAACTAACCATTTAATGTTTGATTATTTTCAGATTGTTTGCAATCGATTTTGGAAATACAATTGAAGTAAATCTACAAGGTAAGAATATGTTTATAACTTAGTCTTTACATAGCGTTATGAGTTCGTAGTATAGTTATTTTAGTAACGTAGTTCTGAGTATAAATTTTGATTTCATAATAATCATGATAATCAACACAAGCAAACTTTATTAATAATATTTTTATTTAATTGAAAAACAATTTTGATTTGATTTTAATCAAGATAAGGGAAATTTAATATTAATATCGATTTAAAATAAACGAAAAATGGTTATATTGCACTTGGTGTATTTATTTATATTTAATCAAAAAGTTAAGATTATTTTTCTTCGACAAATCATATTCATTATACTTATTCAATATTATGTAACAGCAGCGTAGATGTTTTAAATGAGTAACTGAGAAATATTTTTAAAAGTACTATACTGATAGGTGCAAAACCGTTATATTTCTAATATTATAACTTCCTAGAAAGTTCAGACTTTACCCTGATACCAGTGATAACATAATATTATTATATTAATAACTTATAAAATATCACTAATATATATTTATTATTGTTACACTATGCTGCATAACGAACGCCATAAAAAGTTAATTATTTGTCAAGTACAAGGCTTAACTCTATAATTCTTAAAAATATTTCTTCATGTTTTATTTACTTAAATCGTGCATGAATGCAGATTTTTTATACATTTTAAATATCATGTTTATTGAACAAACTTTTAATGAATCTTTAGTTATTCAAATTAATTAGGTAAATATACTTATTGAACTCAGCATATGCAGGGTAGCTATTGATATTATTTATGAACAAGCTTAAAAGTGATTTAAACAAAATAATATTGCATCACTCGTCGTTCAAATTTCAAAGTTAGATACTCAAAACTATATAAAATATATTTCATCTCAATTCGATCCTGTCACAATATTTTCCCCGTACCGTTAATGATGCATAAATTGGTACTTAAATAAATATAATATATTAAATAAATTAGTACTTATCCGGGAGTACTGTAGCCACTGTAGGTCTGTAGAAAACATGATTCCGCGTGAAACGGTATTGATAGTATATATTTTTATAGTTTAATGCTGTTTTACGGACATCGATGTTACCATTACTACCTTTACCTTTGATAAACTTGCCTATTTCGGGTCAAATCCGCATAATATAAGTAACCTTCGTATTTTTTATGTCGTGGTGTGGTTTTGATTTTTTATTCAATAACTTTATTTTATTTTTACTCCTCAGCAGTGTTATACATTATGCACTAGGCAAAAGGTTTTCTGTACATTTGGCATCGACCCACCGCTCCATACTGTCACACTATAAAGTAGTGGTTCACAGAGTAAACGGACGGAAATTTCGATCGTCCTGCCGAAAGAGGGAGTGATAGAAGACCCCTTTTCTGCGTATATTCTTCTCTCTTTCCCTTCCCTTTCTCTTCCTCTTTCTGTTCCACACTCACTCGCACTCTCAAAAAACGGCCAGAAATCCCAGTACCTCTAATTTTGTCCGATATTTGACCCCAACCATTTGAGTTTGCGTTTGCACAGTGGGCTTTGCTAAACAAACGTGCCACTTTAGCTGGGGCTTGGTGTCCTTATATACATAAGTATATATATATATATATATTAGGTATAGTAAGGTAAACATGCCGATAATACTAATGCATTGCCAGCTCTTATCCGTCGTCTTGAAGTCGTGGTTTGTTTTATAATCAACAAAACTTTTCAACCCAACGTTGCAGCAGCAGTATAGGTTACAAATAAAGCATAAGCGTTTGATCAGTCGGAAGAAATTTTATTTTTATTTTTGTCGATAGTTTATGTTTAATATATTCTACCTAATTTTCGGAAGCAAACAAAAGCCACTTCTTATTTTCAATTTTAAATTCTAAGTTAAAATTTTAAATTCAAACTTTGCAAGAGCCAAGAGTGATTTTATTCAAGTACACAACTCATATGACGTTATCTCTGTTTGAAGTATTATTTTCGAGAAGTTGTTTATTATATGATGACGCATTCGGGCATTCTAGTTAAACATGAAGTTTTAAAATTTGTTGTTATTATGCATGCAGTGTTTATTGTACAAAATAAAAGCGAAATGATTGTCTGACACTAGGTCTTTATGTTTTATAATTTGTTATTACTTATTTGAAATATACCATAGGTATTTATAGTGTCAAGATGACGCCATTTATTTTACGACGGTGAGATATACGACTACTTTAAGTATAACTATACCGTTGTAGTGGATGATAATATAAAATAATATACCTACATTGTATAGTCTTCATGTCAATTCTGGCAAGTTGGCTTTAACAGTTTTTGCAAATACTATCTATACATATGATATATAAACTGCTTTCCATGGCCACGTTGTTACTGTGCGTAAAAAAAAGTAATTCCGAAAACTTTAGCAGTTCGAAAAATAAAATTGCAAGTTTTGGCGGCCGTTTAATCCACCTTAATTGGAACAGCGGTTTGCACTGGACTCAATAAATAACGTAGAAGAAGAGAATAAGAGAGAAAGAGAGAGAGAGAGAGAGAGAGAGAGAGAGATAGAGAGAGAAGGAATGAAACTTAAAGCCTCGTTTTGTGTAATGGGAAAAAGTTTTTGGCCACCACGCCACCCCCTAAGCCCTGGGCGTTTTTATGAAACCAGCCATAAATATGAACGTTCTTCGGCCCTGGAGTGATGTTACAAGAGAGGATGGAGTGGAAGACCACGGTGTTACTAGGTTTGATATATTATTGTTCGGCACCGTCGTGTTCATACACACACATATTGATGTCGGGAAAATCTCGTTTTTTCGAATTATATAGGGTGTTTATACTAGGAAAAAAACTTTATGTGTACACGCGCGAAATGGTAGCGACGATCCCGTCGCACCTCCTTGACATTAGTATATAGTTGGCTGTATTTAAGGAGATAATCTGTACCCTTTATCGGAGGAACACAGATATAACAGATGCCAGAATCGGGGAAAAGAAATTAAGGACAAACGAAGTGGGGAAGAATAAAACAAATATGCTGTTAGAGAAACCGTATATATAAGAAAAAGAGAGAGAGAGAAATATATATATTTTAGGGGAGTCTTAAAAATAAAAAACACGATAAGTCGGCTTTTCTCGAGTTCTTATCATCGTCACCGCTGTGCTGTTCCTTTTAAATATTTAAAACATTTTAAAATACCTCGAAATGCATTTTACACGCCCGACTTGTGCAAAACTTGCATTTATTTTGCAACAGTTTTCGAGATTTCTGTTTTCCATTCTTTGAACTTTTTATTTAGTCATTTAAATATTTGTATTCATTATTTTATGATATAACTATAGGATATTCAATTTAACACTAAATTACATTTTATACTTTATTTGTCTTTGCCTCATCGGCACCGTCAATTCTATTAAACATAAGTTTAGGTATATTTATTGAGACCATACAATTTCAACAAAATTAAATATAATTTTAATATTTTATAATACTGTAATTTCTAAAATTATATAGTTGTTGTATGGGTCATTGATCAATATGTATATTTTCATTCTTTAAACTTAAGTTCAAAGCTTGAGTATACAAGTTTGTATATAAGAGTCATAAATATAGCGACTGTAAGATAATGAATGTCTCTGCTTATCCTGATACATATTATTGTTTTTCTTTGATATCGTGCGGAGGCGAATAACATTTTTTTTTTATAATTTTTGCAGGAACGTTAAAGTATATATGTTTTTAAGTGAATTTTCTTCAAATTCAATTTTAGTTTTATTTAAATTGATATTTCATTAAAGTCTTTATTTATGATAATATTATATTTTTTTTCTAACTATACATTATTATCGGATGATAGTTTTTTGTGAATAAAATTAGACTGTTGAACGATTTTGAAATAAATTACTTTGGTATGACTTTCGCCAAGAGCTTGTGGAGAAAAGAAAAAAATATTATTTACGTGACACCATAAATACCGCGAAAATTGAGTCTTTGCCAAAAGTGATTTTTCTACAGGATTTTCCATGACGGTCCTTCGTCGATTTATCATGTCTGTGTTCCTGAGCTTTTTCAAAAATAGTCCTTTACCCGTCATTTCTATCACAAGAGTACTCTTCCCCACCAACCAACCGTTCGCGTCGAATCACTTGACCGCCTTAAACTAATAGGTCACGTTATAATTTTCATATCATAAGCTTTATAACATTAAGTATCGATAAGGAATCATACGGCCGCGTGAAAGATATTTCCATCTAGCAATGCCGTGATACATCCGTAATCGAATTATATATTATAATTCACAGCACGCCAATGGTACACGGTCATTTGGTATCCATGATTTTTCACCGATTTAACGTCGTTTCTTGTACACGGACAATCGATCTACATCACATTATTATCGCTCCGCGTATGTTATATACACGTGTTTTTTTTTCGATTATTTAAACTACGTCGGAAACGTTATCAAATGCCGTCGTTTGCAAAATATTGATCATCCATGTGTAATTAGACGTGAATACGACGCGATGAGCGGATGATATAACGACTTTCGGAGGAAGCGACTTCCTTACAAAAAAATAAAAATATTCATTTTACACCCCTAATGTGTAATAGGGTAATGACCTTTTGAGGGTTGGAAAAATTAAAATTAAAAAAAAAAAGGTCCTTGTATTTATAAATTTTACCAAGTATATTCTATGCGGTTTTTTTTTTTTTGACATATTGTAGCGAGTGAGCTCGGCAATATATGGAACGACTAGTATAAAATGTATATTGTACATGGAGAAATTGTAATATACAAATAAATAATAGTCCCTGCAAATGGTACATGATAAATCTTATCCTAAATATATTGCAATATTATAAAAGCTTGCATTTACATTTTTGACGTAGTGTTTTTCTCGAGGATTCCGAATTTATTATGCAATTAACTTAGTGCAATAATAGTAGAATGTTCATATGGTAATATAATATTATTTTTATAAATAAGCATGCATGATATTGTATTTATACCCTAAAACTTGGAAACATGTATCAATTTTGTTTTAAAATGTCCAATGTGGACCCGATTTATTAAGACTGTATTTTTTATTTGTTGTAACAGCCCAAATTAAGACATTTCATTGGAAGTTTCAGTGTATTTATGCTGTTTTTATTTTTATCTTTTTATAAAGTAAACGATTGGAACGTTAAATTATTCAAAATATAAAATTGTGTTTCATTGTAAATCTTAATGATACTATTACTAATAATACTGTGCCATGACAATTGTATATAAAGTGCTTAATCCTCGGGGTAATAATATACTTTGTTTGCGTAGTATACATAGATTATATTATTATAATATTTCGTCCTAAGTGACTTGTCTGGCGGCACAATGTATTCACATTATTACATTAACGCAGATTATGCGAGTAAAATAGCATCCTGGCTAGAATTTTATATATATATATATATATAAATACAATAAGTATTTACATACGGCTGCAATATTATATTATACTTCCAGTTCGAGGATTTTATGTTGTATTACATATTCTATAGCTAAATATTTAATGCACCTACCCCGCTGCGAGATATTTGCAAAGTGTTACTTTTGAATTTAATTAAAAGCAAACATGAATTTGACGGAAGCAATAAATAAACGCTGAGCTTGAACAACAACTATATAACGTGAAATACGTCTTTTTCGGGATTTCTAAGTAATTTTTTATCATTCCAAAACGGCAAAATCGTATTTTCAAAAACCGCCTGTCTGTCCTCGTCTTTTTCCAGTACCGGTCTCGTGTACGCCAAAGACTTCATGCAGCACGCAGCTTATATAACTCTCCTATATACATGCATGTATATATATTTTTTCTATATACATATATATATATATATATATATATTTATATATAAGGAAAAATAAAGTTTTCTTCCTTTTATTATTATTTCTACAAAGCTCCACGTTTACCGAAAAAGAAAAAATAACCGTAATCCACCAACAGCTTATACGGTAACGCGTAATAAATAACAATGTATTGTACAAAATTTATGTATTTTTCAACGAGCGGTAAAGTTCAAAAAATATTGTTTGCATCCGTTGTCGTCTCCAAAGGTTTTACGTTTCCAGACGTGTAAAGTTCGTGGGCTCTGTACTTAACTTCTTCGGTATACACAGTCTATACCAACATAAATATTAAATATATATATATATATATATGTAATACTTGCTTGATCTAATGTACAAATTGTTGAACAATACATCTGTTACTTATTTTTGCGCATTTAATATCACATGTACTATACATTTCACAACTCGTACTTTGTTTAAGCTAAAAACCGCTGTTTTAATGTTGCCCGAAAATTCGACGCTTAGCAAAAGCTCTGGAAACGATTATATTATTGTTACGATTATTATTGTTATTTCACCACGATATAATCATATGAATTATTATTTATTTTAGTGAAAAACACTAACACGTATCTTTGATTTATTTTCCTGAACAAAATGTTAGTTATGTGACATTTTTAATGTGTACAAAGAACGGTGATTAATTATCATGTATAAAATATTTATTTAATTTATAGCTATTGATTTCACTTTATAGTAAAATGTATTATAATACCGTATTAATAATACGGTGGTTATTCAATTTTAATATTTTAAAAACCATGTTTCATTAGGTTTTATTTACAAATACTTAATATTGTACTATTAAATTTGTCGAATTATTAACTTCTATATAAATAAACAAATTATTTACTTATAAATTTAATTATTTAATACTCATAATAATAATTATAATATTGTACATTTTTAATTTTTGTATTTATACTGAAAGAAAGAAAAAAATAATATTAAATAGTAAATACAATATTTACTACAATATGTATTTGTCTTAAGAATATAATATACTGTATGCATAAACTTCAAATATTAATTCTATTTAATAATTTGAAAATCGCATGTATAATATTGTTACCGTATGGATCTGGTTGGGCATATTTTTTTTTTTAATCATACTAGCTTACGAGATAAATGGTGTACAAAATAGATGCACACAAATTAATACATTCGATTGATTTAATATAATGACAGTACATTCTGTTCTTAGTGTTAATAATTTTATAGTACAGAACCTAAATTTGACGGCGGAAATAATTTTGGAGCCATTATTGCAATCGAGTAATGCATTAACCACGCATATTATAAATTAATATAATCTGCAAATATATACAATATACTATTATACTATATAGTACTTATGTACAGCGGGTACGGGGTAAGTCATAATCCAACAAATGGTATATTGGAATCCAAGCTTATACCGGAAAAGTGCAATGCGGTTAGGCAAGGGTGATCTGCGTTGACTTCGATTTTTATTCCCGAGTATGTGTAACAATTGTAGTTCGTATGAGTACCTATGATACGTTTATGAGCAATTGCAATGAGATAAAATTATTCGTAACCTTACTTTAATCACGTCATGACACAAATATATTTTATACAAAGTGAAATTTTATGTGACTATGCGTCCTCCAAGAACGATTTTTTTTTTTAATAGTCATTATGAGAACCTTAGGCATAGACATATTGGCCCGTTACATTGTTATATAGATCTATAATAAATGTACAATTAGTTTTGAAAAAAAATAAAATCATTCGATTGTTGAAAAAATTTAAAATTATAATATGTCTCCCGATGTCTTATGCTTGCCGGGGCATTTGATGTTGGGAAAAACCATAAATAGTCCATTTAACGATCTTATCTTAGACACGTGTCTTTATCGAATCACATGAAAATAAGACATATTATGTTAATTCCCGGCCCTGGACAAGGTGCACATGGTTCGTTCTTTTTTCGTTCTGCAATGACGAGGAGAATGTTTTCTGGTCTAGGCCGGTAAGCCCCATTATCGTAGAAAACGAAAGGGGTGTTGTAGTCAGTAACTGCACAAAAGAACTGTTTTCCAAAAGCTCCAGAGAACGGGGTGAGGTTGAAGCGTGTTTTACACGGTTCACCGGGTGCGTGCGACGGTGGCGGAGATGACAACGACATAATGTATAAACGCGTATACACCGCACCCATTCGCTGCTGTTATAGAAGGTAAGAAGGAGAGGGCAAAGGCGTCAAGAACACATACACACACACACATACACACACACACACACACACACACACACACACACACACACACACACACACACACACACACACACACACACACACACACACACACACACACACACACACACACACACACACACACACACACACACACACTATCTACAGACCTGCAAATTCACGTATATACACGCAGGCGAATAGACGGCACAAGTGATAATGGAAGGGTGGTGTACGGTGTATACGAGGGTGCGAAACAAAAGACACTCTTGGGCAATTAGTGGTAGCGAGTATACGTAGGTGTTGCGACACAGCAACGACAACCCTGCAACCACGTCTCGAATATTATAATACCACCACACACTCGCATTATATTATATGTGTACAGGGTACATGAAAAATGATGAGCTTTACTCACCTCAAATGACAATATTTGCATTTGCACTGACAGTGTTTATAATCAGTTTTTTCTAACTGATTATCAGGATCTGAAATAGTTGCACAATGGCTATAAGGAAGAAAAAATTGTCATCTCTAAATTCTTGGTGAAATTGATATGTTTTAACTTGTTTAATCTTGATTATTATACTATTGTAAGGTAAATAGTGTAAGACGAATATTTGTTATACAGGGGGTTTATTCGTTGAACTCAAATACATGATATGGCATTAAGCTACTCTAACAAACAATACATTTTCAATATTTCTTTCGTTTATTTCATCGCGCATTTTTTTAAACAGTTTTAATTATTAGATACAAATATAATACAGATATAAATATTAAAATATACAACAACTATACATACCTTGAACAGAATCTTACACCCAATTACAAATATTGCTCGAGTGGAATCCTACTCAAAGACAACTCAAATCATTAAGCTTTTCAAAACTTTAAAGGAACATTATATGATTCGAAACATATCAATTAAAATGCATTGTTGTACATAGTTCTGTGATATGGTCGTAAAAACGTAAATGTATAAATATTTCAATTTTCGTGATTATTTCTGGAAAAGAGCAAACATTTAGAATCTATAAAAATGTATATAAATTAATTTAGTTGTGATGCATTACGTTTGAATATCTTACCGTATACCGTATATTTTCACACTGAACTTACGCGACAAAAAGTGACTTTATGCAAAAATACACACACATATGTATGTACAAAGTATGAAAAAATAAATCACCCTCACTGGGAGAACTCACGTTAAGATATATACATGTACATACATAAGATATATTACTGTATATAAACTTTAAAATCTTTTATTTTTTACACGAAAAATAAAAATAAAATGGGGTCGACATGAGTGACGGCACGGGAGGGGGAATGAGAACTGCTGCGTGTGATATTGCGCGTAGTGCGGCTGAGGTTTTACGCAAGCCGAAAACGGCGGACGGACGAATAGGATGATAATTAATAAGTGTTGCTCTCGATCGATGACGTTTTATACACATGCGCCTATAATGTATAATAACACAAACACACACACACACATACGCATGCACACCTATTATACGTATACTACGATGGGATGATCCCGTTCGTCGTCCGTATACGTGATATGAATTCGCAATAACGTTCAGTAGTTATTATATCTGGCGTTATTATTTTATTTTTATTATTATTATTTTTTTTAATCAGCATCTCCAACACGTATAACATATATATATATGTCTGTCTACGAAAAACGAGTTTAGAATGATGATGATTGTGGTGCACTTGGGACTTACGCGTGCGTCCGCGTTTCACAAAATATTTCAATATCCCGGGACGATATGGCTGTGTGGATTTTGATATGACATTTTTCACCGAATAAAAATGTTAATGAGACCCGGGGTTATATTATAGAGTATATTTTATTTGTGCCACAGGATCACAGCCGTGGTCCATGTCGTGTATGTGTATAATATGTCAAGCCGGTAGTCACGTACGCGCGCGCGTACAAAAGGATCCACGCTATAGGTTCGTGAAATGCATGCGAAAAACGCGCGCCCGTCACTGCACCATTATTATTATCCTATGTATTGCTTTATTAATGAGTACTAATTACTATTATAATATTTTTTATCTCGACCCGAAAGGAAAGAGGTCATATACGTATGTTGTTACGAGGAAATTGTACTAGAACTCGTATAATAAAAATACAAATTTTCCAATCTAACGATGTCAAATGATCCATGGTTTTTTCATCACTAAACACTTTACAAATACTTTCATGATACTTATCCTGATTGTATCAAATCAGCATAAAAATAACCATTTTTTTTTTTAAAAATTTGCATTTAATATTTACAAAATAATCTATTTTCTACATAATATAATCAATTTCGATTTATTTCATGATGACCGATATTATATAATATCACAACTCTAACGTTTAATAGTACTATAATTACAAAAGCCATAAATTTTACGGTAAAAATAAAAAACTGTATGCCGTCGGAATATTTAAAATTGTTGCCTTAAAAAAAAATTTTAGGGATATATTCTATAAAATAATATTCTGTTTCAATCAACATATAAAAATAATGAAACTAATTTTTTTTTGTTTTTTTTTGCATATTTTGAATTTATTAGATCATTATCTAAATTAGATAATTATTATTTTGTATAATATGATATTATAATGTATAATATAACTTAATGTCATTTTTAAATTAATTAATGTTTTCACCTATATACTTATAAATTTAGGTTTATAAATTCCAAATTTGGGCTTAAATTAAACAAATTCATAATATTATTATATCCTAATTTTTATAAAAAAAAAAACCATGTTTTATAAATCGTATTCGCTATTTTGTAATTTTCATACAGTTTTTTAGTTGTTGATGCATTTCGTATGGGTTTTTTCGAGTTTTTTTGATTATGAATGTAACTTTTAAGGATCATCATCAGCTGGGTCCTGTATAGTTACTATCAGATAGTGTTCTCGTTTGTCGCAATGTGTACCCGTAGACTTGAGTTTTTTCAGTAGGTACACAGGTGTTTTAAAAAACGATAAGTAGGTTCTGGCAGTGTGCTAGCGTTTATTTTCCATTACACAACTGTATACTTAACTCGTTGTATTTCGTGGTATGAGAAAATGCTGACTATAAGATGTAGAAGATATTTTATTTATGGTTTTCGTACGATGATTTATTATCGTCAGTATGGTCTGTTTGAAGACGTGGACGCAAATGGGCCAAAAAGTTACCCAGGATGCTTACGTTATTGGATAATGACAAAAAATTGAATTGTAATATCGTTGTTCAAGTTAATTACATATGTAAAATTGAATAATTGTTTATTTATAATTGTGTGTGTAAATAATTTTAAATTGCCATTCAACGATTGTCCACGCCAATTAAAAAGACACTGGTGTCGGGATCTCTTGAATCCCGAACTGTATTAATAGGAAAAAAATGAATAAATAGAAAAATTTAAAAATTGACGCCCCCCGAGTCAGAGGGTTTCCACACTAGTAGGCCTTCTTAACACGCCATATCACGTTGTATATTACTTAGTTATTATAACCAAATTTACTTATTGTACATAAATATTTTAGATTGTCAATAGTACTTTATTAACAAAATATAATAATAAAAAGACAAACATTTCTCAACATGTGTATTTAATTTGATGGTGTCATAGTGAGTAAAATAAGGAATAAAGGATATGTAAAATATTTGCTATGGATCCAAAATATATAAATCAGCTGCTGATTATATCGTAAAAAAGACCTTTCAATATCCGAATGAATGCAATTTCTATTATGTTTATTGCACCTAGGTATATTATATTATACGGTTCTACGTATCGACCAGTTAAAAGTTAAAACCATGTTTGTTTAATATACACTTAACTCTCACGCGTTATAGTGTTTAGTGTCGTGTAATGCTTTTGTTAAGTTTTCCTAGATAAATCATCACCAATTGTATTACGTTCAAAAAGAAGTATATCATATCATATGCGTGAATAATAATAATATATAATATATTGTGTTACCTGTGTTCCAGTGTATGACTGTATACTTGTGCAGTGCTATAAATTTTGGTTATCTTATGCGCTTTCGTCCCTACTGTTACGTTTGTTACGCTGTTTAACTGTTCGTGAATATATTCGAGCTTCCTTTTCATTTTCAGGTTTTTACCCGAACGAGTAGGTATTACATTTGTAAATACAAATTGGATTGTTACAATGGTTAACATATTATCGACTAACGCATGGACATGTTATGTCGTGTAGACTCTTTGGTACACGATGCATTAAACAATACATAATAACACCGTGCCTGTATGAATGTGTGATGGTCTCATGTTGGAATTAAAGGAATAATTAATCATTTGTATTCGAGATTCCGAAGTGATACACAGAATACTGTAAAATCACAGGTAACATGAAACTTTACTCTTGTCTTTTAAATCTGTGTGATTATCATGAACCATTATTGACATTCAATTATTGTTAAACTATTACGTGCTCTACGATAATCGTGACGATCTTTAATATAATTATTATTTATTTATAATATCACTTTATTCGTAATTTTTTGTGTTAATGCTTGATTTTACACAACATTAACACGATGGGCTTATTAATTAACTAATTCAATCGATCTATCATTGTTAAAATTTAATTTTGTAAACTTAAGTTTCAAAACTTGTAATCTTCTGTGTTGATACTGTATATTAAGCCGTTAAATCAACTGTAAGTTATATCGTTGCGATACTGATATGTTGTAATAACATGTATTATAATATATATTATTTAATAATAATTAAAACGTGTTAATGCGTGTTAAGTTTAATTGAATTTAAAATATAATATACAAATGCATAAGAAATTACTCAACTCAACTACCAAAATATTATTATAAAAATAATCCAATAAACCTGTAATAAATAGAAAATTAATCAAATATTAAGTACAAATAACGCTATTGAGCAAGTCAAATATTATTAGTAATATTAGTGTTGATAATCAATTTGGTATGACACAATTGCACCCAAAGCCAGACGTTATAATTAATTTAAAATGACCCTACTAGAGAAATGGAACCGCTTATGATACATCAGGATTCATAAAAATCATAATATTATTTATTTGTTTTGGAATAACATTCTTTGGTTCGTTTACTCGACTACAGGTAGCAATCATTACTATTGAAAATTATTATTGAGTTGTGCAACTATCCAAGTACCTACTTACCTATTAAATATATCTTTCAACGCAACACTTTATAAGGTGAAAATAGTTAACAATTGCTTTTTAGTAAGTATAAATATTATTTTAAATCAAATAGATCCAAATGTTTACTTCTCCAAATGGTTTTATCGCTCTTCGTGGGATTACGGTTTTAATAAAATGTGACGAGTATATAATAATATGTTTACTATATTATATAGTAATTACTCAGCTGTATAATAATTATTATTATTATTACTTTTAGTTAAGTATTTGAAGGCTGTCACTTTGGTTAATAATATCAAAATTACCAATCGAATTTGATAGATTAACATAAATATACAATGTACTTAAATATCTAATAAAATATAAAATAATGTAAAATGAGGTTTTCATAATTTTTTTTTTCCACAAATACACACAAACTAATGGTGTAACTACGTATAATACTTTTTTTATATGTTTGATTTATAGACACATTTTTCTTATTAATTGACATAATACATATAATGTGTTTCTTAAACAGTCCAAAGCTGTAGTGAAGATATAATTATAATAAAAATATATATTCCATATAGGTATATAGTAAAAATCATTTTGACCGACGGTTACACGTAAATATTTTTTCGTTACGTTATGTATTTTATATATATATTATAATAACGACCCAAAAGGCTAAACATACGATAGGCATGTTTTTCTCGTGATTTCATCCATTTCCCTCCACTAATTAAAGGATGGAGAACCAAGTATATAATAAGACGACGCAAAAGCATTACGACATGATTTATTATGCGAACAGTAGTCTTTATTATGTAAATATATATATATATTTTATGCCTCTTGGTAAACAACGCGAACCGTCTAAGTCACTCTCCCTCATCCTGTCTTCCGGATTATACACCTCCCTCAAATCCATTACGAGGATTTGTGGTTGATATTTTAAATAATTAACAAGTGATTAAAACTGACAAATTCAACCGTCACATGCATTATTACGCGAAAAATGATCACCCTCGCCCCGCAAACGTCCCCAAGAAAATAAACAAAAAATATATATAATATTCCCTCGACAACTAATATTTTATGTACATAATTTATACAATTTGAAACACATTTTGATTTACAAAATTCTATATTGAAAAATGATCTGTTTTCATATAATTAAATCGTATTAACTATTATATTATATTATAGGCATGCATAAAGAAATTAATACCTATAATTATACGGTTAGTGTAACACGGAATTTAATTTTCCGTCAGGAGCGACGATAAAACACTCTGTTGATTTTATGTTCTGGTCATAAAATAACAATATTATCCTCTAATATTAGATTATAAACGTTATTGATTACGTATTTCCAGCGAAATTTGCCATTTATTCAATGATGGTTAGAAACTATTAAATTTTGTTGTGATTATTATGTCACGTATAATGAAAACAAATAACCATAATAAAACGAGAAATTGGTCAATATTGTTTTACGGATTTTTCAATTTTTACGATACAAATACGATATTTATTGGGAGTTATACCTGACATGGTGTCATGATATTGTATTTGATTCAGTCTGACAGGAATGAGTTTTAGTTTCAAAAACTTGGGATGGTAAAAATAGGTATGTCTCTTATTCCGTGATTTAAAACTATAATGATTTCTCCGTAGGGTGGAAAAAAATTCTATTAATAAATGCAAGAATTAAAAACTTGGCTGCTGAGCAATTTTTAAGTTGGTAGGTTCTCGTGTCATTATATTATTTTCATTTTTTCATCTCAGTGTGGTAAAATAATGTGGGTACGTTTTGGCGTTTTGTAAATAAACTTTTCGAAAAATTTAAAAATAATTACGATAACGAAATTTGGTTTATCATCAAATGATAAACATTTCGTTTTCTATAGTCATTTATTTAAAAATTATGACTATAATTTAAACCTGCAGTGGTTTCAATCATATTTTTAAAACATGAAACATCTTGAATATATAATTTCGTTCTGTTTTTATTTTTATTAGTCTCTAGTTAACAAAAAATAAAAATAAAAATCCTTCATTGGGATATTATAATCGCTTACGATGAAAGAAAAAAATACATTTGTGTAGTACATATATGATTATCTAACTCAAACAGTTGTATTTTTTATTTAAACGTTGCAGTCGATGTTAATAATAAGAATTGATTTTCATTCGATTCATATTTATTTAGATTCTTCGCGGTTTGGATCCCTAGCAGTCTCTTTTCGTTAACCTACTCTGAAATATTATTTATTGAATTGCATTAAATTTCCATTATACTATAATATAAAATGTTTAAACTTGTCTACAGTCACAAAAAAATTGTTGCGCTACCAAAAAAAAAAAAAAACGCGTAAAAACACAAATACATATCACTGTAATCCCTCCCACCCCAACCCCTTGGATTCGAAAATAATAAAACATTTAACGAAAAAGGTTTTTTTAATAAATAAAAATCCAGTGGACAGTTTCCGTTTTGCCCGTCGTTCGTTGTACAATGCTCACCATACTACCACTACGTCATCGTACACTTCGTGAATTCTTTATTAACGCTATTGTATCACCAATAGTTCATGTTGACTGGATAAACACGTAAATTATGTACACGGTTCGTTCGTACCGACCTTTAAACATCATATTTATAATATGTATCTATTATAATTTATTACTATTACTGTTACTTTGTTCACGTATTTGTGTCCTAAAACATTTTGGAATTTCATCGGTTCGCTTCTTTACGACGCAACGGTTTTTGAAAAAGAATTCTTAAAATAACGTATAAATTGTTTTTATTAAATGTATTAACTATTTTTGTATTTCTCTCCGATTTACCTATACTATAGTTACCATTATTATTTATTTTACAAATTGCATTTTACATACCGGACTTAGTCATTATATATTTGTTATATGTTTATACTTTATATCGTATTATGATAGAGTACGTAGTGATACATCGAAAAACTACAGTGTATTATATATATATATTATGTGTGTGTGTGTGTGGGTGTGTGTGTGTGTGTTGCATATGTGGTGTATGGTGATTATAAATTGTTCCCATTTATCAGATTTTATGAGATTTTTTTAAATCCTCCTGGTTTTTTTTTTTACCTCACGTGTCTTTCCGATGCATAATAGTGCCATGTATCTCGAGGGCTGGTGACCTCGATATTATAATATTACATATTCTGTTGAAACCATTAACCGCCCGTGGTGATTTCGATCTCCCCCGAGGTATGAGAGGACAAAAAAAAAAACGTTTTACATGAAAGGGATAGCATATAATAAAGAATGGTGGAGCAAAAACCTTGTCGTACAATTTTTGAACGTTGAAAAAGTATAACGAAACTATGTAACTAACCCATTTGACCTTATTCTGTTTCACTATCGATAAATTAAAATTTAATTTTCAAATATTGTTTGTAGTAACTGTGACCATCTATAATATCAAATCTTGAACTGTACTGATCCAACAAATCATATATAAGTATGTACTATAGTACATATAATATATAATTGTAAGGGTTTTTGGTGATTTTCCTTATTTACCTATATATTTGATTCAAAAACAAATATGTATCAACACTACGGTTACATATCAATAATACAGCTAAAAAATAGTAAACGCATAACTATAATTCCAATTATTTTGATACAGTCCTACGTAGTCATAATAATGTAACATTAAGTACCAAAAACAAAATAAATAAAATTTAATAATATTCCGTGATGATGAAAAATATTATGTTCTACTCGTATTATGGCTACGTAGGTACTTTACACAATAGGTAAACAGAACACACCAAAATCGACTTTTGTTAGGTATATCTGTATTTATTTTTTATTTCATAGTTTGATATATTATATTTATCTCATACACGATATACCAACGTATTATTATTATTAGTTGGACGATATTGTTAAGTCCACAAACGGTATATCGTGCATTCGTGTCCCTTATCAAAGAGGACACACAGTTCGGATGAAAGTATATATGTCATATGGCCATATTTCTTTGACCTGTATCGGCTTATCGGCTCAGCCCATAACGTTTACTTTTGTGAAATATAGTATTACTACGACAACGTAGACAATAATACTGAACAAGCTCTATGTGAAGAAAGCTATACGTAAATAGATATTGCATCAAATAAGCTCCGCTCGCAAACTTCTTGCTACGACAATTGAACAGGTCAATTCGTTTAATGTTTCTTATTATATGGGTAAATTAGATTATTATTTTAAATAATTTCGTGTCGGTTTCCGTAACCGCTGTGTTGATTAATTCGCTTTTCATCTTTTTCGTCATGATTGGAAGCTACGTGGGACTGACTTAATATTATTAAAATTTACTGTTTCATTCGTCTCCTTTGCATTATAATATACCATATTATTCGTTTTCCATCATTTGATATTTGTTGTGCTTTCATTTTTGACATTTCAGTTATTATATTATACAAAATTATTGCTTCGGGTCTCATTAGTTAATTTACTAGAACATGATCAAAATGTAGATACCCACATAAAACATTGGTGTTAATATCGTTGGACGGCGACAATGATTGCTATAAACATATAAGATCATATAAATTATTATTGATTGTACACTTGGTACAATTTCCTTGAGTCATTGGGTAATTTTGTAAGCTAAAAACTACCTTTATTAATTGCTTTTTAGCAAATACACCGTATTAACCCTTATACCTACATAACATATTAGTACGTCATCATTTGTCAAATGCTGTCAATAATATATGTAAAAAGTTACACTTTAAGTGGTTACCAATACTTTATAAAAAACTGCATAATTCGAATTAATTTTACGTTTTTTATCATAATTTTGCAAATGAATATCTATAGTCATATATTTATATATATATATATATACATATAATGCAGTTTTATTTTAATGATCCGTTAAATAAAACAATTGCTTAATCATGTTAAATCATTTTACTAGGTTCCTCTTCTAAAAAAAAAAGTTTTTAGGTTTACTGAAATTCAATTATTGTTAGAACGTATTAAAATATTTAATAATTCTGCATTTTGAGAGTGGAATATCAAAAAAGTTTAATAATAATATTGAATTACAATAGTTTAAATTTAATCAGTGTTTAGCAATAGAATTTATTTATAAATTTATATCTACGAAAATATAATATTATGGTGTCCTCGATTTTTGAAGATTTATATGATAACGCTTACAAACGATATTATATTGTTTAAATTAAATCGAATTTTAGATTTTATAATTGTATACATAATGTCGGACTTGTGGATTGAAAATAAAATATGATATATTATAAGTATATCTTCATATTATATTGTTTTGTCAGTTATGAGAAATTATGGGAGATATACAAATAAGATATATATTATTATCATATCGGAAATATGATATAATTATAATATATTGTCAAAATGGGATTCCACCGTGTTGCATCTGCAGTATACGTGAATCTACTTATGTCGTCGGTGGAATTACTGCTATGGAAAATCTCTTCCCTGGTTTTGGTAGGACGTTATTGCACTGGAATTCATAATAGGCTTATCGCGCGAGTATTAAATTAAATTACCGTATTATTTAAGGGGTCTAATTTTCATAGGATTCGAAAAAGTTTTTTACCAAGTCCTAATTGAATCCGAAGAGAATCGCTGGCGACTTTCGATGCGATGGGTGGATGAGGACGGAAAGAAAATCGTTCAAGACCTCCACCACGGCTGCTGCGGTACCGGAAGATTTAATATTTTTCTAATATACCGCCGGTTTTGGGTCTATACAATAACCACGGTTAAAGAGGAAACAAAATTCCTTGGGTTTATTGCTTTAAACAAATATTATTTTTTTAACATTTTTTTCGTTTTTCTTCAAAATATACTGTTTATCCCTGGTTTTTTCTTCCTTGCTTTGTTTTTATGACAATGAATAAATAAAGTAATTTCCCGTCTTACCCGATTCGAGATAAAAAAAAAGAAAAGAAAACTCGATAATACGTTATTTTAAATAACCCCCCTGGCCTTTATATAGGCTTACATAAGCGACGCGCATCGAGTGCTTTTTGAAAGAGAATCTATTCTTAAGAAAAGAGAAAAGAATCTCACAATAAAATGAATAAATCTTTTTTTAAATTTCAACAACAAAAACACCATTTCTATCCTTTTATTACCTATACTTATTGGATTATTCCCGATAATATGGTCGACAGTGATAGCTAAAACCCGCTTTACTGTTGTCATGCGTGGTCCACGTACATCTAGATAAGTCATCGTTATCCCCATTAAATAATTATAATACTATGTGTATTGTGTTGCGAGAAAATGAAAAACAAAAATAATGTTGTATATTAATAGTAATACACCAAACTCTCTGCAATTATTGACGTGGAATTCGAATTTCCGCAAAACAATGGCGTTCATTTTAGCAAGAATATATATATATATATTGCACACAGGAATATCTTTAAAGTCTGATCCCATTTCCGGAAACCACATATTAATAAACTATTTTGAAATATTCCGTCGGATTAAACGGCACCCGTTATGATATATTCTCATTTCTCCTATAATAACAAACCCTCTTCTTTAACAGATGCTTAGATTGGTCCACTTAAGTTGCTGCAGTACTAGTTGTTTTTTAACGGAAAATTACCAATAATGTTCATTATTTTGGTAGTTTATGTAAAAACGATATGCTCAAAAAAATATTTCAACGATAAATGAAAAAAAAGAAATCGCTCTGCTACACAGTAGAGGGAGTGGAGTGGACCTTGTTTATGGGACAAGTGATTACAATGGATTTGTTAAATTTGAATGCAATAATAGGTATCATTGTATACAAATAACGATTCTTAACGGAGATGATATGTTAGTCTAGAATAGGTATATTATATTATATTTTAAATTGAAATATTATGTCAATATTTGCTTTTCAAACACTTATAAAAAGTAATTATGCCTTTGGATTTAAATGATTTTGAAATTACAGAAAGAACAATTATAAAAAAAAAATTGAATAATTCAAATGCCCATAAGTTGCTTAAAAATCAGTATAATATTTTTTGAAAAAAAAAATAACTGAAAGAAAATATAAATCTAAAGAACTGATAAATGTTTTGAGTTTCTACAACTTATAATTTTTGAATAATAACAAATATTTAAAATCCTTTAAAAATAAATTATTATTTAAATCAATTTTTTAAAAATTTAAATTTCAAACGGTCAGAAAAATGTTTCCTTAAAGTCCGGTGGAAATGTTTTTATAGTTATTTGAGGAGCTTATGGATAACCTTGTGTTAACATTTTGAACCTTAAGTATAACTGCCAAAAATTTTATAAATTTTCAACTACAAAATAACTTGGAAATTATTGCGATTTTAAAATATTTTATACACATTTGAACTTTATGGGCTTATTATAAAAATAAACGATTTCAAATTTTTTTTAGTTCTGATAAGTTAAAATCGAAAGTTTAAATTGTCTATAAAAAGGTCAAAAAGTGTCATAATACTTTGAAAACTTAATCATGTATAGAAAATGCCAATATAAACATTTGGTGAAAATTTCAAGTATTTGCGGTTTTTTGTTTTTAATTTGTTAAAACGTATTTTTGCGTAAAAATTTCTCGTTTCTTTCGAAACCATTTATACTTATTCACTTTCCTTTCAGATAAGTTGCTTTATAAAGAAAGCAATCGAAGCAAAAAAAAATCGAAGTATTTTTACTGCCCCAAACGTTTGACAGACACAAAAATAAAAAATAAAAACACACATCATTGTAAACCCAATAGATTCCATCAATCTATTCAGAATCTAAAACGTCTCGCATTTTCAGCCAAACCAACTTTCATCCCATTCATATACGTACTACAGTATCATATATGAGATCGCTTGCAATGTCACAACTGCGGTTCCGATTAACCGTATGTAAAAAAAAATATAGTCGGACGTCTTTGTTTTACACTGGAACGTATTATTATTATAAGAGCTGTATGGTCTATGATTGTAAATTACAACCTGTGACAGGACGGCTGACAGCTGTGCCTCATTACCGCGGCAGTGCTGAAACCGTAGTATATTTCAGCACCGTCCCCCTACTTCCCTACTGGCTAGGAGTTGTTGTAAAATATTGTTCCCGCCAAAGGGTCCGCCAAATATATACATGTAGCCATATAGGATATTGCATTCTAAATTGTTGTAGTGAATAGCGCGCGCGTATACGTATTATGTTCATATATATATATATTATAGGGGAGAAAGGACTGTGAAAAGAGGAGGTACGCGTATGACGATTCCACCACGCGTACGTCATTCGAATAATAATAATAATATATAATAAATATATGTAATGTATAGAAATATATATATATATATATATATATATATATATATATGTATCTATTTGTACACGAAAACAATATTGTACGCATGATGTGTATATACAGGGTGTTTTAGGTGGCTTTTAAACTATCTGCGAGAATAATCACTCTTAATCTGTTAACGAGAGTTCAAAACATATATACCGTATTTTGTGGGTTTAGGACTTTTTAGTTATTAGGTATATCAATAATAGATTATTTATAATAATTGAAAAAATAAATATTAAATTGTTTACAACAAAATATAATACGAGTATTGTCAATATCAATAATGTTTTATTTGTTTTTATTACAAAACATTCCCTCCTAGGTTGTCTGTTTCATCCATTCTGCTCTAGAGATCGACCCATGAGTTGCATGATACGAAATACGCCGAAACCCTCTGTATACACTAACACACATAATACGTTCAGTCTGGTGCACGTGACTAATGCCCGTTCAGCGGCGAAGTAAAATATTTTCGAAACGACATGTGTGCTATGAACCCGTAACGCGTTTGACGCCTTTTGTTCCTGGTCCAAATTATTCAATAAAATGTGAAACATTCCAGATATTTATTGCATGTTCCACCGTCCGTGATAACAAAATTGTTGCAATGTACAAAATATAAGAACTCTCAAGGGCTGACGAAGAGGGTTATTGACATATAGTAGCGCGTACTTATTGACGAATCGGGAATTGCATGCCTGCAGGTTGTGTGATCATACGTGTTGATTTTCAACTAGCAACCTCATTTAATCAGCCAATCACGTGTATTTGGATAAATTATATAAATACAATTTTTAAAATAATTTTGAAAAAGTCTCACAAGTATTGAAATAATAATTTAAAGAAAAAAATTCTCAAAAAATTGGTTAACAACTTTTATTAGTTTCTTTTAATCGACAACAAAAATGTATTTATCATTTTATTTTATGATGAAAAAAATAAACACAATATTTGATTCCTAAAAATTTAATATAAAATCTAATTAATTAATTAAAAGTTCTGAATAACCCATTTTTTAAACTGATAGGTGAGTAAAATTTCAATGCACTTCTCGTCTAAATCCTGGAAACTTTTATAAACAAGTAAAATAAATAAAAAAAAAAGATATCATGGTAAAATCAATACATTTATCAATATGTTCAGAATTCAAAAGTGATCTCTTTGTAGCCATACTGTATAAGTACCTACATGATAATTAAAACCGTTCACACATATCATCGATTAACATGACAGTAAAAAACCCCAATCGTCTAGAAATCGTATTGATGGCATGTTTATTTGCATGCATGTAACTATACAAAAAACTAAGTATACGGATAATGGATTTGATTTCAAAACATATGTTTTTAGTCCCACACAACATAAATATCAATACTGTGTGGGATTTTCATATTATTTATTTATTCTCATGTGAGATTTAAACATGAATGAATTATTGAAAAGGTATAAATAATGTAATAAAATTATGGGTGTTGAATAAGCGGCTGTCTGTTTGGTGGTTGCAGGCGTAACAGCAACACTCTGTTTAAGGCTTTCTATCATTCAAATGTATATGTTAGCACATTTAATATTTCCAGTAAAATATATACGTTAAATAGCGCGCAGTACTGCTTAATAGGGGTGTACAGAATGGGGGGTTTTTTTTATATACTTTTTATTATTTTTTACTTATACTTTTGAAGTAATTTTTAGGTTTCTTTTTTAAAATCTGTATTATCAAAGTATTAATATTAATAAAGATTATGAATTAAATCTAGTCAATGACACAAATATGTTCCACTTTCTTCACATAATTTGTCAACATAACTTAATACATCGTGTATCTTGTACATCATTAGAATGTTATAGAAATGTTTGGATTAGGCGTAGTCGAAATGACAACATTAATAAATAATAAGTGCCCAGTGGTTTTTAACTTTAAGACCATAGCAAAATTTTAAATTAGTTTCTTTGTACTTACAATTGATTATGTATATTGTATGCAATAATTATGTGTTAATCTGTTATAAAAAGTATCAATTTTATTGGTTTTGAAAGTTTTTGATTAAAATAATTTTACACGATTAGAATAGCATATTGTTTACTATTATCGATCATAATAAATTGACTACTTATTCAAATAAATATATAGTATACCTGTAGTAATAAATGTGTTTTGAAAACCACATAGTTTTATAATATTTATAGTGTTTGTAATGCATAAATAGTACTTTATTTTTAAATCAGGGCCATTTTTAAATGATTTTATTCTTTTAATGGTGCATCATTTATTTGTATAGACCTTTAATTTATTATTGTTTATTAATAAATATAATTTTTGCGTGGTTTAAATCTTTCTATACAATATAATAATTTTTTCTCGTAGCATCAAAATTGAAATTATTATTATTATGCTATGTGCGATTAATAATAAAACCCTGCATTCGTTTTACAACTGTTGCTAGACATATTATTATGATTGGCTACATTAATAACGCGGCGTAATGAATTTAATTTATTAGTTTTTACGACCCGGGCGACAATGCGCTAAGAAATTGCCGTGTTAAGTACCCACCGAGGCGATATTTCTTAATTTCCTCCTCGAAACGGTTTTCGTAGGCTGACCATAATTGATAATTACACACTGTTTGATTCAACACACTTATTCAGTGAATTGGAGTGTATATATTATTATTAAACTGCGGGGCCCCTAGACTTGTTTTAACCCTTATACAGTCAAGCGGATTTGTGTTCGTTGAAACGGTTTTACTTCGACATTCCGATCAAACTTTCCAGTCCTTTGGCTATAACATTTTGAATGCGGGCCACTTTGCGACTGTCCGAGATTGAATTCCAAGGCCAATATTGCCGATGCGTTATAACTGTTTCCACGCCGAAAAAAAAAATTGATCGATAATAGTATATGAATGGGTTAATGGGTATAATGTTTCTATGCTAACACCACGGTTTAGAAATGTTTGACAATAATAATAACAACGACTTTGATGTACGATAGATTACTTACTCATGATTAATATTGAATTTGGAAATATTATGTTCATGAATATTTAATTTGTAATATTTGTGATTTTAATAAATACACAAATTAACGATAACTTATAAAATACAAGGCAATCCGTATTGAATTTTAGAATTGAAATTCTACGGCGCTGTTACTTTCGATGTCAAACCTTTTTTTTTTCGATAGAAAATATTTTTTCATCTAAATCATTCGTCTTATAAGTTTTAGTTGATTTAAAATGTTGTTGTTTATGAACGGCTCCATAGAATTTGTCTAAAATTGATACGAGATCATAAAACACATTACTTATTTTAAAATCTAAATTATAAAGAAGGTATGACCCATATGATAGATATATTAATAATTTGTACTTAGATAAAAAAAAAAAATAAAAATTTGATAAACATGAATAAGAATATAAGTATTTTACTAGTATAATTCATTGTCATCACTATGTAAAATGTATTTGAGATATTTTGAATAGCACGACAAAAGTGTGTCTAGATTTATCCAAAACTGCAGTTATATAAATAATATTGTTTTTGACAGCAGTTATATAAATATGCGCCAAACGTTTGAAGTGTCGCTGCGTTTATGCATTTCACTCTTCACTTTCTCTTTTTTTTACCCTTTCTCCTCATTTTCTTTCTCCCCTTT
Organism: Chaitophorus viminalis; assembly: GCA_025469195.1. Lineage (NCBI taxonomy): Eukaryota > Metazoa > Arthropoda > Insecta > Hemiptera > Aphididae > Chaitophorus > Chaitophorus viminalis. The sequence goes on along the minus strand of JAIPRK010000060.1, from coordinate 50,976 downwards.
ATGAATATTTGGCTACCGTCACCGCCACCAACGTTGTGTGAACTTCACAATGCACCCCTATGGATTTTCCGTGACAAAACGGCCGAATATGTGAGGGAGAAAAATATTATTTTCAACCACAATAGATTCACTGGTTGTAGTAGGTATATAATATGAAAATGTATAAAACGCTCGTATATATACAATACATATATGTAAAAAGATGATTAAATGATTAAATTTGGATGAGGCTTATGGCCCTTATTTGAATATTCAAAATCGATTATAATATTGAAATGTTAGGTACTTAAACAACTTAAATACGTTTACTTTGTTATGTTTGGGATACGAGGAAGATTGCGACGATATAAGACGTGTTGAAGTGATTGTTAGTGTATTGGATGGTGTTATTTGATTATTAACAAAGGACAGCTGTTAACGATTAAGAGACATTAATAAAAATATAATAATAATGAAAAATTAAAATTTGATTTTTAAATGTAGTATTTGGATCAATTTGGGTCAAGTTTCTCATATTATAACTACTCATTTAGTATTATCGTGTCATATAAGTATTGGATAAGTTACAATAATAATTATTCATATGGTATGTTTACACCGTTATTTATACACTCCAATGTTTTGATATTATTTTTTGAAACTTAATAATATGTACATTTTTTCTCTTTTCAGTTCTTTATTTTACATTATAAACGATTTATATAGAATTTGTACTATAAGCTTATGAGATGAGAGAACAAAAAAAAAAAAAAGTAAATAAATAAATAAATATAAGCAGTAAAACTTAAGTAATAAAAGAATAATTCCAAGTAAACATTTATTATTATTTTATTCAGAACATTAATTTAAATGTTCAGAATTTAAATAAATTATTAAAAAGCACACTTTATTTTTATTACAATAATTATTATTATTTATTTGCACAGAGATATATAACAGTATGTCGTTGAACAATCAAGTATACAAATATAATATTATATAAACCGTGAGAGGATTGTGATTCTTATAAATATTTCGTGTGTCTCAATTTCCGGTTTTCGCTGGAACTACGCTGTAAAAGGAACCACTAGGTACCGATTTTAACGTTTCCGAGCCATATGATAAAATAATACTATACAGTTTGTCCGTTTATTATAATATTGCTGTTGTTATGGCTGTCGTTGAATTTATATCGGTCCCATCGTGGTGCAACTCTAGAGAGTCGTGGACTCGTTATATATGAGTTTGTAGGTGGTGTGGGAGATGGGTTGTTTTGCGGAGCTGCACACGTCATGTCAGTTCGAGTGCATCGTCTTACCAACGCATGCAGGGGATCCACCATGAAGGTATTCGGAAATGACGCGTGTGCGCGCTCGTGAGTAGATATAATATACGGTTGTTTTCGAAGTCGACAACGGTTCTATCGCATTGATTTCAGGCAACACAATATTAATAATAATATTATGATCTTGCGGGTTATCATTAACGACCAGTCGTATACGTTCGGGAATATTCCAACATCAGTGTGCGTATAACAGCGACAATCTGCGTCGTCGTCGTCACCGCCGCCGTGCGTGGCTTATGTGCGGTTTCGCTGCGCACTCTGCAGTGCGGCGACGGCCATTGATTCTCCATGCGGCAGCCACAATAACAGCAATTTCGTGTTGCGTCGCCGCTGTAGATTATAAATGAATGGATGGAAGGACATGACCATACCAAATACTAATCTTATGTGAGGCGATGTCTCCGGGATGGTTGCCGACGGAGGTGAATATTATCAATTGGTGTTTCGATAATAAATGTTAAAGTATTGAGAGATCATTTTCCTTCCAAGTTTGGTAAACCAAGGGTTAAATATTGCATCATTATTCATTCATTTTATTAATGTTTACCATAAAAATAAGACAAAATCGCTTTAGTTTCTTATCATTTGAGAACCAACAGTTTGGGCTGATGTCCTATCCATTAATTTATTATCTATGTGTCGCCGCACTCACCCCAGCGGAGGGACCCTGCAGCGTCCGTGCCACGAGAGTAATGCGTTACCGTGGTACCGGTTTTTGGTGACAAAACCACAACAACAACGTCACTAGTTATTATTACCGAACAGAATTCGCCCCGCAGTTAGAGACAGCCCACCGGTCGTGTGTCCTTGTCAGTGTTTCTTTCAGATAATTTTCTCTGGGAGGGCATTTGAAAAAGTCGTAGGCCGATTGATATAATGATGTTACATGAAGCGAAATACATTTTTTAATAATAGTTACCATTAATACCATTTATGGTTGTGAACAATATTATTGAATTCACAAATGTTCAAAATTTTAACACATACACTTAGTATTATTATTACTTGGTTAAAATTTATTTTAAAAATCAATGTTATAAATATACTCCTATTTTTAATTTTGCATATAATTATTTTATATCAGTTGTTATAATGTTGTATACATTTTTAAGTTACACATTTGTTTGCATGTAGGTTCTGAAGTATTTATAAGTAATACAGCAATATACCTATTGTGATATTATTATCACTTAATTGTTTACTCATAAGAAAATAATAAAACTTACAAAAATTAAAATATGTTTGTACATAAAAATATGATTACTGATTTCCATCGGGAAAAATAATTTTATAAATAGAGTATTGACTGATATCTGATGATTGCAATTATTTGTAAGCTAATTATCCTGATATTAAATTTAATTTTTCTAATATTTGATATTCCTTTACTATTTTTTAGTATTTTCTCCGGGGGGAGGAGCCCAGCCCCTCTCACCGGAGAAGTGTTTGAAATAAACACAGATCCTTGTACTTCGTCGCTTCGGGTTCAATAGTTTTTATCGTAGTAAATACGAAATATATATTACAGTCAGTGTTGCCACTACTATAAGTCGAGACTTATTAAGACAGACTCATGATTTGAAGTGATTTAGCTGTAGTAGCGTATAATATAATATAGGTACTAACAACTGTGATTATCAGTTTTGTTGAGATAAAAATATACCGCCTTATTTTCAAGGATATCTGAGGGAATAATAATACATTTACACATACAGAATGAAGTTTTTTTTAATATTTATTATTTAATTAATTAATTTATTTTATACATTATATAATTCATGTATAATTATTACAAAGAAGTTTACAAGTTTAAATAAGTTTAAATTAATGAGTTAGTTTTATTTTTTAAAATTATTTGAACATAATTTGAAACTAATAATATTACAACAGTTGAGAAATTTCGAATCTATATGTAGCTAATCTATTGACATCAAAACATTTACTGAAGAAGATGCCACGATTTTTTTTTACTTATGTTCTTTTTGTAGAATAATCACAGTTAAGAAACAATCATGGTTAGCAACAATGAGTTAAATAATATTAAATGTTGAGCGTTACTGGGATGCAAATATTTTAGAAGTCATTTTTAATTGTATGTTTTCCTTCTCTTCTTAATAAATTAATAATAATTTAAATTAACTATTGATACAGTAATAAAGTATCTAATTTTCTTAAATGTTTAATATATTACCATTGAGGGTTGATAGTAAATTTTAAGATTCTAATTTTAATTTAATTTTTTTCAGTTTCAAGTATGAAATTTAGACATAAACTATTCAAATTTTAATAAGAAATAATCATATAAGTAATACATTTGTGACCCTAAGTCGGTTTTCAATGTTCAATGTTTCGAATTTTAAACTAATTTAATTCTATACTATTTGAAATGTAAATGGTTTTAGAAATTTGACTTATTTCAACTATTTGCATTCTATGTTTGAAAAGGTTGACGTAATGTAGTTACTGACATCAGATAATCTGAACTAAAAATTAGGTTATGCTACGGCTTGGTACTATTGGATTTATTTCAAAATAAATAAAATACGATAAAAATCAATCTCAGAATTAAAAGTTTATGTTAAAATACTGTTCAATAGTATCAATAGTGATACGAATTACCCAAAAAAAATAACTCGAGTTTTATTTTTTGTATTTTCCTAAATCATGGGATATTAAATAATATTTTGCTTGAATTTAAATTGGATTTGCAAGTTTGGTTGAAAATATTTTGAATTCTTAATCGTTGGATCAATATTATAAAATTTAAATTTCTCAATTTTTTATATCTATAGTTATTGTTTTTTTTTTTATTGTTTACCTACTGTTTTTAATGTATTCCGTTGGGCTTAATTGTGTTTTCCTCCGGGACAACTCACCTTTTGGATAATATCACTCCGGGGAATGATGTTTCGTGTACAACTTGTATAAATATATTATAACTGGCATTCGTTACAAATTGCGTTTGAACGATCGTTATAATATTATTGTTTTGCGTCCATAGCGAAAAACCGATTTATAATTGTGTAATAGAATAATTGGAAAATGGAAAGTAAAACTTTTCTCACCAAAAATAATAATTATTAAATTGATAATAAACAGACTAGGTATGTTTCTTATTGTGTTTGTGTGCACTGTTTTTCTTTTCTTTTTTTTTTTTTTTATATGGGTAGATGAAACTTTAAAAGGAAAAAATAAACATGTAATTCATTTGAGATTAAAATAATTTTAGCACATTCAACGTAGAGTATAATATATAATATGTATAATAATAATAACATGATCTGTGGGGGATGTGAAAGTGATTTCCTTCCCTGATATAGCACCATGAAAATATAATGGTCCCTATTAGAAAATTATTTATGTGCAATTTATTTGGAGAACAAACCGGATTCAAGACAATAAAATTGTGACGAGCCACACCGGAAATGGAAAGGGATTATTCTTAAATCGTTTTGTTTTCCAAGGTATTTAGTAAAGGGAGAGAATATTTATAAGATACACAGGCACACACAGACAAATACACACACAAACACACACACACACACACAAACACACACACACACACATACACACGCAAGCACGCATAAAGGTTTTGTGTATATTTTGCCAATCTTCTTTGTGAATACATGTGAAATAAAATTTTACTATTATTGGTTTGGCATATACACCATTATGGTTATTAGTGTGCAATTGCTTATCTGTGATGTTGCGCTGAATGTGGCTAACTAAATAGCTCTGGCTGAATCTTGGAAACATAACGTAGCGAAATATTATGATTTCTTATTTTAAATTCTACATTAATGTTTTATATTATCATTGTGTGCTTTTATAATTATATTAATACACAAAATTGTGCTGTTATTTAATAAACAAAAGCGTTGACATTTTTTATGGAATCTTACTCAAATATCTTTTCTAAACGTTTTAAATAGGTTTTTATTAAACTATGTGAACCCATTAGAGAGACTTAATACTTTTAATCTTAAATTTTTGACATTCAATGATTAGTAAATAGGAATAATGTTTTTAAAAAAAAGCTGAAGTAGAAAATTTTCAAAATTAATTTGTGTGTACCATAAACATGAAATGCTTAAAATGCATTTATTATACAAATATACTATCAATTTACGAGTTACTTACAAATTGTATTTTCGCAGCTCAAAGGAAATTTTGTCGAATCTTTGATATGATCTCTATGATTAACTATATAAATCTATATGGTACGATTAATAATAATTGGCCGTTGATTTATGTGATTTATAAATAACGTTAAAATATATTAATATATTTATATGTATTGTCATTATTATTACATGATATTACGGACTGCTTTCACTGGTAGGTATACTTAACCCTGTTTATTTTTTTCTTTACTCGCAAATCGGTCTAATTTCAATAATATTTGGAAATTTCAATTATTTATGTAAATGTTGAAATCTTAACAGATCTAATACGATTTTTGATATTTTATATTTACATATTATACATGTATAATAATGGTATATGGCAATATCATGTAATTACAAGACTGCTAATGGGCATGGAATTCCATTAATGGTGTCGTGATTAGCCGGTTAATATCTTGAAAAGTTAAGTGTACAATAATGCATACACGCACACACACACACACACATACACACATACACTTACATGTATTTATATGTATACATACTTATACACATAACTCAACGCTGACTAAACGGAAATTACGGTGAAACGTTTTAACTTTTGCACAAATATAACGTAGTCTGAGGATAAAGTATGTTTAAATACGTGGCCATTTCCATCCATTAGTTGGATGCTCTGGAAATCTACGAGTCATTGAAACGCACTCGCACACGCGCGCCTCAGCTCACTCACGCACACACATGCACCCACGATAAGAACTACTTATATACTTCCACTTGCAATCCCTTCGCGCCAAATCTGACGACGACTGCGGGGAAATGCGTTAATCTCACCCCGTCTCTCCCACCCTTTCCATATCCTTCCTTATGCCGTCACTTCTGCTTCTTTCCTTCTCGCCCTTTCTGCGCATCCCTTTACCGCTTCTTCCTTGTCCCTCCTCGACTATTCTTTGTCTCCCCTTCGACAAGTTTTACAACACCTACTACCACTTTATTCATCCACTATACGCTACCCCGACACTATCACCATCATCTTCTCCACACCATAAATACTTTTCTCCTCATATCCACCGATGGCCGTCTGTTCAGACCGCTATCGTCTATGGTGTCGTTTTCATTGTTGTTTTTGTTGTTGTTTTCAACGGGATGCGAATATAATTAAAATGTTACGTGGGTCTTAACCCCTTGTGCAGGATCATGTGCTATTATGTTCAAATTGATGTTCACACCCTTGCATACACATGTACATATACCTAGATAAATTGTATTTTATTTTTTATTTTTTTATTAAACAACGATATAAAATTTCTAATACTTCACCGGGACGCATTGGTTTATTGAACATTATTTTTAATGATACTGATATAAATATTACCTTTTCTAAACCGTATTGTGTATTGTAGATACGGCCATAATTATTATTAAGTATAATTGTATAGTTTCCATGCAACTTTTTCCTTCAAACGATGATAAAACGTTTTCGACTTGAACAATTTTTTTTAATGACTCAGGAAAAATAATAGAACCGTTTATGATTTTATACGGGTTCCTTTTCATTTTTTTTCCTCCCTGATGCAATATCGTTCGTCATCTCGAATGAGTAATCGCGTGCGTACCTACATCATCTGGTGTGCGTTAAATTATTTAGTCACCTTAGCACGCGTATACACGCTACATAAGATAGATCTACTGCAATCCGTATACGTGGCGTGGGACTTCTAGTTAAAAAATAATAATACAAAAGGCTACACGGATAATACCACATACATATTCTATACTTTACTCAAAGCCGACTGTACATTACAGCATGACGTAGTTCGTTGTACTTACACCGAGTTGGTTGTTGAGTAAGTGTTTCTTATTATTATTTCCGCGCACTACGCGTTCCTTGGCGCAAAGTTTTCGGATGAAAACTATATATAATACACTCGTAAATTCGATCCCGCTCCGTATGTGTTAATACTGTTAATAGCATTCATTATAACTAGATTATATTGTAGTATGTATTGCTACAACTCCATAATAATATGCTATTAGTTAATGAAACCCTGGTAATGTAATTAACGTAAAAAGAAAAATCCAAAATCAAAATGGGTTTCTAAAACATATTTTCTGGAAACGTTACTTTAGGTTATCCATTCTATACACGCACAATATGTTACAATAATCATTTGATGTCCACGCCATTTTAACAGTGCAGTGCGATACAAATAATATGTACATAATATGTTTTCATACTTAATACATAAAAGTTGAATCGTACTCTTTATAAACAAAGCTTGTGGTTAGGATACGAAGTTTATAACATTTAATAATAAATTATTCAAACCTAATGATATGGCCAATCTCTGGAAAACAGATTATGACTATGTATTAATTTACATCTACATCACTTTCACGTTTATAATTATTCTTATTATAACTATAAAGTTGTGTCGTTGCACATTCATTGGTGTTGTATTTGTTCGTCTTTTGAAATGGAAATATGAGAGCAAAAATGATGTCGCAACTTCACAATCTCAGAGCCGATAGTAAATTCAAATTTACATAATTAGATAAAACTTAAAGACCGACCGTCTTAAATTAATTGTTTTATTTAATTTAACGTTTATTTTGCCACTCGTAATATTTCGAGATCCAACTACCGACGTGGCAATTAACGACGACCGTGTCTGTTCTTGAAATTAACGGCCTTTCCGTTACAGACTTCGTTCTGTTTGCAACTTGAAATGGAATAGGGGGTGTGTGCGCGTGTATGCACGAATATATAAATCGAAGGGAACAGAATGGAAGAGAGAAGGATCCTTTTTTTGTTAGCTTGTTTGTAAAAGCGTACCATACCAACGAATTAACATTGATTGGCCGTTGCCACTAATATTTTTCTTTCTAAGCTAGGTTACACGATTTACCTATCATTTTTTGTTACCACGATGACAAGAAGTTTCTTGTGTAGCTACACATATTCTTAGTAGAACAGAGTTTTTTATCAAACAGCACCTGTGAGGTGTATTATTTTAATTAAATCAATAATATTATTTTTTGTTGAGTTTACCACATAATCGAATAGATTATTATAAATAATTATTGCACCCCTTATACCGTCGCACCGTATCGTTATTGAGAAAACAAATACATAAAATTCACCGCATAATCTTAACAGAAATGTTAATCATTCTGGTCTCTCTACACTAAACCTTAAATGCATACACCATTAAACTGCAAGGCATCTAGATCCTCTCATAGCTCATTCACTATAATGCAGTTATATGATAAAAAATAACAACCGTTACGGAGTTAAGTTCATAATTCCGTAATGGTTGTAAATGTAGTGTCGACACTATAAATTTGAATATTCTCTTAATAAAAATTTATTTGTTTGATAGTAGAACTTATAAATTTTCATTTAGTTTTTATGTATACCTCTCCATGGGTTAGCGTGAAAATGTATACGTTTTGTGTATTTTTTTAAAGTCGATAACGAATTAATAGAAATGCATATAGAGGTTTTATTACATAAAACATAGTACATAATATAGGGTAGTTAATTTAGTGTTTTTGACACGTCAAATATGATTAAATAATTATGGGGCTTATAATAATTATAAACTCCGCAATCGCATATTATACCGTTTTTATGATGTATGTTTGGGTATGGCATTGTTTTTATTATTATTTTTTTTTTATACACGTGTACTTATTGGTATATTAAAATAAATTGCGAGAAAAAAGACTTTGTAGTGTGTACCTACCTATATGTGTAGTATAAGTGCTATATTATGCTCTTCCATATTATTTGTTTCTATTTGTATAGCTTACCAGAGTTTCTTTGTTATTTCCCTATGCACATCACATAATGTACAAATGATGTTTACTTTATTATCTTACATACCAGGAAAACATTTATGTATTTCCGTACTGGTTCACTAGAAATAATTTAAAATGGGTAAATATTATATGAAAATTGTATAATAAACCGAAACAAAATGTTTACGATTTTTATTATTTTTTTTTTTTCTGGTAAAAATACAAATGTAGTATACTGAAAGAGTTAAACCAATCCCTTAGACAATCACTTAATTCACATAAAACGTCGCGCGTCGAGTTTCCACGTATCCAACACATATATATTCACTTCGTATACATATATTATACGTTGTTGAACACTGTAGCTGTAGTGCACAATGTACATACTATATAAATATAATATTATTATACACTACCACGCCGCCGTCTTTAACAAAACTTTTAACAGTTTTCTTGTTATATTTTCAGTCACGTACGGTTATATAGTCGAAATAGTGGGTCGATTTAAAATTTTACTACTCAGCAAAACAGGTATGAATACACGATTTTCAGATATAATAATATATGCCTTCCGTACGCATACACTAAGTATATTATATAATATATATATTTTAAAACATGCAAAAGCGTATCATTACGTTTTCAATTTTATTCACAACGAAAAACACATTGTTTATTCCGTTGATTTGTATACGCTGTTGAATTCGGTGTATTTTTTAGTGTCATTTGTTACAAAATATTTTAATAACCATTTCTCAATTATTACCATCACACTTTATAACTTATTGGTATGTTCGACGTTTGACTTGATGCACCACGTTAATTTCTTACCGAATCGCATCTTTGGAATAAAAAAACAACAAAAAAAATATTAATTCGATATTAAATAATTATTATATTACATGGAGACTCATTAAAAAAAAAAACAAAATTCTCTATATTTTCTAATTTTTCCACCGCTTACGTAAGTTTTACTTTTAAATCGACTTCTCGATTTGTATGTTTGTCCTACAAATCAAAATGCAGATCATACGCCATTTCCATCATAGAATTTAGAAGCGACATGCCGTTTAGTCGAAATGAATTATGAGCAAACAACGTTAACCCTGCGGCGACACCAACTGACCCGAAATATTGTGTCGGTCGTAAATATTGTAACGCGTGCGACACACCAGAGTAGCAAAGCAATACTCGTATTTATTCTATCATCTTATCTATTAAAACATTATATGTAAACATACTAAAATGATTCCATTTATATCACAGAAGCTTATTTTAGATAATATCTATTTTGAAAAAACTTTACAGTTGATATGATTATAAATTATAATACAAGAATATTAAAATTTATAATATTCCTGTGTAAACTCTTATTATACTTAATATAGATAGGTACTGTTAGGCATCAGTACAGATATTTGATTTTCATTAATAAATTCTCCCATGCATATTTTTTCCTAACAAAATATCCTATCAATTCTACTTAGTATCATTTAGCATTATGAAAAGTAAAAATCTTAATTTACCCAGTTAATGTAAACTTGTTTATTTTTTAATCGATGTGGAATAATGCAAAAATGCATTAGTAAGATTGTAAATTGACAATAATATATATCGTACACCGGACGTTTTGATAATAATATTGAATTTGAGTAGTTTTAGTTGAAGTCGTAATACTTACATGTACATAGATTGCTGCATAACTTATTACTTTGGTAATAAAACGTATTTTATGTTATCAAAGAGCTTAAATTTAGTTTTAACAATTTACTTAGTTCAAAAAACTTCTTCGAGTGTTGTTTTGTGTAAACTATTGTATAAATGAATAAATTAACAATTTTCATAAATACAACAAGAAAGTATAATCACATTTTATACCACGTTTGGGTATAATAGTATTAATGTTTTATTTTATTTTTCTTCATTTTTACTTTAGCATAAATTCATTTTTTTGTATGAAAAAATCGACAGACATTTCGGTATCTACAATGTATAAAATGTAAACACAGCAAATTCAACTTTCCTGTTGACAAAATTGTATATTCTTATTGTCTACACACTCTTGAATTATAATTTTAATCATTTCAAAATATGTAGTCGTTCTGTTTTTGCATGTTCTCCAATATGCTGTAACAGTCCAATATACCCGTTTGCATTGCTCGTTATAATTCACTCAAATCGCATATTATATAGCATGTACATAAAAATTGTACCGACGCTTTGTAGCTTCTCTTTTTTTAGGAATAATGAGGGAAAGGGAGAACGGAAACCGCTGGGTACCGGAAATTCAAAACATCTAGTCATTATAAACATGCAATTTATCGATCTTTTATTTTTATTGATGAGGAAAAGTTCGTAATAATACTTATTAGTTAATATTGTTAGTTTTTTAGTTCTTATAAAACATTTGGGCGAATGTTATTATGATAATGACGTTGCAGTATGTACGTATTGTATATATGTATGTGTATATGTATTGCGTATATTGACCATAGTAAACGAAAACATATTTCTATAAGTATTAAAATGTACTTTAATTTGCTTATTTGAATCAAGTGCATTATTTAATTTGTTTTATCTAAAATGTAGGTACCTAATGACTAATGGGACCAATACAAGATAATAGTCACTGAAAAAATTACTGAAATCGACAACCCGTATACGCTCGGGCTGCAGGGATATAAATTAATAGGCACCTATTATACACAGGCATCGTACAACCATGCGTATGTTTTGGTATGATTTGCAAAATAATTTTCGTTTCGAAACTATATCAGATATTTACGGCGGCAACGTAGCTTTAATGGATTCCATCTCATGGCATAATACGATAATTCATTACGTGTATAAACTGCAGCTGCAGTTCAATTGCTTTGCGTATGACCCTAGTCCGAAATCCAGTCCCCATCATATCCATCCTTTCATCCCGGAAACTACATGCCCTCCCTTCAAATCACACAGATTTAATCATGTGACTTATTACTATTTATATTATGTTATGTATATTATTAATACTAGCGGGCATCATAACACACGCTACGCTATAACACTCCTACAACGTACACAAGAATATTATTATTCATATATATTATGTGCATAACATATGAAATATGCACGTATACTAGCTAATAGGTACATATGACAAGTATATAATTATAATGCGCAATCGTATATTATTATGCATCTGATGAATACGGCAACTTCGAGTAATATATAAAGCTGGTCGTTGATCCCAGAGATTTCATTATCTGAATTCGATACCTATATGAAAAACCGATATAATATTAATGTTATTATATTATAATGTTGATTTGGGGAGTTTATTTATTTATCAGCTTTGATTCGTTCGGAATTTTGGTTTAAATGACATAAAATATTATCATAAAAGTATAGTTAGTTTGATCTATAATGAGAAAACGGTTTTTTATAAGTTTATAGTTTGCGTCTTTCATTTCTTGTTTGAAAAAGACCATACTTTTAATGAGATAAAAATATGGTTTTTCTTTTGCCATTTAATTTGATTGAGATCTTGATAATTATTGCAATATGCAGAAAAAACGACAAATTAAAACTGTAAAAATATCTCTCTTAATGAATTATGTACCCACAGTTATTATATTATTTTATCAATTTTACTTTATTAATCTAATTTTTTCATAAATATTATTATTATTACTAATATTATGTAAATACCTAACCTAAAAACTAATATCATATGTATAAATAAATAAATGTGCTATTTATATTCATAAACTTTGTATGTTGAACTCATATAATATTATATGAGTTATATACTTCAGAGAACACTTACATTTTATTCATAATATTTATGAAATATGGTTAACAATGTGGTATTAATATTAATCATAGGTATTATCTATAAATCTTTGACATAGTTTATGTACTATATTTTAATTAAATGAATTGAATTTTTTTTTTTATTTAATATAATTGTATACACATTTTGTTACTAAATTAAGTTATTATTCATTGGGATACGTATGCGTTTCTCAACGTTAATTATTTGATGTAGTTTATACAAGTATAATTTATTCTAGGTTCTTTAAACGAAGGAAAGTGAAAATATTTTATCCGTATACTTAGTTTTTTGTATAGTTACATGCATGCAAACAAACATGCCATCAATACGATTTTTAGACGATTGGGGTTTTTTACTGTCGTGTTAAATCGATGATATGTGTGAACGGTTTTAATTATCATGTAGGTACTTATACAGTATGGCTACAGAGAGATCTGAACATATTGATGAATGTATTGATTTTACCATGATATGTTTTCGATTCTGAACGGAGTGATGGAAAATCTATTGATTTTACAATGATGCATGTTTTTTTTTTTTTTTTTGTGTCTGACGACAACTTTTTTTGCAGTAAAAACGCTTCGATTTGCTTATACAGCAACTTTTCTGTAGTAGATGGTTTGTGTAGATGGTACTTGTGCAAGTCAAAAATCCAATTTTTTTTATACTTTTTGAAAACATCGAAAAAAACGTTAAAAAAATTACGAAAAAACTGGAAATTTTACACAAAATCACGTTTTTACAAACTACATTTTTTTAAATGCTCTAACTCAAAAACGAAAAATCACAACAACATGAAATTTTCACCAAATCTTTATATTAGTGTTCTCTATACATAGTTAAGTTTTCAAAGTATTTTGACATATTTTGAATTATTTATAGACAATTTAAATTTTCGATTTTTGGAATTTTTTTTTTTTAAACACCTATAAAATTTAATTAGCTGGCCAAAAACTCTCGAAAATTTAATACAAGGTTTATAATAAGATTAAATTATTTTCACTAGAAAATAACGGTGATCGTTTCACTCAAATTTTTTTTATAAGCTCATAAACCTCAAATTTGTATAAAATGTGTCAAAATCATTATAATTTGCAAGTTATTTTGTAGATAAAAATTCATAAAATTTTTTCTGTTTATACTTAAGGTTCAAAATTTTGACACTAGTTTGCCAATAAGCTATTCTTCAAAAATATATAAAAAAATTTCTATTGGATCAAAAGGAAAAAATTTTATGACCGTTTGAAATTTAAATTTTTACGAAATTGCATAAAATAGCGATTTATGGTCAAACGATTTTAAATATATGTTATAATTCGAAAAGTATAAGTCGCAGAAACTTGAAATTTTCACCAGTTGTTAAGATAGTCATTTCCTTTATTTCGTATCTTTTTCAAAATATTATATTGATTTTTAAGCCACTTATAGGCATTTAAAAAATTTGATTTTTTTATATTTTTTTCTTATAATCGGTGATAAAAAAAAATTGACTTATTCAAAATACTTGAAAATTTAATAGAATATTCCACACAAGTAATTTTTATTGTCATTCAAAAATCATTATAATCTCTAGGCACAATTTTTTTATATAAGCGTTTGAACAGCGAATATTGACATAAAATTGCATGTAAAATATAATATAATATATAAAATTCTAGACTGACAAATCATATCGGTTTTTTTAAAATGCTCTAACTCAAAAACGAAAAACCGCAACAACTTTAAATTTTCACCAAATCTTTACATTGATGTTCTCTATACATGGTTAAGTTTTTAAAGTATTTTGACATATTTTGACATATTTTGACTTATTTATAGACAATTTAAATTTTCTATTTTTATGAGTTTTTTTTTTAAATATCTATAAAATTTTTTTGGCTGTCCGAAAACGCTTGAAAATGTATTAAAGGATTAAATATAAGTTACACGTATTGTAACTAAAAAATAAAGGAGGTGGTTTCACTCAAATTTTTTTATAAGCCCATAAATTTCATATTTGTATAAAATATGTTAAAATCGCGATAATTTGCAAGTTATTTTGAAAATTGAAATTTCATAAAATTTTTTCTATTTATACTTCAGATTCAAAATTTTAACACTAGGTTGTCCATGAGCTTCCCTTCAAAAATATATAAAAAAAAATTAACCAGACTTAAGAGGAAAAATTTTATGATTGTTTTAAATTTAAATTTTTAGGAAATAGCATTATAATTCAATTTAAATATAAAATACTATATTATTAAATAAACATTTTAGACAAACATATTAACTCCGTTCAGAATCATTATTCGTATGCAGTGATATCTATCATTGCATTCAAATTTAACAAATCCATTGTAATAATGACCTATCCTATAAACGAGGTACACTCCACCCCCAACTGTACAGCAAAGCGAGGCCCATCCGTTCTTTTTAAATTTATCTTGATCAGTAATTTGAGTTTATTTTTCCTTCGTAATCTGCTTCGCAGAGGTTTGTCTAGGGTACGTTTTTTTGATACGGTTGGAATTAGAGATATTGTAGACGTTATAGTAATATTTGCTTACTTGTTGAAGTAGAAATACATAATAAATAATAATATTTTTCAAATAAACAATAAAATGTTACTGTAAATTTACTGTAAATAATCTTTGGTACGTACGTAAAATTTTGCAATTAGATGTTGTTTTAAGGATTAATTGTGATCTACAAAATATCTATTAAATTAAACCTAAATAAGAGCTGTTTGCGAAACTAAAACTGTATGATAAACCTTACTACTGGTTAGTTTGTTCTACGTATACCAATGATAATAATTGACTGGATCTATTAGCTGTTAAAATGGCCGCAATGTTTTAACTTTTACAGACAGCAGTGATCACGGTCATGAATTACATTTAATATGTATGTGTGTATTTATATATATGTATGTATCAAAACTTTCCTATTCCCTTGTCGGCCCAATACCGGACGGTCGTTTAGAGACTGTTGTGTTTGAGCAATTTATAATTACTCCGCGTGATGCATAGAGATTGATCGATTCGAGTTTAATATTTGTTCAAAGGGGACGCAGACAGCGAAAAAACAAAATACCAACCTTTTTGACCTTAATTACCAGACATTTGTAATTTTAACAATACGCATATATACACATCACGTAAACTGCTGCAGGTATACACACATTCTTGCACAAACGCGTCCACACACACACACACACACACATATTACAGTGCAGCAACGGAAAGACAAAAACAATGTCTATTTTATTGTATTATAGAAGTCATTACGACGCCTGTTGGTTTAATTAAACTCCAGCAATACGTGGGCGCTGTGTACACGCAGTAGAGGAGGGTCTGCGGTGCATACACGCGTTTTATTGGTCGTTTTGCGCAATAACGAAAAAAAAGGAAACCCGTGTAATCGTGCCATATTAATATAGGAACCCTGACATTTGGTCGCACTTTTCACACCCTGAGATGGTATTGCGGAGTGAAAAAAATAATAATAGTAATAGTAATAAATAATAACGTTCAAACAATAACTTCTGATTTTATAAAACATTTTTGTGATTCACGGCGAGGTGTTCTTTGGGAAGGACGAGATTTTTTTCTTTTTTGTTCCTTTTAACTTTATTAAAAAAAAAACAAAAAAAAAAAAATATAGGAAACTAGTGAGTACACACTAAACGCAATTCAGTAATTTACACGGTCTTGGATTTTTCAAAACATCAAATGACTCGAGGCTGGGGAAAAATAAGAAAGATAAAAAGTGAGGAAAAAAGATTCGTTTGAAATGAAATTACGCGTCATAAAATTGTAGGGCAAGTGAACGTGTCCAAGAGAGATTGAAAGAACCAACATAATAATCATACTGTCTTCGAGTACGTGCTTAATCCTTCGATCAAATCGAGATATACATACATATATATTTGTTCGTGGTTGTATTGAATAATTCAAAGAATAATAATAGGTATTTAAATAAATAAAATGATACGACTTTGTGCATAGAAATGATCGCTTGTATCGCTTCCACCTTCGACCGCGAAACGATTTTATGTAAATTATACAACTGATTTTGCACATAGATGGAATCGAATCGTGTCTGAGGCCAAATTAAACGTGCTACAGTATACATTATAATTCTGTATGTACATCGGTGACCTAATACGGAGTCATTAACACGTTTGTATGGATATCATACATAACATATATATACATATATTAAAGCTTTATGTTTATTTGTGCCAACTGTGCAGAGAAAACGTATGGTATATTTTATTAAGGAGACGGGTATACGTTTTTTTTACAATCAAATATAGGTAATAATTGGCATCCAATGCAGGTGTCTTACGTTTTCTGCTTTATTAGATATATTTCGCCGAATTCGTTAGAGATAATAATTCATTTTTACTGCTTTTTTGTAATTAACTCAGTGGCGCACCCAGGGGGGGCTTTGGGGCTGAATCCCCCCAAAAATTATATTTCTCACTAAATTATACATTATTATAGCATATCTTCACAAATATAGTACTACAATGATGATTGATTAAACATATAATATAACATTTAATAATAATAATAAAAAAATTACCATTTATAATTTGTGGTAATTATTAACTTGTATGTAAAGAAAATAGGAAAATGTCTAAGCCCCCTCCCCAAACAAAAATCCTGGGTGCGCGCCTGGATTGACTCATTTTTGTTTTGTGATATAGACATATTTCGATTCAGAGTGAAGTTAGAAATGTATTCGATCAGAAGTAGTGGTCCGATATATGCAAACCTATAACTTTCTTGAAAGGAAATTTTGCCTACTTAGTACTTTTAATGTGTCATTTTTTTGATTTTCCCAACGTTTTTCCAATAAATGGAGAAGAACGGTGTAAACAATTGCAAACATTTTTGACCCGAAGACTAGATTAAAACTCGTTATTTGTTATTTTAGTTGCCATTTTATGTGTACCTATTGTATTATATTATTATCATATGTATTTATATTATATTATTATTATTTATTTTTAGAAATATAAACTGATCCACCTGACTTTTTTCATTTATAATTATATTTTCGAAAGCAATGGTACGTGGATTTCAAATTTAAAAGACCAATAAAACAAAATCGCCCATCCCTGTACCTCACTCTACCTTGGAATCTCACCTGATCTTGGGTCTCTCCTTTTTTTTATTTTGTTATTTATCTATATGGAATATAGAGGTATGGAAAAGAGTGTGTAATTCGTATATTTATTTTTAGTACGTATTTGCTGTATCTTATGAATTTATATTTTATTTTGGGTGTACAATTATTATTATGAGTACTTACATAATTTAAAATATTTTGGATTTTTAGTATGTGCTTTATCGACAGTTATTGGGTATACATTATAAAATGAATCCTGGGTTTTTTATTTAAATTATTATTCCTGTGACAGCAAAAAAAAAAGTTTTGAAACTGTAATGCTTTAAGAAATTATTTAAACGTCAATCACATAATGACAATCTTCCACAGAGGCAGCACATCGTTTTCCAATTGTGACGACTCCAATAATACCAGTAAATAAAGTTTATTATATTTTGGAAATTTGATACTTTATTATAAAAAATAAATATAGCATAAATGTTTTAATCTATCTATGTATTAATACACATGTACCCATACATGAACATTTCTATTACATTTGTAAGTACATGGTACATGGGACAGTAATTGAAAGGTGATTTTTATATTTTAATTTCTATGGCTATTACATCATATTTTTATTTCGGCAGTCTGTTAGGTATAATAAAGAACAATGCGCTTAATTGATAAATATTTTCAATAAAAATAAAATAACAGATTAGTTTGGGAAACCTATCTAGGCGGAGGTACTTTGTCGGGAAATGTGTATCAATATACAATAATATATTTCCTCCGTCTTACTCCCTATTCAATAATTATTTTCTTGTATTTTAGGGTATGTTAATAAGCCCAATGTGCATTGCGTTGATTTTTGATTACTTCGATATTACGGTGTTCACCCGCTCTAGAATGGATTCAGATAAATTACATATTTCCCCCAAGGTGTATAGTGTGTTCTCGGTTGATCAATAGTGTTTTCCCTTCATCATCGATATCTATTAAAAGTCAAATTAAAATGAATATTTTTCCCCGGGATCGTTGCGTTTAATAATAATGAACTACGCGATAGTGGAATTATAATTAATAATAATATTCATTGTGTAATTAAAGTCCTTGAAAAAATTAAACCAAAAACTCAATACTGTATACCTACTATTGCTCTATATTTAATATTACACACAAGATAATGTCTATAAGATCATCAAATGTCACGTGTTTCTTAGAATACAAGCATGGATGTAAATAGGGTCCTCAATTTCATAGGGCTTGAGCCCAAAATGTTTCAAGAACAGAACTATTAGGAGATTTGTCTCCTGCCCACTACTTACCTATACACAATTGTATCTATGATACTGATATAATTCAAAACTATTACAAATTAATTTTTTAAATTATTGTAAAAAATCAAAGAGTTTTATACACTCATAATATATTTCTATATTATATATTATAACATTAATATATTATACATGTAATTACAGTACAATACATAAATTGGATTTGATTATGTTATACCAGTATAACAGTATAATATTATGTTCATGTTCCATACAATATTACCACAGATATAGGTATACTATTATGTATAAATTCGATTACCTATTACTTATTACGTTATCACTTATGACTTATCGGTGATATTTATATTTATTATTATATTTATAGCTATTACCATTGGTTATAATTTATGTAACTAATATTATAAATATAGATTTTAAATTATATAAATCATTATAATAAAGATAACCTAAATGACTAAGTACTAAAATATTTTAGGGAGGTCTTAAGATGGCTCAGGGAGGGCTATGCCCTCCTAAGCCCCCCCCCCCCTATTTACGTCCATGAATACAAGTAAGAAAATTAAAGACGGAAACCGGCAGTGTTTATTTAAAACAGCAGGTACCTGTATGAACACACGAAATAACTTATTTAAGGTGATATTTTTGGACCATCGATAACCTAACCTAACCGATAATATGCATGATAACGATAGTCCGTGTAGGTCTTAAAATATTTTCAACTCGAGCTGTACAGAGATTTTGCGAAAAGTCGTTATTCACTTGGATATCATAAATAATGAAGAATGAACAAAAACTTGAATAAAAAATAAATCTCGGATCGAATACAGGTTTTGTAACTTTACCCACATACACTTGGTAATAATCATTCTTCGGCGGCAACTGCAGGTGCCCGTGACAAGAATTTGCAACGAAAGCTTATGCAATGACAGACGAAAGTAGAAAGCGTTTGAATCGTTTGAAAGAGGGAGGTCTCTTTCTCTGTTTATTTATTTTTATTTTTTAAAATAAATAAATAAACGTACAAAACTGTAGTTGTTCGTCGTACATGGGAACGACGGGGTGGGGATGAGCTAGCAAACAATATAACTCGTGTTTCAGCTTATTGTCGAGCGGTGTACCTATTCATATACAATATAGCAAAGGGTAAGAAAAAAAAAACTGATACACACCCTAACAAAGTTGTTGGGAAAAAAATGTTTCTCTCTGGTTTTTATTCCTTCGTCCGCTCTATTACTATAATATCGTCATATGGCGCCGTCGTCGCCGCATTTGCTCACGCGTACAACGTAATATTATTAATTCTACCGTTGTGTCATTATTATGTGAGTGTAGGTACCTGCACCTACGTACATCCGTAAATACATGTTCACCCGCGCGAAAGAGTGTACTACTCGGTAAAGTGTCGTTTTTAAGCCTTTTTCGCTGTTGGTATAATACGCGTACATATACGTATACCAGACGCGTAGCCGTATAAATTATTCATACCGAGTAAAACTTCTGCGGGCTCCATCAATGTTCGATATAATATGCGTGTATTATCGAGAACAGCCGCGTGCATGTGCTGTATGTACACAGAGAAAATGCACTCGTGCTTATTTGATGGTTGTACCTGCCGATAGAGAGATGACTGTCAAATCGAACCGTCAGAAGACGTTTTTTTCGCGTTCTGCGTGCAAACATTATACTATTACATAATTTAGGTGCACTTATTGCGGTTGGTGGCGCGAATTTGATATGCAATCGTGGATTCAAAATGGTGGCCTACAACGATAAATATTCCGCTTCAGTCGTTTACAATGAATAAGTCGACCAGATGTTTTGTTTCCCCGTTTCGTATTTAGGCAGTGTCACGCTGAAGTCAGGGAATGGAGAAATATTACATACGCTAAAGTATTTAGTAATTATACTCAGTTGTACCCTTATTGCAGTATAATATATTCTTCGGTTATCGGAATATCACTTTTTCAATCTCGTTACACCAAGTACTATAGTTGACGTCGAGGACAGATTAACAGATTATTTATATACATTTAGTTATGCAGATAAAATATTATATTTTTTTTTTTTTTGGGGTATCTAGCTTTGCGGAGAACGAATAGATTGAAGTTATCAATAGAATATAATATCTATGTTGTTCTTTCTATTGGTTACAATTCGTTTCGCTTTAACGCAATAGTGTAATGGTATTGTGGTATAGGTACTGGTATTTCCAATTTTAATGCTTTAATTTTGTACATTTAAATAACGTCCGTATTGAGGCTTTGATTTAATTATAAAAAACCAAGATTTTGTTAAAATAACTGCAGTCACATAATCATGTTACCAGTTCTTAATTCTTATTGTTTTTGTTGTTCCCTGTATCACTAGAAAGTTGTTATGTCACGGCTCTCTATTGTGAAACATGTCCCTCAAGTTTTTTTTATAATCATTGAATTTCTGCATGTTAATGGAATTGCTTAATCTTCTTTGTTTTTGTGTTTTATATTAATAAAAAAGTATAAAAATGAAAAAAAAAAACATATCATCGTAAAACCCATAGCTCTTTTGCTCCGTTGAAAATTTGAAAAACAAAAAAAATAAAGCAAAGCAAACAAAACTAGCACGTTATACATTTTACGACAGCTAGGTCGTCAGAAAATTAAGTAGTATAATCAAGTTTTGCAACGTAATTAGTTAAAATTATACATACATTTCTCATTTAAGGTAGCAATTTATATTTAAACAAGCCTCGAGCACACTCGAGCATTTATAGCTGCATTAAAATTTAAAGTAACTATTTTTTTTTACATTCTAAAGAAATTGACTAAGATATTTCCTTTTTTTTTTATCTTTAGCGAAAATGGAATAAAAATTTAATCTAAAATCCTGGTTATTTTCTCTTAAAAATTGCAGCAAATACCCCATCATCCTGTACCTATAACACATATAGTACACGGCTGCCCCCTTGTGGTAATAATTATGCAGCCAATTAGATTTTTAAGAACACTATTCTGTAATATCGTAGGCAATTCAGTACCTGTTATAATATTTTATTCGGTTTTTCAAAATCGGACAGCTTGCATATACTGGTCAACACTTGTCGACCAACTGTATATAGGAGACTAGATGGCGTTGTTATTTATGCACTCTAACAGCATTGGTAACGTCGATTACAGCCCGGAGTCCAATTCGGTGTTAACTACATATTTTGGTACGTGGCGGTGGCTGGTAAATACTATTAGCATCTCAAGTAATATTCGTTCCATCAAACCGCGGTCTAGTTTCCGTTTTCGTAGCTGACATTTTTTTCACGGTCGTTTGCACATTTTGTACGTTTTGCAATAATAATTAGATTACAGGTACTCACTATTATATCGCGCACTTTGGTCGTGGAGTTCAGATTTTTTAATTATTTTTTTTACATTTTTTTTTTTCCCTGTTAATAACTCATTCAAGTCGTTCGCGCAGTCCACGCGTATGTTTGTCGTTCGGCGTGCAACCAACATCCCCTCGCGTTTTCCCCCCAACACGTTTGGTCCTCGAAACGTACAAGGACCACCGCTGTGCTGCAGACGCCTCGTTCGTCCTAGCATCCCTTCGCGCGTTCCATAGATCATCGACAGCTCCACGCGGACGTACGTCCATTGTGTCTCGAGCCGTTTGTCGCACCCGCGGGACGCGCGCGTGTAACGTCATTATATATAATTCGCCGGGGTGACGAAGCGATGGTATATCTGGTGCACGTTTTTTCGTTCGGATTAAATTTAATCAACAGAATTGCTTATTTTTTTTTTTTTTTTACCCCCTTTGCAAACGTATGAGTTGCATTCGCGGTCTGTTGAAACTGCGGAGGAGGAGGGTGGGGGGCATGATCGTTTCAAAATCGCATAACACGATACAGTTTATAATATAATATCGTCGTCCTCGGAGGACGGCTATACGGCTATAATATCACGATGTTTTAGAAATAATACCAACAATAGCGATGGAAACGATCGCGGTGAAAAAATGAAAAAAATTAAGACGATGGTTTTGCTCACAACTGTTGGCGCTCTCGGGTGGGCGATTCGGCGTATCGGTCGAACGTGCTGCACTCTGCGTGAATTGGAACTTTCACACCGCCGGCGAGCTTTTCATCCGCATGAAAGCGTTGCATGTACTCACCGAATTACATTTTCGTGTTTTTGTGTCCCAATTATTACAATATTATTGCAGGTACCTCGAACGTCATAAGTCATAACCCATAACACTCATAACTCATAAGAGATAATATAAAAATATGCGTTTATAATTAATAAAAAAAAAAAAATGTTAGAATATGATTTAAAAATGCATTATAATATGTACTTAATTAATAGTTATTAAAACATATTTTATAGTTTTCAAAACACTCAGATGGGTTTAATGTATAAACATATTATGTTGTATTTTAAAGTATAAAATATGAAAATTATAAAATTTTAAGTAGAACAGTATACAACGTAAACCAACAATTCAAATATTTTAAATATACAAAAATATGCTTAAACAAATTGTATTCCGAAGGATCTTAGGTAGTTATGATTAGCCAGAAACAATATGAAAACTCATAAAAATTATTGTCAACTCATATTATTGATCGTTTTTGATAATAACTATAACTATATAATTATAACGGTTCTTCTGAAATTTCTTTTATTAGTGATTTTTTTTTTTGACATGTATATGACTTATGGCTGGGGGTCATTCTGTTAATTTATCCGACACTGAGAATGTTACCATGACGTCATTGGTCATTTGTCATGAGGGTATCGATATTTCCGACAAAAACATCGATGTTTTAAAAATCGGTGTTTACCTGAATAAGTTATATGAAAAATTGTACCTATTTAAATGCCTGCTACAATTCAAGAGTGAGAATAATAGTCAGAAAAAAACTCTTTTAAAATGATAATATAATATTAAATTGACATCGACATTCTTATGTCAACTATATTCAGTAGAAACAAAACATATTCATGTACCGATGTATCTGTATGTAGTGTAGATACTCTTATTTAATGCATTATATGAATTTTGATCGTAGTAAATACATAGAAAACAGTTTAATAATATAAATGTTTCGATTCATGCTATTTGTTATATTTGGCTTGGATCACTAATTACCAAAACCAATGGAAAGTTTTGTCTTTTTTTTTTGTTATTTTATGGTAATAATAATTTAGCAATTATAATTTGAAGTATTTTCTTGTACCATACAGCTATTCTACATACGTATATCTTTTATATGACTTAGAAACGAAGACAATATGTATATTGAGTTAAAGGTGTTTTATTTTTAGTACCTCTATTTGTTTAATCATAATTCAATATGTTTTTCCGTCGTTGTACAATTTTCAATATCTAGGAACATCTTAGCATGTTTAAAAAAAACAACTTATGACGAAATTCAATTTTCGCTACACCCGCATGCGTCTTCAAAACATAATATAACATAACAAATTTGCATTCTGTAGTTCGAATACTGCAGTGTTGATAGAGTAAAATGATATATTCTCAAATATCATGAAAAGAACATTATCGGTGTTTCTACGTCGGTTTTTACGATATTTTCGGTTCCAAGCAAGCTATAAGTTTTTTATAAATTGTGATTTTTCACATACTCATAACTCGCTCAAAAATTAAAATATCGTCAAAAACCGACGTAAATACACAAATAATGTTCTTCTTCTTATATTTGATAACAGTCCAATCTACGTAAAAGCTTACAACACAGCATTTGAAATACTGAAAACACACATTAACTATGTTGTACGTTTACAGAAAGCGGACAACATATGCAGATATAGTATTGTTGGATTAATATCCATTAATAAGACTAATGTCTTAGCTTATTTTTCATCATAGAACATTTGAATGTATTAAAGTTAACGATTAAAACTATAAAATAATGATAAATACGCATTTATTAAAATATAACTATATTATTGACGTGTTCTAATTGCCTTGCATTTCAAGCTTGAATTGCTATGAAAAAAATAAATGATTTATACAAATGTATAATGTAAAACTTCACAGAAAACATTATTGTGAATAGTTGCGCAAAAAATCTAACGACAGTCTCGGTTATGGGTAATGCAAAGTTGACGTTCCAAGTATGTGATATATTTTTAATCATTGTTCAGAAATTGCAAAAGGAAATATTGAAATTAATAAAATCGTAATTACGTATTGCAATGTCACATTTGATTTATTTTTCATTAAAATACCTTAAATAACCTTTCATAATAAATTGCAAAAGTGTTTCGTATACTTAATTTACTAAACAGCTGTTACTTGAAACTTCAGCTTTGACTTGTGTATTTATCATTTGATAATTAACTATTATTAGTTATACGTTGTTTCTAGCTAATTAATCAAATTTAATTTGTTTATAATTACAAAAATAAAATCTAAAGATTTATAACTTACAAAATACCATAAATAGGTAGGTAGTTATTTTTGTCGAAAATAAATTGTGCTATTGTGATGAATCTATACGTAATATCTCTACTGATTTGTAACACGTTTAAGCATATCACCACTATTTGAGTTATGAAAATTGCAAAAAGGATATCGGTTCATAATGAAAACTACGCAGTATTTCATTTCCACGACAACAGCAAATTTCCATTACATTTTTCATGAGTTCACTTTTTTTATAAAGACATTTTTTTGAGTTCCTTAAGTAATGATGTGTAAAAATATAACATTTTACCTGTCAATTTTTGAAACATTGCGTGAGAGTATGATACATCAACCCTAGTTCTGCTGAGTTTATGAATTTTATTTCAAAATAAATTGAATTGAAAATAAAAATTATTCGACCTGATTAAAATTAAACGATAAATAAAAACATTAAAACTAAAAAGAATTTATTGTTTTCCTAATAATATTGTAAGTAAGATAATATTTAATTGATTTTTTCTTCATAAAAGTATCTGTAAAAATATACAAATATTCTTCCCTGACCATTAAGACTTTCGACGTAGACACGTTTATACATGTGTTTATTTGGTAAACTATTGGGGATTCAAAAAATTACCTTTCCAAAGTTATATCTGTTACTTATATTTGAAAACTTTTGAATAACTCCCTTCACTGGAAAAACGTATTTATTTTAGTTACGTAGTAATAAATGTTATTCACCACAGAAAAAAATATTAAAAAAACCAAACATGTCCTCAATGTCGAACTAGTAATTTGGATAAAATTGTGATCGTATAATAAACGTCTAATACGTAAAACGTATAATAAATGTGCATTTAATAAAAAAAAAAAATATATCTTATATAATTAAATAAATATCGCTCGAGAAAATATAAAATTAAATAAAATTCAGAGCTCGCACGTGTTTTTTTGTTTTCAGAGAACTTTGAAAATAAATAAATCGCCCTTGAGATCATATCAGTGACAATTGTAAGTGACGTTGTGTATTAAATCTCGGGAGAGATACGGTCAGAAAAAGGGGTAAAAATCGATACGGAACCCTGCGTAGTGTATGATGTACGCGGATAGATGTTGATTTTAACAGCTACGTTGTTTACATTCTTCGACTAAATCAATATCGCACGAAAAAATATCTCTTGGCTCTAAATTCTCCATCATGAGTGTTCCGGTTTAAAAGGACGCAAACTTGGCAACTATACACTAAAGTGTCATATTTTTTGCAATATTAACAAATGATTTTTACGTTCAAGTACAATTGAATTGAATTAATGGTCCACCGTGGACCAATAAGTTTTGCTCCGTAATGGCCCTTGCACAAAACCGATATCGATTCACATAATAATATGTCGCCTTGGAGAATTCGTTGAATATTCCACTGAGTCTATTGAGCATATATATATATTAAGTTAATGTATCTCAATATTTCGGTATTTGACATATTCCGTATGGGTGAATGATAAACGTCTGCAAGAAAAACCAAATGATTTATTTATTTAGGAGAATATTTAACGTGACTTTATAAAATAAATAGCAAAATGTGAATTAATTGATTTTAGTGTGTTTTCATGAATGTATGTCTTATACATGGTATGTTACTGCAATGTTGATTAATCCTAATAATAAAACACTTTCTTAGAGCTGTCCGAGAAAAAAAAGCTTTATGCTGTTATTATTATTATTATTATTATTATTATTATTATTATTATTATTATTATTATTATTATTATTATTATTATTATTAATTCTATACCAGTTGAATTTTTCATATTCAAGAATTCATAGAGTAATTTGGAGAAATTTAATGTATAAAATAAAGCCATATTGAGTGATAAAAATGGATTATTTTTTTTATCTACGTAAAATGTATGCATTATGCAACATCATTGATAATGGACGTAGGTTACAATTAAAAATACATAAACACCTGAATAAATATTAAGATTATAATGGTTGTGGTGGTAAATCGTCTAACACCCGATAAGTATAACATAGTGCATACAAGTATAGGATATTTTTTAAGTTTTTGTGCACACACTCAAGGGGCAACGGGTCGTACAGAATTCGGCATTTATTCACAAACGTCTAGTGCGTGCAATAATATCATGCACACGTTCATTGAATGTTAAACATTATTTTATTTTAGAAAATAGTACAAAACGTCGGTGGAAAAAAAAATAACACTTTGCAGCCGAAAATAATTTACAGTACACGTTTTAGTAATTTAATTATATTCATCATGTTCTGTAATACGCGTTTTCACAGTACCCAGCATTTTCTCATCCAAGTTTATTAGTACTAAGGTGTACGTTGGTTTGTTTTCCTAAAAATTTCATTCTATGTACATTATACGTATACCTACATGAATTAAAAAGAAACTTAATACAATAATAATATAATCCAGTCGAATTATGACGTATAATACGTGTCACTGTCACATTATCGATTTGAAATTTAACTTATATATATATATATATATATATGTGCTGCTAACTGTATATGTCATTTATACGGCTGCGAGCAAAATCAAACACCAAATAGGTACCATATATAACACTATATTGTATATATTATAATATCATATGCTTAGCAACATGCATAAGAGTCTTCCGCTTTTTAAGATGGTAGAAAAATATTTCATTGATTCTAATATAATATATGGCGTGCTGGGGATTAGTGAAATGCAATGGATGTTTTTTCTATACAGGTATATTCTTTATTACGCGTGGCCTATGCGTATAGTATATCTCAGCACGTGTGAGTTATTTCCGAGGGAAAGGGGGTTAGAATGGAATATTTTCAGAGCCGAACACAATAAAAATAAAAATAAAACTTATAAATGTAAAAATGTGTAGTTTACATCTTGACGACAAATTCATCAACTCAGTGATTTAGGTCAGATCGTCAGGACGAGCAGAAAATCGGTGAATTAAAAGAGATGAATTAATTATACTGAATGGAAAATAACATTATATTGGTTTTAATGACTTTTTCATAATTCATATAAATATCAAATTATCATATCCAAAGTCTCGGCAGTACATTTATAACTGTCATTATTAATTTTATCAGACACCGTATATTGTTAACATAATATTTGTATTAGATTTCTATTTGAACATATAGTTATTATATTTTTCTGGGAAATCCAACGACTAAAATTATGAATTTTCGTTTCAAGTAGAATTGTAATGTATTTGAATTTGAGTTC
Source organism: Chaitophorus viminalis (assembly GCA_025469195.1). Lineage (NCBI taxonomy): Eukaryota > Metazoa > Arthropoda > Insecta > Hemiptera > Aphididae > Chaitophorus > Chaitophorus viminalis. The sequence continues at coordinate 21,848 of JAIPRK010000060.1, read as the reverse complement.
ATGGACAAAAAAATAATAATCAATACCACGAAGGGAAAATATACACTATATAATAAAATACGTTCTCGTTACCCGATTAAATTAATGATTAACTATTAATGATTCGTTATAATAATGTTAAAAATTTTGATATTTAAATTATACAGTACGTAGGTATAACAGACTATTGTATACACGTTATACCTATGATAAAACGGTTAGTTAAACAATTTAACTATTCCACTTTACAGCTTACTTTGAAATTACATAATATTTATTATTTTGATACTATATAACAGTGAAATAACATTAACTATTGTGTTATTCTATTATAACTATTCTAATTCATGGTTTAACGGCGTAACGATAATTATAAACCATTAATATGCTGTCTTTATTTTGGCAGTGTTTAGCATTATTTTTTCGATAATTTAGACAAAGTATTTGAATATTTAGTTGACATAACAAGTTTATAAATTTATAAATATAATTTGATCTTATGATTGTCCATATAAATATTTTAACTTATTGATTTATTGACATAAGGGTTAATAATTGAAATCGACAACTATATTTATGGAACAACATGTTCGAATACTAGATACTAGTAATTAATTTGTTGGTTATGATAAGTTTATTAATTCAAATTATTTTAACTTAATTTTTATTTTCATTTTTTATACTTGGAATTATATTTTATTTACATCTACTGCACACATGATAACGATCTTTATAAATGTGTATATATATATATATATATATATATATATGTACATATATACTTATAGTACGCACACATGCCCGTGAATATACAATTGCTATTTCCCACAGGCTGATGGTCTTGAGCTTATAGGGTGCCCAATCCTTTACGGGGATTTATCCTTATTATTATTACTATGCATATATATATATTTTTTTTTTCATCGATATGATTAAAACCGTCGTCGCATTTGATTGGATTATATAGGGCACAGGGGGAATAACCGCTGCAGAGAATATAAAACACTTCACACGGTTTTTTACCCTGTCGCAGCAAATTTTTTATCGATCACATTTGAAAAGCGAGGGTTTTAAAAACTCTGTGAAAGAGAATTCATGCTCTGTGAAACATTTTGCAACTTAATTTACTTTTAAACTCGCAATATCAGATTAATTTACGTAAAGAATTTATCAAAACCATTTTTATCAGAATACATAGGTAGGTATAGTGATATAGTATATATCACTTATAATGTAAATTATAATAGTGATATAGAGTATTATATGATAGAATTACTTGGCACACAATATTATTGTTAACCTATTCATAAACTTAGAACAATTGTAGAAAATTAACGGTTTATTCTTTATTAGAGTCTTAGAACCAAAATTTTTTTAAAAATTCTTGTTACCTACATTCTTGTTGCTATTTATAATCTTTTTTTTTTTTTAATAATAAGATTAACTTTGAAAATTTGGATTTCGAAAATAAAAAAAATTAAATCGTTTTATATATTTTTAAAGTATCATAGTAGAATATGATTTACTGAAAAAAAAGTGAAAAATAATGAATTGAACAAGTTATTGTAGTATCATCCTGAAATACTCTGTATATTAGAATGATTTATTTTATACGAGTCAGTAGAAATAAAATAAGTAAACAATATAAATAGGTTTATAATATCTCTCTCTCTCTCTCTTTCTCAAATAAAATTTTATGAAATACTTCGAATTATTTGTTGTCTTAATAAAATTATTTAATAATATCTATACGTTCTAATAGGAAAAAATGAAATTAAATAATATTCTGTTGATTTTCAACTTCATATTTTATACCATTTCAATTAGTTATATTGAGCTCATACAATGTTACGTAGCGAGATGATAGTTGTCATATTCTAACGTTACATGACAAAAAAATAAAAATAAAATAATAACTACCAGTGTTTTAACTTTTAATTGTGTGCTCATATCTCCGCTGTACTTCCAACGTCAGTTCAACAAAATGTTATGAAAAATCCGTATAATCTACCCCGGCCATGAGTAGTATACTACGAAAGTAATCATTTTAAAATTTAAAGCTATAATAATGTTTATTTTTCTCTTTAAACAAAAAAATAAAAGGTGCATTTCTTAATTACTACATCATCGTCACCACCGTTGTTTTCAAATTATGTATTGATGTTTGAGTCACAAAGAACGGAAACGGGTATCAGACGGATCATCTATGTAGTGGATTACTATTTTGTTTTATTTTCTTGTGTTTTATACTTAGTTATATACAGTTATAATAATATGCAAATCCTATACGTGTGACTATCGCGTTACAATATTTTATAATCAGGGAATGCGATGGTAGTTTTTGCGGGTCCTCGCATTATACGTAATTACTATCATAATAAATAGCGTATACGAGTAGGCATTAAATAAAAAACTGGATGAAATAATGGATGTTAAAAATTCATTTAATTATGGCGTTTACCTGGTTTTATTTTATATTTACCTACCACTCATATATGTGGCAGTCCTGGTCAATACATGAGGTATTTATAATTTTTTTTTCCACTTATATACCACATCGATTTTGACCTAATTAACTAGTTTCGAACCCAAGTGACTCGTAACACGCGAAATCACTAGTGGTTTTGTTTTAAATTAGTTTTTTATCGTTCACCAAGCACTATAGTTGTAAAAACCTGCAGCATAAAACATAAGCGCGTGCGCTCGAAAACAGTCTATGCTCGGCCGTGGCAATCAACCGGCAGCTTCATTTACCATCTTATCTGTCTCTTACTCCTTCTTTATCACTCTGTCTCACGTCGATCCTATAAAACTGAAAATTCGCACTTTGTAAATATTTCTATACCCCAAAGGGGGTGAGCAATTTTTTCCGCCATTGACGTCGTCGTACAGGGTACAGCAAGTCTTAGTAGTAGTAGTATTAGTAGTAGTAGCAGAAGAAGACAACAAAATGATAATAATAATAATAATAATAATAACAATACGAAATTGCGTGTTAGGTTTCCTCCCGCCTCCCCGCGACCAAGCTGTTCCAAGGGTTAAACTTTTTCCATTTCGCCTTCGAAATCAAATAAAAGTTTACACCCACGTGCGCTCTTACATAGATACTGCGTATACCGATAAGTGTACACGATGAACAACAGTAAGAAAAATTTTGAAACACCACGCATATACCTGTACACATAAATATTTATTATATATATATATATATATATATAAATATATCTTTATGTCTTTTTTTTGGTTTTCATTATTATCTCTTATTTTATTTTTCATTCAAACATGTCTCATAGTTTTCTTGTTAAAAATAACAATACCAAAAACTATTGATTGGAAACCATGTGCAAGGACGTTTTGTTTTTATCTATTTTTTATTATTTCCTTTTGATCACCATATTCCATTACTTTGAAAAGTGTAAACAAATAATAGGTATATATTACATCAGTATAAATTTTCAGTAGGTATAATATATGTGAGCGGTATACCTACGTGTGTGTAAATGTGTGATGAAATTGTTTCCATTTTTGTAGTTATAAAACGTTCTTATTTTGAAAATTGTTTACATATTGCTAGAAAATAAAAATTGAATTTCGTAGCACGCATCTTTCCGACCGAAATAATAACTTATAAAAGAAAAACATTATATTTATATTTATATATAATATTATATAAAGGTCCGTTAGGATCATTAGTATTGAAAGAAAAAAGTATTTGATACATGTATATATATAAACAGTGAAAAATGATGGAGTTTTCAGATTTTCCATAATATTATACAAAAGCGTCTAAAAGTCTGTTATGGAAAATCAACCCTTTTCTACCTACTTTTTTCTCTCTTGCTGTAATCATATATTTTTCTTTTGTCGGCATATATAAATTACTCGGTCGGTCGACTTCCCCATGCCAAAATTCCGATGGTTTTGATTATAATATACTTATGCTTATTCTATTACAAATCCCGTTTTCATTATTGCCTTTCAGAAGTCTTATGTATCAACAAACAATTGGAAGGGAAAATTATCGGTTTTCAGGACTTTTAGGACGAACAAATTTGTTATCTTCCACTGTAAAATAGAATAAAACTTATAATATTAAAAAAATATTGAATTTTAAAGATTAATATATCATACCTGAAAATAATGAAGGATTCGTTTAAAATATAAACCTCAATGTGTTTACGTGCTGAATGAACTAAATCCCAAATTTGAATTGAAATAATTTTTGACTTTATTTTATTACGTAGTTTTATCGAAATAATCGATTATTATTCCAGGCTATATTGGCGTGGTATAATGCAATCAAAAAAATTATACCTATAGCAAAAATATTTTGAATGCAATACGCTTATTTACAATAATAATATGTTAACACTTTCATTTCGCAAGTACAATAATTCAACTGAATACTATTTGTGAGAGGTGTTCATTAAAATAATGATGTGTTGAATATTTCATTTGTTTTTTGAGGTACCCAATTTAATATAACGAATATACTCGTATTAAGCAATTATGTATTTATTTTTTAATGAAATAAAACAATTTCTTGTATTAAATACAAATAATAGATTTATAAAATATCATAATATAATCTAATATATATATATATATATATATATATAACATATTTACTAAGTTAATGAACCATAATTTCTGGGTCCAACGAAATTAACATTATATCTGGTCAGTATATCGCATTGGTGCAATATATTTTTTGTTTGTTTCTCGGTTAACCAGAAAGTTATATTAAAATAAATTCAAGTTCACATAAATCAAAATCTGACAGACTGTTGATCATTCAGTGCGTACATAGTGTTGTAGGTCAAGTTTGTTAAACGGACTGAAGAAAGTCATCAATTCTTTAAACTTGAAATAATCATCCTTTCGCAACCCTATCATGAAATTTCCAATCATATTATTACCAATTTATACTATTTTCAACGTATAAATTTACGAAATAAATGAAATCCTTTTCGATTTATCAACAGTGTATTATATACTTTGTTGTCGTCTGATCTCAATGGACGGTCTTCGAACATCGTTGTGTATAATCGTATTGTGGTTGTTTGCTCTTTGCCCATAATTTTTCTTTCTCTCACTCTCCGTTCTATAAATCACCGTCATATCATTCGTATATTATGATTTATGAATATAAACTAAAACCATATATAATACACCGCACACAAATAGGTGCATATAAATATTTATGTATATAGCGAGCAGATAATTTTGGAAAACTAGAAATCAAATGTTAAGTAATCACCCAGGGAAAACGCCCGATTGCTCGAGTTAGGAGGAGAGGAGTGCGCCCTGGGGGAATAAGTCCCCGCAGCGGCGGTGACCATGACCACATTACGGATGGACCGAGCTGTATATATTATATACGGTGGTATTTGGCAATGTTGACCGAGATAATGGAATGTTCATGTCAAATCGCGACCTGGGGGATGATGGTGGGCAAAGAGAGGGACAGAGAGATGAGGACCCTTTGGTTTTCGTACAATATGGGTGTGTACTGCATGTATGTATGTATGATTATATATCGATCAGTTTATAATGTATTTGTGTGCGTGTGTATGTGTGTGTGCGCATACATTCAACACATACGCACAAACACTCGTACACAAAAGCCTATGAAGTTTGATTGACTGTCCCTCGTGTTCCCACCCACTCGCTCCTCGTTTGTTCCATATATATATATATATATGTTATATGCGTGGTGTGTGCCCGCATCATAATAGTAGTGGGATGACATATATACCCTCGATTCCTCATCGGATATCCACTGAAGGTAGTCATATTTACGTCATAGTCGAGTGTCTCGTGCCAGAATTAAGAGTCATAAGACTGGATGATGTTAAATTCCTTGGCCTTAAATAATTCGAAGCGAACACTACATTTTCTGCAGTCAACCTTCACACATTTTGAACACGTTTTCTTTTTGTTTCGGAATGTTTTATCTTTAAACAATATAAGAACTCAAGGAACGTTCAACATTTGAAAATATACGTATAGGTTTGTCGCATGGAAACATTAGGTATAAACCGTTTACCAAGACATCACCGTTTACCAAGACATCATCGTTTTACAAGAAATACTAGGTACTGCAATAATTGTTCGTTCAACTATAATTATTGTTCATCATAACATTTATAAACTATATTTAATAGTTCATCGCATACGCTTATGACCCGTTTTTCCATTATTAGTTTTCGGTGCGCGTAAAAACACAATTTTCGAAGACCGTGTTTGATCCGTGCCCGGCAGTCTACCGTTGAAATCCGCCGTCCGTCCAAGTGCATCCAGTCCCTCCGCCCACGGTTACCAAGCATTTCTGAAAATCCGTACGTATATTGTACATCCGTTCGATCCGTAATGCATTTTGTTTTTCCTCTCTCGTGTACATTATTATCCGGGCCAAATCGCGTGCGTGCGACGACGGTGGCGTGTTGGAGATTAAACGCCATTAAAACGCGAATACATTGCGAGCGCGCGCGCGTATACGTACACAGTGTGCTCGTATTATGATATTCACCGTACAGCCGTTGTGTTTATAATATTATGGTTGTATCATTATGGTGCGCGACCCGTACGTGCGGCAGAGTTTTACAATTGCATTTCCTCCGGCGGCGGTATCGTGACGGTGCGACGGCGATGACGGACGGACGAGCCGGGACAACGGTGGCGGTGAGCGCGCGGGCCCGCGTCCTGCATGTCGGGGACGAGGAGGCGACCGGGAGAGCAAAATGCTTTTGTAGACAGAGTTAATCCAGATTAATAGATTTTAGTGTTGCACCGCCGCCCGCGCACCCGGTATACGCATATGCACACGGCGTGTACGTGCAACGCGCGCTATGCCCTCCGCGTGCACGTTATTTTATAATATATTATACGATCACACGGTACGCTGCCAGCCTTTGCGTTTGTTCAACGCCATTTTCCACCGTACATGTACGAATAATATCTATACACGACGGTGTTATACTTCAATAACTCGACGGATTTTCCGCTACAAACGCAATTTTTTTTTTATACATTAAATTACAATTATTTTTAATTCCTCGACACTACCTAGGCGTTATATATATATCTGCAGTTCGAGGCTGTAAATTTTCCCCTCCCCCCTCCGCATTAAATGCGCTGAAAATAAAAGCGGCTTTTTTTCGCCGTCGTTTTGTGTTCACCGGTTGGATTATAGGCATAGGCCCTATGGACTGGCTATGGTCGTTTATACAAATAATAATAACTATGTAATATCCACGCGGTCGTTTGCTCGTTGTTTTTCTCGCAAGTGTATAATAACTATCACCGTTGGCTGTGTTCTCGATTTATTTTTTTGGATTTAAAGTGTCGTAGAACCTTATTTTACACTTGTTTGTACAATGTTTTGTTTTTTTTTTCTCAAAATCACAATTTAATCATGCAACGTGATTATCGGGTCAAACATATTTTACACGGTCTTTCTATGCGTGTTAGTACATGCGTTCTATAATGGTAAAATTTTTAAAATTAATATTTACGAGTAAATAGAGACAGTTTGTCGTTTAGAGGGAAAAATAATTAAATTTCAACAGATGGTCTATTCTCCCAGCAACAATATCACCATTAATTAAGGTTTATATTATAATATATATTATGTATAACCATCCAGATAACTATTTTCCCGACTCGTATATACAGGGTGCTATTAAAAGTTTACGGCAAAAAATTATACATGTTTCACTGCAGTGCATGCGCGTTATCGTATAATGTGCGTCGTGTGCTTTTGAATGTTATATATTTTATGTAAACATAAAATTCCTGAAATTCGCGTACGTTTCAAATAAAATTAATTATTCTTAATATGTTTGTATCATAATGCACAATATGAGTTGTATATTTTTGTTCGTAAATCGACCAGGAGTCAAAAAAAAAAAAATAATAAAATAAAATAAAAACAATAAACATTTTCGTGCGATTCAGTTGTGATTAATTTATGTTCATTGTTTCACTCGATATTATTCTTATCCCGTGTTAGGTGACCCCGCGTGTACTCGTATATGAATTAGATATTATCAATAGAATTATAATAATTAATACGATTTTTCACGCATCTCTCATAATTATCAAAAGTATCAGTCAATATACTACACTATTATAGGTTTTAGAATTCAAAACAATTAGTTAAAAATATCTTTTGAGTGTACAAACACAGGCACACAGCTATTTTATTCCCGGCAACTGAACATAAATCGATATGTTTTCAACACATGTAGGAATACAGTACCTACGTTGCACCTATGGTTTTTATTCACAAGATTATTAATTTATCGTAAAGTGTTAGGGACCGCTTTCATCGTACTGATGGTCAAAGAAGGTAACGTTATATATTTTATGACTGTCAGTATTTTTAAATATTTTTCACTAATCAGGAAGTATTTGAAGTTACATGATTGAATTTGAACTGTAGGACTTGTATTAGCTTTAGGGGAGTTTATATAAGATAATTCTTTTATTTTATCATTTGATACTCATGGGAGAAGATAATGCATAACACGCACAAAAAAAAGAAAATATTTATTTCGAATTATTTCTCAGAAAAATTACTTTAAGACGACTCTTTTTTTTATTTAAAATATATTATCCTTAAAAAAAATTGTTTTATCTTATTAAGATTAAGGATTAAATGTAAAGTAAGACTCGTGTATATGTTATTAATCTAAAAGAAGATATATAAATAAGTTTGAACACTGATAGTAACGGAACAATTTATATAGATATATAATATATGTATCATATGTTTGCATGTTGTTTCGATACGAATCGGACGCGCGAACTTTTACATCGTACAACTATATATAATATGCATTACTTCTGTCCGTAGAGTTAACTGGATGCGTATTTACGAGCATATAATAATATTACACCCTTATGCGTCTGTGAGTGTAGGTGTATATGTATGCAGTGTATACTAAGTACGTTGTGCATTTTCTTCGGTGATTTATGTACTGGGATTCGTCCGACCTAGCCGCAGCCGAGTGTCTACTATATAGTATTTCGCGACGGCGACTACAGGGTTGTAGCGGGGTGGGTAGACGTTCAAATAGTGTGTGTGTGTGTGTGTGTGTTATATTCGCGCTAGTGCAAAAAGCGGCAAACTCCCATCCGTTAGGCGTCCGTCCAAATCATGTTTCACTTCTCGCGAGCACGCATTTCGTTGAACCAACCGACCGTGAGCGTGTGTGTATCGCCAAAAATCTCGGGGCTGCGAGAGTCAATTACGGTGTTGTCACAAAACAGTGCCTTTTAAATTATTTTCGAAGAACACTGTGTATATAGGGCATGCGCGCCGGCATATACGCGTGCATATATGTATGTATAGTGCCATGGTAGTCGAGAAAAAACAAGAGCTATGTTTCTACAACGGGGCAAAGTTGCAGGAAACTTTCGTTTGAATAAACATCACGGCTGATCGGTTTCTATACACACCCCTACACAACAGTCATAGCACACGCCACCCCCAGACGGCACAGTGCACTAGGCCAAACATATGTGTCGTGTACGCGTGTAACAGCCGTAAAAATAAAATTCTCTCTGCTCCCCTTTCCTTCTCCATTTTTTCACTTTCGCACGCTGCAGCGGCTAACGATTGCTTTGACGTATGTACCTGCACACGTTTACCTCTTACTTTTTCGCCCTTTTTATTTTTATCAATTCCATTCCAACGACACCGTCACATCATCGCTCTGCTCTCTGACCATAATAATATACTCCACGTCTCTATGCACATTTCACGATTTTGTAAATCTAGAATCCGGAGTGAAATATTTGTAAACGAATAACTACACATCAATCTCTCAAAGAAGCATTTTGGTTACATTTGCGTCGTGATTTTTAAACAATTTATATATATATAAGTTTTTGATACAGGTAGAGGAATTGTTGAAATTAATAAAAACCGTTTTAATGTTTATATCTATTAGTTGAGTGTATTAATTAAAATGCAACTGAATAATAACTGAAATAACTGAAATAATAATGTATTGAATAATATTATCAATGTGTAATGACACTGAGCGCGTATGCCATACTACACACACCGACACTAACTGATTTCAGCCTTCGAATTTTTGACACATAAGTAAAATTATAATAAAGGTAAAAGTACGAACTGAATCGCATGTGAGAGCTATCTTGTCGACGCTAGTCGCTAATCATTTATTGACGAACGATTTATGTATAGTATACTTTTTAAGCCTAAACTTTCATACTTATCTGATTACGTATTTCTGCAGAATGTTAGAAACTATCGTTTATACAGTTTAATGTTAAAAATGTTATTGAAACAAGTTGTTCTATATAATTACTAGCCTGTCTTTTATATCATGAAAAGTTATTATAGAGATCCATGTATTGTGAGTTTTATGCTTTAAAAATAATAATTATGCAATGAATTAGATTTATAAATAGTTATTACTTAATAATCCCACGTAGGTTTGAAATTATTAAAATAAGAGTTGCCGTGAATGTGATCTTTTTAAAAACGTCTTTTGTGTGCAGAAGATTATTAAGAATTGCTATTGAAGTGTATTACAAACAAACACGGTTACCTATACTTTTGAATTTTTGATATTATCCGCTTTGATATAGAAGAAATCTCAACAGTTTGCCAAAAATGAGTTGAACAAGTAAAATACGATTATTTAAATTCCTTTGTAGGTAACAAACAACTATATAGTGAAAGGTGAATTTTACTGGGACATTTTGTTTCTTTGTAGAAACTAAAACTACCTCCCTAAGAATGTACTACTACTAATGTACTATGAATAAAGCTTAGGACGTTCAACAATTTTTAAGCTCGTTTGTAAATTACATGATTAACATATGTGTCCTGAGTAGTCCTGCTGTAATTACTCTAAATATATATTATGTATATAACTTCTGAGTTCATTTTCATATATTATGATATTTTAATGAATTTATCACTCGGAAAAAATTAAATTTTGTACAGTTGAAAAAAAAACAATTATTATTGTTATCTAATGTCTAATTGTCTTAAATCGTATTGTAATCGTTAGTTTTAACATTGTTTCAGGATCAGTGTCGATTAAAACCGTGAGCAGCTCCAGCCCAGGTATGTTCAAATAATTATATATACAGCTTACACATATCAAACTTCTTTTAGTCTTATTATTACAATATCATCGTGTTAATTCAATGTTTAATTATTATTGTTACGATCATCAACGCTATCGTTTTCATTATCATTATCGTTGCCGTTGTTGCACACAGGAATTTTCTAGAGTTATTCGTGAGTAGCATATAAATTACGCGATCCCAAAATGTCCTCTAGAGTCTCTGTATCACAGCCTCTCACATGCATATACTCGCACGCTCACGTTGGTGCTCGCATTCTCTCTCGCCGTTCGTCGCTCTCATTATAACGATAATGTTTTAAACGGCCGATAAATTAGTCACGGCCGTTACGTCATGGCATTTGAAACTGGAGACTATGAGCAACAAGGGATAGACCTTTGCAAATATCATAGTAAATGCCGACGAACAAAGCGTGTTACCACGATCAACATTACCGCACACTCTACCGTCATTACCACAACAACCATCCACGGTGGTATTCGGTTGTAGTATTAAACGGTCCATATTATGTACGTAATACAATAGTACAATTTACGCATCAATACTGCAACGGCCACGGTGTTGGCGAGCGAAACAATTTTTTTGGATATTATAATATATGAACGCAACCAATAGTAACACTTGACATCGTTTCCGTTTCGAAAATTAGTATAAAATTAATATACATTACTCTCGTTTCACTCTAATCGTCTTCACAGTCTGCAAATCTAAAATATAGCTATGAATTCCATTGGGTCAATGTCGACAAATAATAGAGGCAGTGAGGTTTTGTTTTGCTTAACATAATAAAAACATAATATAAAACATGAAAGATAAAAGATAATTAAATAGATTTTTTTTGATTAAGGTAAAATGTTGAAGATTTATACTTAGTATTATTGATGTGAAAAAATAATATATATCTATTAATTAAAAATAACTTGCATTTGAAGGAAGTCAAGATAAATTGCGCATAAAAGAGTTATTACTTTTCAATAGTTCTATTGAACACCTCGTGTTGCTTCTTAATATTAATATTTTATTTTTGAAATCATTATACAAACAATTCATAATTGATCTTATTATGTTTTGATTTATAATCATCATTAATTGTATAGCGTTTTTTTTATTTTGTACTATGGAAAAGCATAAATTTAGTGCAATGTAAATATAATATTATATTAAAACCATACAAAAACCCTCTGAATTTATAAATTTCGAGTGCATACTATTGATTCATTAGTTATAAGAAAATTAAGCGCATTTTCAGATCAACAAAATTCTTCAATTATCCTGCCTATTTTTATTAGATTACTTAAAATCTGAAATTTGATTACATATTATGAAATGCATTTTTCTTTATTTGATGATGTGACTATGTTTTAATGATCTTCGAGGAAAACTCTCGTTGCGCATTACACATAAAATGGTGTTTATTTTATTTACTTGAAAACACTAAATGGTTAGTTGTTTATATGTTCGTTCGAACATTTATAATAAAAGTTCAAATTAAAAATACTATATTTTTAATTTCTCATTTATAATTTTGATTGCCATCGCTATATTAAATGATGCAAATTTTAATTTATTACTTTTTACTTTGAGGGTTTTATTTTATTTTTGATATTGTTTGTAAATACTAAATATATTTGAATTGAATACAATTTCTGGTAGACAATTTAATCAGCATCATAATTTAATATGGCATTTACTTGGTATTGTAAATATTATTTCTATGTATACGCTGTATTTGTCAACATTTTCCAGTTGAATTAATATAATTTTTTGTCTGTTCTTGATACTGCCGGAATGATAATTAAAGTTAAAAATGAATTGTACCGAGTAATGATTATGTCCGTTACATACATATTTTAATCATTGACTATTAAAAGTTAAGTTTCTCTCCCTCCCTGAAGTTTCCATATAAAGTGTATAATTTACGACGGAGGAGATATTTTGTTTTATGATTAGTGTAAGGCTTAAATTAAGAAAGATGTTATTAACAAATGAATTATTCATAATTATATAATTTAAAGGTTTTAATCACACTGAATATTTATAAAATAAGAAAAAAAAATATGTTAAATAGAGTAATTTCTTCTTCGGAATAACTGCTCGACATTTAGTGATAATTGTTTTGAATTATATTACACTGTATTAGTAATCATTAAACACAATGCCGAAAATTATTGATATTATAACATAACTATTAAATAAAATATTGAAACAAAACTGTTTAAACCGACTATATTTTCACTTGCATGGCATCATTTTTTTTATCATCCAGAAACACGAATGTTTTTTTTAGAAAATTTGTGGTATGACGATATTTTTATACTTTGTTACATAAGACGAATATGATTATAAACGTTTTCATAAAAGAAACCACGGAAATAAGAAATTTCTGATCTGTGTAAGTAATTTTCTTATTCTTTCCAATCCAAGAATTGAATTAAATCAAACGAACCTCATGGAATCACTTCTTCATCAAAGTTCACCCGTCTTCGGTAGGTACATAGAGTTATGATGATGTTCGTCTATACATCAACGCGTCGGTTGTCACTCGTCGTAATGCCATGGCACCGAAGTAATCTCACGCACAGTAGTTTGATACGCGCTGCTTACGGTCAAAATAACTGAATGTGTAAAAAAGCTCTCTGCAATATTTGTGTGTAATGTGTCTCAGTATATTATGATGTTCTTCTACTGGCGTACACACATTTGATCGAATCCCTTGAAATTATCTTTTACTATGAATATATTATATTATATGACATTTTTTTGTGGCACATAATTGCAATTTTACGGAGTGGAAGAGAACACAAAAATATGTTTGTAAATTAAATGTATACTAATGTCCTAGTGCCTAGTCAAGTACGTAGGAAATAGCCCAGAAATGTAATATGCTTTTTTTCAAAGCGACTAAACTTTTGATCATTTTGATATTATACATAAAGAGTAGGTGGATATACCATCCCTGAATTATTTATTTACTTCGAAAGAAAAAATTGTGAAATTTAATTTTGCTTTCTATAGTTGCAATAGTTTTATTTTTACATCGATTTAATAACAAACTCAATATAAATATGACCAGTTTTTTTCACCATAGTGCAATGTTATAATATACTTGACGTGTTCGTTTTACTATAGTCATATCCCATAAACTATTCATATATTATGTATGTGTATACTATAAATATTATGTGTAATACGTATATGGATTATAAAATATGTTTAGGGGTATAACCAATAAAATGAAAAGGTAACACTTAGGGTGACGAACAATTGAACAATGGACGTTTGAAATAAATTGTTATGTGCATTAGTTACCTACATTTAATATCAAAGTCTGTATCCATAAAATAGGTAATTAATAACAACTACAGTCAAAATTTATGATTTTAGTTGTCCAAACAATGAATACAATGACTCGTTGTCTTAAATCCGCCGTCATATAATGCATGCTATGTCTTCTAAAACGTAAACGTGCACCTTTTCCCCTATCGGTTGATACCGTCGAATTTTTGAATGCTATAATTTACGCACACATCATGTTTTAGTAAATCTTCAAGTCATTAATGGTCGTTAATTTTGATGTTGAATATCCGCAGAATCGGTAAGCATATACCATTGGATTAAGGCTGAAATTATACGTAATGACATAATTTCTTATAATTATTAAAATAAATGTATTGTTTTACTCGAGTTGAGGATTATCTAGATAAGAACTTTAGCATATAGCTTTGACTTTTAGAATAATTTTTTTTTTTTCAAGAAAATGATTTCACTTCATTGTGAATTAAAACGAAATACGTAAAATGTATGGTTTTTTAGTCTTTTTGTCAGAATATATTTTCTTCTGTCTGACTTTAACTCATTATTTTGAAAAATAATAATTTTTTCTTATCTTAATCAATATTTATATATACTACTAATTTTTTAAAGATACATATTTTGTTAATTTGTCGTCATCTTATTCAGATAAAAATTGTTCAACTTTATTACAAAACTGGTTAATTAGATACTTTTTTAACAAAAAATCTTTAGCAGAGCAATATTCAATGAAATAAATTCATTTGGATTCACGTAGTTTCATTGCATTTTAATAAGGTAAGACCTGTCTTTTCTTCTTTTTTTTTTTTTAATTCATAATTATATCATGCAAAAATTATGACCAAAGAACATATATATATATATGACTACCTATATAAATATAGTTATAGACATGTGTAACCGATTAGTACATAGGATGAGTTTACTTGGTTTGAACTACATTATCATTAATTATCATTATTAACGGGCTCGTTGGTATATGATTTATATTCATTGAAAATTCTTCCACTATTACAATATTAATATAATACGTTTGACGTTATTTCCAGGTAAGCTTTCTACGCTAACAATTACTATACTTTCTTACACTTGATGTTTATCGATTATTCATTTTTATTTTACTCATAAACATTTAATGCACTTTCCAATTTCTAACCTATATTTATTTACCCCCCGTTTTCTTTATCAATTGTTTTCAATTTGTTCAAGTACCACCTTAACATTATGGAATGAGACAAAACATATTACAATATTACTTCATGTCGATCTCTTTCCGAGTTTCAAGTGATATTGTCTATACAAAAACTGGAAACAAAACAGATCAATGACGTCTATTCCACCTATTATCAATAAGTACCAACATAAATATTCAGTAAACAATGACACTTTAGGTGTTTTGTGTTGCCACGCGCGCTGAGAATTTTTATTCTGCATTGTCCTTTTGTATTACATCATCATAATCTTTTATTGTATCCTCATAATCATGTAAAATCAAAGTCTTTTCGTATTATCACAGGCATTTAATATGAAATTGTTTGGAATTTAGAAAAGTATTCGTAGATATTTCAAAATATTTTATTCAAATTTTAACGCATGTCTCTACATTTTTAAAATTATAATCTTATTATCCTGGTTGACAGTTTGTACAGTTTTCATAATTTTGTAGATATCATCGTTATCAAAAAAATATTTATTTTATTTATTTTCCGTACGATTGTATAGAAACTATAGATTATAGGGATTTTTACATTATATTTACATATTTCTAGCTTGTTTTGATAAAAATAAAACATATGAGTTTAATGTCCATTGTTTATACACGTATACAAGTCGTATATCAATTTCATCACGATTATCAAAATTCATTATTCATAAAAATTAGGCCAGCGGTGACGTAATTTTATTTTAACACTACGTAAATCAAATTTATCATGTTCACTGACTCGAAAAATAATAAACGTATACAATGCATTTACTATTAATCAATAATTGATGTCTATTTTTTTTTTCAACCCGAAGGTTGGTAACAAATTTAATTCTCCATTCTGGCAGGTTGTTTGATTTTTTTAAATTTCCTTCAAGATCTTGATTCATGTGTCACATTTGATTTGTCCTATATAAAAATGTTGAGAACGTCCTGCAGTTTTCTTTCTGTCTACCATACTTTCTAATATTTATGCAGCTCTTCTTGGTGTCTAAGTACCTCATCATTTGTTTTTCGTTCAATCCAACTTATCCTTTCTACATACGTCTCCAACACCATGTCTCAAAGGCTTCTAGTTTTCTCTTTTCGATAACATTTATTACCCATGTTTCATATCCATATGTGGCGACACTATACATATGTTTTAATAAGTCTCTTCTTGATATTAAGATGTAGCTTTTTTGAAGTAAACAGCTTATGTTTTTTTTCTTCTGAAAGCAGTTTTTGCTAACGCTTTACATGGTTTTAGCTCTCGGGTGCTTTTACCGTCTTATATGCTTTTATGTCTATACAATAATCCTCTGTAGATTATATAATATGTCAAAAGTTAAAATAAAAAACTGATTACTGGTATGAAAATAAGGAAAACAGCAAATAACCTAAAGCCTAAAGTGTTGAATTTTCAACAGTATATGTGTATTTATATTGGATTAGGCTTAGATGTGTTAAGCGTTGTATTGAGGTCAAATTTTAAATATTAAATATCATTAATTTACTCGTCCGGTCATCGTTTTTATTAAAATGTATGTATAATAAAGTTATAAATCATTAGTGGTGTAAATAGATATAGCAGTGTAAGTACCACTCAATCAGTGTGGTCCGGAGGGAGGGGGGTCACGTCACAAATATAATGAGTTAGATAGTGTATGATATAAAACGTGTGTGTATGTGTGTGTTACAATAGCCAAATGTGACCTTTAAAAATATTTACATAATAACGCCCATTAACATGAGGAGGGAGGATGCACAGTAGTAGAACCCTCTATTTATGTTCTTACAACTTTTTTTTAAAAAAAAAAAGAATGTTTACTAAAAATGCTAAACGCGTATAAATTATTACTCTATTTATTGTTGGTACAAAAATAATTAATCAGAGACAAAATAAACACAATATAAATTCAAAATACTGTAACAACATAAAAAATTTAAAATAACATAGAAAAACAGTAAAAACTCATAGCAGTCTAGAATTGACATCTGTGGAGTGCAAATTAGTCAACCACTTAACTATTTCTAAATAAGAAAAATCTTACATCATGATACAATATGACAACGCTTGTTGATATAAACCTGACCCATACACACACACAGACACACACAAAGTTCACTCACGGCCGCTGCAAGGCCTTATAACATATTAATATCTACACAAATATAAATATTATATAACTTTGCGATATCGACCATGCGTGGTAATGTCTTAATCACTAGATATTGAAACTTACAAAACAGACAATTAAAAAAAACGGGTGGGCCTGGCTTTGCTGTACAGTTGGGGGTGGAGTGCACCTCGTTTATAGGATAGGTCGTTATTAAAATGGATATGTTAAATTTGAATGCAATGATAGATATCATTGTATACGAATAACGATTCTGAACGGAGTTAATATGTTTCTCTAAAATGTGTATATAATAATATAGTATTTTATATTTGAATTGAATTATAATGCAATTTCGTAAAAATTTAAATTTCAAACAGTTATAAAATTTTTTTCTTTTAAGTCCGGTACAAATTTTTTTATATATTTTTGAAGATTAGCTTATGGATAACATAGTGTTAAAATTATGAACCTTAAGTATAAACAGAAAAAATTTTATGAATTTTCAACTACGAAATAACTTGAAAATTATCGCGATTTTAACATATTTTATTACAAATTTAAACTTTATGGGCTTATAAAAAAAAATTGAGTGACATGATCTCCGATATTTTTTAGTTACAATTAGTATAACTCATAATTAATCCTTTAATACATTTTCAACAGTTTTCGGACAGCCAATTAAATTTTATAGATGTTAAAAAAAATTTTTTTTACAAAAATCAAAAATTTAAATTGTTTATAAATAAGTCAAAATATTTTGAAAACTTAACCATGTATGGAGAACGCCATTATAATGATTTGGTGAAAATTTCAAGTTGTTGCAATTTTTCGTTTTTGAGTTAAAAACGTGAATTCGCGTAAAATTTCCCGTTTTTTCGTAATTTTTTTTATCATTTTTTTCGATTTTCTCAAAAAGTATTAAAAAAGTTGGATTTTTGACTTGCCTAAGTACCATCTACATTCACTTTCCTTTCAGAAAAGTTACTGTTTAAGAAAATCGAAGTATTTTTAAACATTTTTAAAATTTTTAGTATAATTAAAAAAAAAAAAAAACACACATCATTGTAAAACCAATTGATTCTATCACTCCGTTCAGAATCTAATATAGAAACGTTATGATGTGTATAACCAGCATGTGCATTTATCGGTCACTAACCATGAACGTGTATAACGAAGTGCTTATGATAATTATGTTTACAATAAACCGAATAAGTCGTAAATCCTCAGTCGCTGTACGGACCATGTCGTTTTACAATAGTTTTGGATGGACATACAAACATGAAAATAAGATTAGCCGTATTGAGAATTAGAAATTATGTTTTAAATAAATTATATTACCCATATGCAACAATTAAATGTTGTGTAATAAATAATACTGTTGGTTTACAATACGGGTATTTATATAAAAACATTATATTATTACATCTTGGTTCAATAGATTGGAGAGTAAATTAATTTCATAATAATTATATTCCTATAAAACTTATTCTGTAATTATTTCCATATACCATCGTATATGCTTTCAGAGATTAATCTTAAATTTTGGAAAAGTCATTGTTGGTACTTAGTTCTATTGACTCTGCACGTATATGAATGTTATTTAGCTAAATATGCGCGTAAGATTTGGAGAGACGTCACGTGTTGCAGGAGATTAGCAAGGATTTTGAAAGTCTTTTCCTGATCACATACATATTACTTCTAATTCTCTGTGTATAACTGGGGTTTAAAATGAGAGAACTTAGACTACGCCCTAGCGATTATATTTGTTTATTTTATGTGTACATTGCATAATAGAGATCACCGTGGTTTTGCCTTTTTACTTGGAAAATCATGGTTTGAATAATTTAAAAATATTTTAAATAATTAATTCTCACTTCGTTTATATTTGTATTTTGTAATAAGTAGATGTATTTATCTATGAATAATAATAATAGACATAAAGGAATGTGGTATTACGAATAAATAACACGTTGTAAAATATTGATGAATAAGGTGTTAAGTAAATACTTGAATACAAATAATATCAATAATAACCAACTTTATTATTATTAATAATTAATTAAGCGTAGTATAGTCTTTTATTTCGTTTAAATTAAATTAGTAAGTTTATCTTCTTAGACATTTCAAATATGTGTATTTGTTCAATTTATAAGTTTTGTAATATTTTGCACTATAATTTTCTTTATACGTGATTTTTGTTTCATATGTATATATAAATACGGTAGTTAAGGATGGTCGAATTTTATGGTCTTTTTATTGGTTTTACAATTTAATTTATAGGTGTACATAATAAATTATTTTGACGAAACGAATTATAAAACTTTCTATTTATTCTAAATTTCAATAAATACATTTGATACTATCTTTCCATATTAGAAATATTTCAACTTTATTAAATTACCACAATAATTATTGTACAGTTTTTAAAATATAATATACAAAAAAATATAAGATATTTATCCATGAATTGGTTATAATTTTTTATTCGATTTTTTTTGTTTTTTTTTTTTTTTTTGTTTGATTCTTATTCTTAAAAGTATAAGCTGATAGATAATACCCAAATCTTTATTAATGTAAGATGAGTATTAGTTAATTTTACTTATTACATATTAAAAATTACTTTTCATCCATACAAAACTTTCAAATATGGAAATGTTGAGATAGGCTTTGATTTATTATTTTTATATTGGGAAATATTGATTGATACGTGTTTATTTATTTTCATATTTGATAGTGAAACGATATTTAGTTAAATGAAACAAGCTTAAAATAATTAATGTTATAATATAAAACATTATAATGTGATCAACTATAAAAATAACTCAAAGTGTGAATAATATGGTATGGTGTGCATGGTGCATATAGAATTAATATTTACTTAGGTAAGTTCCTAAATATAAAACTATACGTGTATGTTCGATTTAATTTCTCTTCATAGTTATTTGTAGAACACTGAATAAATAATTTATTGATTTGATGATTTATTTTATCTGCAGTGCAAAAAGAAAAAAAAATATTGGTTATTTCAGTTTGATTACTAGATATGCGCTTGTTTTATGATATTGTTGATAGATTTAATATATTTTTTAACGAGCCTAGTATTTTTCAGAATGGTTTTTCGACATTAGAAAATTTATTATATGTATCAAGTATATATAAATATTGTTTTTATGGGTTTTGATTTAATGCATTTTCAATGATGTGTTAAGATATTAAAAAAAAAAAAAAACATTAAAAAAAAAGCTGTGGAATAGGAATTTGAAATTGTTAAATAGCTCAGAGCTAATGAACCATGTGATCAGCAGTGTGAATTGCACATTTTTTCGTTAACGGTATATAATACATGCATACGCAATCTCTTATATTGTTTTTTTATTGGTATCGTAAATCATTATTTCAATTCGTATAATATATCTAACCTGTTGTTAAAAATTAAGAAAAAAATGAAAATGCCAAAAATTATATTTTACTTTGAAAACATAATATGCGCTGATATATTTCGCTGGTCTTGTGAAGTAATCTAGCCTAAAAATAAACAATTATTGTTTTTTTTTTTTTATCCTAGACTGTTGTAATTTATGCAATGTATAAAAACTATACAGATACGTTGCAAAGTATTATGGTTATGACTTATAATCATATTAAATACATGACGTTTGAGAAATGTCTAACGGACAACGTGTTTTAGTTTGAATTGGCGAGAATTGCAAGGCACTATATTACAATGACCTACCTGGAGTAACTTACACTGTAATAATTATAATATTATGCCTTATGTGCATGATTGATAGTTGCATACCTATTAGGGTATATAATACGATGATATTACAATGGTATGCCATTGGATTGTGGGTGCCATAAATTAATATTCATCTGTAATTAACATCACACAACCAAAATATTGATATCCTTGTTTTGTTTACCATAGAAACCATACATAACGCATTTATACAAACCATAATATAATAATAATAATAATAATAATAATAATAATAATAATAATAATAATAATAATAATAATAATAATAATAATAATAATAATAATAATAATAAAAATAATATTATTATTATTATTATTCTCGATTTATACTTCTCATCAGCGGCAGTGAAATTATTTC